>CM061920.1:201979129-202574621 GCA_031002005.1 Vandiemenella viatica
AGCACTAATCATCCAGAAGAATTTATAAATGTAAGAGCTTCCGCTAAATGTATAGTATGAGTCAGCTCGAGTTATTCCATTCAAGAAAACCACAAGTCGCATTATTAGCACTATCCTGTGTCACGCCGCGTCTCCCGCAATTGTTTCCTGCCTTTTCGGCTGTACTCTAGCAGTTCGTTTGCCAGTGGTGGATCTATGAATTTTGTGAGCCGAGGCATAAACCTGCAACTGCCGCCCCTTCAAATATGAATTAACGAATTTGCCGCCCGCAGCAGTTTAAAGCTGTTGATAGATTTTGCCGCCCTTGCAAGTTGCCGCTCAGGGCAGTAGACCTAAGAAGTTCAGCACCCACCGACTTGTCATTTACCGACTCTTTAAACATGATTTTGCCGCCCGGAATGAGCGCCCCGGTTTGCCCCCCTCTAGTTCCGGCACAGTCATTTGCATGTGGGTACATGTGCATGCGGCGAGATGTAACCTAGTTATCTATTTCTACAATATTAGATCTTAGGTGAGTGCAATTAATGTTGGTAGCGTAAATATTTACAAAATGTAATGTGTATTTTACAGACAAGACATATCGCTACCTTTTTTTTTTAATTATGATTTTTGTTAAAAAGAAAGAAAGAAAAACTAATTCAAGGTGAAACTAAGAAGGCTTCAAAATTGGTTGCAAAGTTTTTTAGAGTTGAGATGTCATCTGAATCGTTGTCATCAGAACTAGTTCAACACGTGACGGGAAAAAACTATTTTTGTAGAAGTTCTTCAGCACAGGTCCATGATGATGAAGAGCAGCATAGCAACGTCGTCTTCACTTCAAAACGGGGTATACTAGACATACCACCAACGTCACCTTCTCGAAGTACAATTTATGATGATATTTCAAAATAGTCGTTCAATTACCCTGCAGTCAGAGAGGATATAATTATTCCAGCAACGAAAAAATCCCAGAGAAAAATCGTGCTCGTCATTTTTAAAATACATATTTTCAAAGAGTAATGTCAGATGGAGAAACAAATTTTAAAAAATGGCTTGTTTACTCCAAATATGCAGATTAATTATATTGTTTTTACTCTTGTTTATTCAATAGAAGGCCTCTCTCTTATCTGGGAATAGAATAATTTTGATGACTGGAGCAGCTTAAAACTCACGAAACTTTCTCAAATCGCCAGCACACTGCTGAGTTGGATAGAAGCTTTGATTCGACTAAAGAATTTCTATGTAAAAGACAAGCATTTGTAAATTCACATAGAAGATGAAAAAAACACGGTGGGTTGCTATCCTCCAATGAATGACGTCCAGAGTATACTTTTCAATTTCTTGTCCAGGGGAAGCTTTGGATCTGAAACACTAAATACTTCCAATAATGGTAACTAACTGGATATATTGCAACTGCTAGGAAAATATGACACTATGACGATGAAGTATCTCCACCATATTCCTAATAAGGAGACTAATGTCTATTATTTTGAAGAATGTATTCAAAACGATTGAAGTTCTTGATAAAATTTTTACTATGTCAGCAAAATACTTTTCCACCATAATGAATTGAACTCCTGTTGTCAGTCACGTCGAATAATTATCTTTAACATTGCTTTTTTTGACACTGTCGAAGATGAAGCCCAAATGCATGAGTGTTTCATTGCTTCCAAGTCGGTAAGTGATTCTTCGGAACCTGGGAGCTGGACTCACTAACCTGTACATTAATGATACTTTGCAAAAGTTCGATATGGATATGAACGACTGTCGAGGTCAAAGATATGACAATGGATCCAATATGATAGGAGGAAACAAAGATGTCAAAAGCAGAATTCTGAAGCAATATCTTGAATCTATTTAGCTGCCATTAAATTAGGTAATAGCAGTGAGGCCAAAACATCAATTAGATAGGTTTCCCTATCCGCATTTCTTTAAAGAATATTTGTTCCATTCTCTCGACCAAGTGATGGGAAGTGGCATCCAAGAATTAAGAACTGTCGCCAAAAAAATTTGCAAAATCTCGGTTCGTAGAATAGAGTTTTTAGCCATGCTGTATTTCGTTATCACAATTCTTCAGTTCGTCACGCTCTTCTGAAAACGAATTATTCACTTGAAACAACAGAGGCCTTGTCCCTGAGCCAGATCATGGAGCAATTTGAGGTTATAGTTACATTGGTGACTTGGTATAATACATTGTTTCAAGTAAATATTGTAAGCAAGGCTACGCAGCATAAAAGTGGATTTAAGAAACGCTTCACAGTTGCTGTGAAATTTGAAAGAGAGTACTGGGGTTATTCGTCTACTCTGGACAGCTAGAGAAATTGCTGCTCAGACTTTGACATACCCTTTTATTAAGTTAGTCAGATCCTAAAGAAAGAAGAGATTTTTTGAGTACGAGGCGTTAGATGAGATAGCAATGGATCCCGAATAATTTTTTTTTTACAATGAACATGTTTTAGCATATATGATCGGTATAATTGAGAACTCGTTGCCCACTCAACATTCACAACTATCTAAATTTAATTCAACAGTGTTGTTCTTACACATTATCAAAATAATTCCTGAATTTTAATAATTGAAATAATCCTGCGCAGATTAATTATGTTACGTTTCTTGGCTTCTCTATAGATACGTGTTTAAGTTGGAATAAGCATATACAAGCAACAGCTTCTAAATTGTGACAAGGGATCTATATGCTAAGAAGACTGAGGTCTAGGGTGAGCAAAGATGTATTGAGAATGGTCTATTATGATCCGTTTCTTGGCTTCTCTATAGATACGTGTTTAAGTTGGAATAAGCATATACAAGCAACAGCTTCTAAATTGTGACAAGGGATCTATATGCTAAGAAGACTGAGGTCTAGGGTGAGCAAAGATGTATTGAGAATGGTCTATTATGCTCAAATTCATAGTCATTTATCATATGGGGCAATACTGTGGGCACATCAGTCCTCTGCTCTAGGGTTATTCAGACTTCAGAAAAAAGCAGTGAGAATTATAGGTAACCTTCCTTCTCACAGTCACTGTAAAAATATTTTTCTTCATTTTGGTATAATGTCTCTACCAGCTATATTTACCTTCCAGTGCTTAATGTATATTAAGGAGAACTATGAAAAATATGAACTGTTAGGTGTGAGTCATACTTACAGTACTAGAAATAGAGGTAATATAGGTTTCTTCAGGTGTGGGTATAGTTGCACTCAAAAAACTTTCTACTATGTATCCATCAAGCTTTTTAATGCCATACCAATGAAAATAAGACTATTTCCAAATAAAATGTTCAGGAATGTAATAAAAAATTACTTTTTAATAACTGTTTATATAAAATTGAAGATTTTTATGAGGTAGCAGCTAACATGATATAAATTTGGAATATTTATAATGCACTGATGTATTAATTTTTACTGTCTTTTGGATAAAGGAAACAAAGAAACTGCCGCGAGGCACTGAAAATAAGATAGGATAGGGAAAATAAACAGTTACCCGTCACTTACCACAGATGAAGGCAGGAGAGTGAGACACGTAAAAACACAAAAACAAACGAATTGCACAATATTTCGACTTTAGTCTTAGTCATGTGGAAGGCGAGACATATGGCAGGGGGAAAGATGTGGTCACATCCCAACCCGCCACATGAATGAAGCACAGGCGGTAAACGCGTGGTAGTGGTAGAAATGCCGGGAGGGTGGGGGGAAATAGGTTTGACCAGCGATAAAAGTGAAACAAATCAATATAATCTTTTTGTAGCATAATTCAAAAAGTTATAATTGAAAATAAAGAATTTAAATATATTATATATATATATAAAGAAAAAAAAAATTGAATAGATGTAATGTAGCCTACATAAAATAACCTACTGTAAAATGAAATGAGAGATGGCAAGTGACAGGTTTAACGCAGGTTTAGGCCAGGGGGTGTGTCTGGTGTCAAGGATATGTTGGTAGGCTAGTTCCCATCTGCAGAGTTCTGAAGGGGTGGTAGTATTAGGAAAAACTCTAATAGCTCTAACTGTGAAACAGGTGTTGAGGTTGTTTGAATTATGGAAGTTCGCATGAATTGCCACGGGATGGTCTGGGTCGAAAGTTTGAAAAATATAATCTTTACGTGCCAGTGAAGATTTTAACAGGTCCGTTTTTAGTTGAAAGGCCATTATAATTGTTCGAGCTTGAACAATTGTAACATTTTCCCCTTGGAAACGCTTTTGTACTTCGTTAAATTTCGAATAAAGATCTGCCAAATAGAACAGATGTTTCTTGCACTGTTGTAACTCGTCACATAGTAATGGATCCACACAGTGGCAGCCTTAACCATTGCGAGGCCCAGGGCGACAGATCTTTGCAAGGCCCTTATCTTTTGTACAAAATATCTTTATCGCAAGTAGGTATTTCTTCTGATGATCGACGAAAAATACAAACATCATAAAATAATTCGAGTTTTAAAATATTATATTAGAAGAGTTATTAAAAGTTAACAAACATAAAGATGACAATTTTTAAGGATAAACTGAAGTACATTAAGGCCTTGAAAGATATACGCAGGGATTTAAAAATGATTTTAATTTAATTTATTTAATTGCAATGGAGCACAGGCTCCGGTGGCAATATCCCTACACACCCATCTTCCCCCTATCCTGCACCCACCTACATGCTTGCGGCTTTTCCTGAGAGTATAATATTTAATTAAAGCACAAGAATCTAACGAATGAGCTATGTCATTTTCAATTAAAATAATAGAAAGGGCTGAAAACCGATCTTGTGGCATCGAATTCCTCAAATATGTTATAATAATTTTTAACCATGAAGAACTTCTTTCCGCTTACGCAACTGAATTATGTCTGGTGACCATAATACTCAAGGCTACTGCGATAGTCGGGTACACTTCAGTAGTAGTTCAGCTAATGTTTTTTTTTCCATTATTACTTACTTCAACACCGAAATAACGCTGTTGTTTTCTTTTTATACACGGATAAACAAATCTAAATGAGAAATTTCGATTAGGTAGTTATTAATAAATACTATTCTATCAAAAAACCAACTTTATTTTATTGTTATCACTAATAGCTAAAGATAAAGTATTTTTTAAACATAAATTCTGATCAACTCAGGTAGCTGCGCGAGGCCCTGGGCGATTGCCCTGTTCGCCACCCCCAAAGGCCGCCTCTAGATCCACATTCTTAAGAAACTCTGCAGACGAGTCGTACAAGTCAACAAGCCTCTGCAAACCATCACCTCTTGACAACCACCTTACCTCAGTGTGCAAAATTAATTGATTGAAAGGTTCATCATTTTCTTCACATAACTTCGGAAACAGTCGGGAATTGAGAGGATGAGCTTTAATTTTATTAATTGACCTAATGCACACTTTTAGAATATCATGCAGTTCGCCATTCAATTTTTTGGCTACAAGATGCTGCCTGTGTAGGTCACAGTGAACGGTACCGGTACGTACATTAGGAACCTTTTCCTTCAGAAAGACGAAAAATCCTCTATAACGGCCTACCACAGCAGGTGCACCATCAGTAGCTATTGCAGTAATATTCCCGAAAGGAATTTTGCGCTTGTTCAAATAATCTTGCAAACATAAAAAATTGTCTCACCTTTTGAATCAGTTTAAGATATTTAGCAAACAGAAATTCATCAACAGTGTCATTCAGGAATGGACTATGGAACCTAACATAAGCCATGAGAAGATTTGAACTTCCGAAAGTTGATTCGTCAAGATGAATAGCAAACTTACAATGCTGGAGCTCAGAGGTCCAAGATCTTTCCACATCATCGGCCATTTACTCTATACGTCGCTGCACAGTATTTGCACTCAATGGTATGCACTTTAGAAATAGTTGAGAGTCTTTCTTCATAACATTTTCAATTACATCTTTTATAGCTGGTATTATAATCTCTTCACCAATAGTGTACGGTTTGTCTTTCTTTGCTATGTAAAAAGAGAGATGCTGTAGGATGTCCTCAGTCCTCTTTCACTATCAGCGCTAGCAGAAGACTTCAAATATGTACTTAAATTTGGCCGATCTCTCAATTTCTCTTTTAGCATTTTGAAATACTCAATATCTTTGTTTTTCTTATCAGAATGGATCCTTTCCAAGTGGTCTTTCATTTTCGCCGGCTTCATAGCATCATTGCTGTAAGTTTTTCACATAACAAGCACATAGGAATAGTTTCATTAGCAGAAGATGGCACAAAACCATATTTCAAATACTCGTGTGAATATTGTCTGCATTTCTTCTTAGCACTGGTAGACGACATTGTAGGCATTAAACTCAGATTTATAATATGAACAACACGATACGATCGCAGCACAACAAACCGCAGCAGTAAGAGACGTAACCGCACGAGCTATAAAGAACTGCCTGTTCTTTCTCAGAGTGCACTGTTGCTACTTTTTGCTAACAATAGATATCTAGACTTGGAAGGAATAATAATTACATCTAAAAGTAACCTATTCAATAGAATTAGATAGGAAAAAGATAAAAAAAAAGAAGTATCTAAATTTAATGGTTTTCGGTATATTACGATATTTTCTATGTAAAGGACAAAATCTACATTTAGATATACAATACATAGAGTAGAAACCATACTAGAGTTTAACAGTGCAATTTGTGTATAATGAACCAGCAGCGTTCACTTCCTCCCCCCCCCCCTCTGTGGCTTTACGTCTCGTCGACAGCGCGGTCATTAGACGCGATGGAACTGCGAACAAGGAACTGCTGGAAGGAATTCGACCATGGCTTTTTGGAGGAAGCATCCCGGTATTAGCCTTGAGTGATTTGGGGAAACCATGGAAAACCAAAATCCGGATGCCCGGACTGGGATTCGAACCAGCATCCTCGCGAATATAAAATGCTTAAATACCCGAAGTAAATAAAAAATAAAGTTTTAATACTTGTTGAGTTCATCACGTAGCTTAGCTAAAATAAAATAATTGTGATGTTGAACTTCTTTCTTATCCCAAAGACGGACCTTAGAAGAGATACAATTCGTAAATTGGTCTACAGGAATAACCACAAGCAAACCAGCAATGCGAGTGAAGAATAAAGCGGCGAAATCAAACAGTTTGAACACTAAGCTTTGCTCCATTATTACCTCAACGCTTTGAGCCCCAGTATGAGTAACCGCAACAATCCAATTGGTTTATTTGTTTTCGCTGCTTTGTTCTTCGCTCTCGTCGTTGCTATGCTCTCCGCTCCAGTATGTTTTCTGAAATTATAACAGGGGTAGTGAGTTATTTTGGATTTTTGTTGGAATATTCCAATTTTTTTCCTAGACCATTTAATTGATCCTCTTTATTATCAATTGACCCCCGGAGAACTCTTATCGACCCCCAGGGGTCGATACCGACCACTTTGGGGACCCCTGATCTATAGGGACACCTTAACTACGAATAAGCAATTGCACATTTGAGGCGCCATAATGAAATCTCTCACCACCTGAAAAACTTGCTCGGCCCGCCTCTGGGGGTGTGTGTGTGTGTACATAAAGTCACGAAAATTATCAAAAGTGTAGGCAAAAGTACATCTAGAAGAGAAGTAGGGGGCCCCGAAATTCCTTAAGCCGACCCTGCATAGTTGTAGCTAACAACAAACAGGGTAGCAGCCTAAGAACGATGAGGCAGCACACAGGATAAAGCTGAATCGGCGAGACTACGTACATACTGTAGTTCAAACACGAACGCGTGAAACACAACCAAGTGTTCATGTGCAGTATTTATTGTGTATGTTCACCCGCGAACATTTTTCTTGTTCACATTCATAGTGATCAAATAGCTCCCTAGTTTTGCGGCCACTTATAAACTTGTACACACAGTTGTGGATTTTCACTAATTTTTATGTGTGGTCACTTGTAATGACTGTTAGCTGACTTTAATAAGCCTGGTGGAGTATAATTTTCCTTCTGCTCATATTATTTTTCCATTGTACGAGTATACTCGCAATCACAAACATAGGTTTGCTGATTTACACGCTACTTAAACAACAGTGTTTGACGTCCATATGAACTTATCTATTTTGGGTTTTAGAAATCATAGCTTTTAAGTATGAGTTATTCCCAACCTGTAGTGCGATACTATTTGTATTGATAAAGTGTTTACATTGTCTTGAAGGGTATAGATGATGTTACTTACATTTTGACTAAGCATTTACATCTTGGTTGCCAACTTTCAAGACTCTGCAGGAGCTTTACAAGTGTGATTTGAAAGCCTTACTTGAGATGTTCATTACAGACTTTTCCATACATTGCAGCATTGTGCATAGCTTTGTTACCCTATATGTATGAGTGGTATTTACAATCATGACTATTGGAATATTATTTGTTTTCCTTTGGTGATTGTATATCTGTTATATAGTCGAGTTGCTCAATATTTTGATTTGGTCTTTGCAGTTTGTGAACCATTCTAACAATTCTGTTTACAAAGCACAATGGCCGACAATAACAAAACACACACCACATCATCTCCTACTGAAGTATCGCAGGCAGCTGTAACGAATGACATATACCCCCCCCCCCCCCAAATTACTATCTGTTAATGCTATCCAGGCTACACAACAGTGCGGACACAACTCACGGTAGAAGTGGAACACATGGATAACCACCAACAACCATCACAGCTAAATTGTGAAATTGATGACACAGCAAACCCACTTCCACAGGCTCAGGCACTCATTGGGTCACCCAGTGGACATTCAGTAGGACAGAATACATCACATAGAACAGATGGCTATTCTGAGACATCATCTGATAGCGACGTAATTGGATTTGACACTCCATCCTCAGGAACACAATGCCACACAAAAACCGTTACGTTATCCGGTGCTACCCCTGGGCCAATGGGACAGTCAGATCAGGATAGTAGTTCACTGAAGCTTATATTAGACATGCACAGATCACAATCTGATAAACTTGATTCCCACTCAGCAGAGATTACTAAGGCCACTGCGTTACACATTACAAAATTAAAGAACGAATTAATGGAGTACCTGGACAAGATGTCTATCCTTGATAGTAAACTTCTACAATATCGGGCAGAATGCACATAAAGCAATCAAGAACTACAAACAAAAGTAGATAATTCCACAACACAGGTGACCCAACAAGTGAACCAACTCAATTGTGAGGTTGATGAGGTCACTAAACAACCAGTCATTTCCACCCACAGACAAAACAATCGAAAAGATGCAACACATTGATAATAACTTAGCAATAATCAAAACACAGTACTCAGGGGTTCAACAAGATGTACAGGCTCCCTCTTCTAGTGACAAACATCTCTCCCAACAATTGAAAGCCATTGCCGTAGCGGTAAAAAGGGTCGAAAAAGAGGTAAAGTGGATGTTGACATGTGAGCAAATAATTTTGCTTAAAGGAAGATCAAACAAACTTTTGGAGAAATCAAGAAATGAGGTGAAAACATTAACCTCTTTTAAGCTCAGACGATAGAGCTAACCAATGGAAGGAAAATATTGAAAACTGTATGATGGGGATAACTTGAACTATAGCGTAATGGAAAAGGAAGGCGATGTAGACATTGATGACTTGGAAGATCCTGTTTTGAAGATAGAATTTGATAGAGCTCTGAATGACTTGAAAGCAAATAAGCAAGTTGGAATTGATGAGATTCCTACAGAACTGCCTAAATCCCTAGAAGGAATCAAAAGATTATTCTAACTGATATCAAAAAGTTGTGAAACAGGAGAAATTCCAATTGATTTTAATAAAAATAACATCTTCCCACTTCCAAAGAAACCACCAGCCGACAAATGTGAGAATTATCACATCATTAGTCTAACATCACATGCTTCAAAATTACTGACCAGAATAATACACAGAATAATGGAAAGGATAGGAGAAGACATAGTAGGTGAAAATCAGTTTGGGTTTAGGAAAAATCATGGTACAAGGGAAGCAATTCTGGCTTTTAGATTAATACTTGAAGGGCGGATCAAGAAAAACAAAGATACTTTTATGACATTTGTTGATTTAGAATAAGCTTTTGATGTTAGGTGGGACAAGATGTTCAAAATTTTAAAGAAGTCAGGTCTAAAATATCGAGATAGAAACTATGTAAAAATCAAGTGACTATAACAAAAGTAGAGAATCATGAGAACATGCATCATTTAAAAAGGGTGTGAGACAAGGTTGTAGTCTATCCCCATTAATATTCAACTTGTATATAGATGAAACAATAAAGAAAGTCAAGATAAATTTTCATGTGGCATAAGTGTTCAGGGAGAAAAAAAATCAGTATGCTACGATTTGGTGATGACATTGTCTTGTTAGCAAAAAGGGCTGAGGATACTGAGAAATTACTGAATGGAATGAACAAAATACTGAATGGAGATTTTGGACTGAATATAAATCAAAGCAATACTAAAGTGAAGAAATGTAGCAGAAATGATACCAATACTAGTAGATTAAATATAAAAATAGGATCGAATGCAATTGGAGAAATAAGTGAATTCTGTTACTTGGGAAGCAAAATTACAACCGACGGCTGAAGCAGGAGTGATGTTAAAAGCAGAATAGCACTAGCAAAAAGAGCCTTCATAAAAAAGAGGAATCTTTTAGTTTCAAATATTGATCTAGGACATAGAAGGAACTTTTCAAAACTCTATTTGTAGAACACAGTACTTTATGGTAGTAAAGCATGGACTTTAGGAATAGCAGAAAGAAAGAAAATTGAAGCATTTGAAATGTGGTGTTACAGAAGAATGCTGAAAATTAAGTGGATGGACAAAGTAAAAAATGAACGAGGTTTGGAAATGATGGGTAAGGAAAGAAGTTTGTGGAAGAAGCTTACAAAAGAAGAGAGAGGCTGTTAGGTCATATTTTTAGATATGTTTGGTTGCTTAATTTGGCAGTGGAGGGAACAGTCAAAAGTAAGAACTGTAGAGGACAGAGATTGGAATATATGAAGCAGATAATTAAGGATGTGGGTTGTAAGGGGTAGTAGAGATGAAGTGGTTAGCACGAGATAGGAAGGGATGAAAAATTGCACCAAACTGGTTGATATATATGTATATATATAAAAGATTGCATCCTGAGGAGATTTTCACAAACTAATCTAGCTTCTCTTCTTTGCATCCTCTCTAACTCCCGTATTTGATATCATACTTAAAATGTTGATCCCAAACTACACCACCATGGTCTGACTAAAGTTTTGTAACCCAATTCCCTAACTTCTCTGGCACATCTACTCATCATCCTCTCCAGAAAATGAAGTATTTTATAACTTTTCCTACCATCTGCCCAATGTGCTCTGCCTAGTTGAGTTTATTATCAGACATTATGTCTATATTTTTCTTCTCCAATAGCCATCGAGACCTCAAGCCAATATATGACTTATAGCTGTATATACTCACCCACTGCTTCCTGTCTTCAATAGAGGGTATCCTTAACCTAAATGATTTATAATATCAGATTCTGTTTTTCACACAATATATGAGCTATCTCTGCAGCAACTGCAACTTCTGTGTTTGATGCCAATAATGATGATTCCACATTATACCACTATACCCGAGCATGTGGCTGTTGTAGCTTTTGTAACCAAGTTCCCTTATCATTGTAGAAGATACCCTTATGATAGAAGAACAATTTTTGAAATACTGCTGTGCTATCTTTCCAATGTGCCCTACTAAAAAATTAGTTATTATCAATTGATATAACAAGATATTTACATTTTACAACCACAAAAAGCACCTACTCATCTACAATTAATCAAGAAAGTCTTTATTCTTTTGTCTATATACCTAATACGATAACCTTATTAGGGTGAGCGAAGCACGATTTGTGCACACTTTGTGGTATACTTTTGATAAAACTGCTGCACCTCTAGACATGAAATTGAACATACTAATTCAAAGTCAATTCTAGATGTGCCATCAATCACAATTTTTTCAAAAAACAAATAAATTACAACAATTTTTTATTATTTTTATTCGTGCATGCTTAGAGAAACCAGAGACGACCGTGTCACGTGACTATGTCACATGATCACGTCACGTGGTTTGAGGCAGCTATTGTCGAGAGTGCAGCGCAGCAACATGGTTTTTATTTTCTTGCTTCCAAGCGTATCCATGGAGAGGGACGCAGTTTGAAGAAACTGTTGGCGTTGTGTGGAATTATAGTTTGACGATTATATGCCACCATCAAGTGCATAAGTAATAAACATCAGAGAAGATCCTAATGCAACAACTTACCACCGCAACGATAATGGTAGTCAATAAAAAGATATTGACACTGTTTTATTTTCTTTTAACCAAACACACCATTTTTTATTTATTTTTTTTTATTTGTTGGGCACTGCAACTTCAACATGTTGGATTATAAGTATCCTTACCACTGTTAAAATACATTATTTTCACAATCCAGTGAAATAAAGAAAATTAGTGACAAGTAAATGAAATTTATACTTTTTCTGAGAACTTGAGTGAAACCATAAATTATACTTTTCCAAAATTATCCATTGTCTGCTTCTCCCTCCACTACTGCCATCACTACCTTTCCCTCCTTGATCATCTCCGGCTTCAGCTGTGTTGAATGACATCGTGTACACATATAAGCCCTTGTCATATGCCTCAGCTTTAAAAATGTTTAATGTCTATCCTCAAATATTGTGAAGTTTGTTTGTGTATATTTGTTCACTGTGACCCTCTTTCCTTCATTTGGGGTAAGTGATAGGTTTACCTTCCTAGCCTTCCTTATTTTTATTGGTTAACATCATCTTCATTGTCACTATTAGTGAAATCAAGACAAATTAATCAGTTTGACTGTCAGCTTTTTTATGACTTTAATTTAAATGGTTCATACCTTTTTCCAGACAAGTATCACTTTCAAATAACAATTGTATGCAAAATTTGTACCATATCTTATTTTTAAAATATATATACATTTTACGAACTATTTACAACACATGTACTGAATATGAATTTTCAAACTGTTATTTACAGATGTACATGTTAACAAAACTAACTTTTGATATCAAATTAACAAAATTTATGGGATTTAAGATTACATAAAAAATATGTTTTGGTATCAATATAAAAATGCAATATTAAAATTTTACAATTCTTAATGTTAACAATGCTGTTTACAGTTATATTTAATATAACTTCTGAAATGTCCTTTAAACCTGCTAAGCACAAGAAATGATTTCTATACAGCGTTTACATATACAAATATACAATGTTTCTACATCAATATAATTCCAAAGGAATATCAGTTTCATTCTATAAGAAAATAAGAATCACCAGTGTGCTTGAATGTTAATGTACACTATGCCATCTGATGTGGCTTTTATTTTTGACTAAATTACAGTTTTCACCAATGGATCCAACGAAGTAAGGGTATTTATAACACACTTCTAAATAGATTTCATTAAATAATGTTAGAAAAAAATTGTAGTTAATTTTATTTATTAAAGTTCAAATTGGTAGCTGCTGCAAGGACATTATCATTCAAAATCTGATGAAAAGTTACAGCAAATGAATGCTGACTTATGAATAGACTTAATTTAATCTTGTTATTCTGACTGAGACACTTGTAACTTCAAAATGTTTCAATTCCATATATTACTTACACACGATAAAAGATAAAAAATAAAATAAAAAAAAAAAGATAACCTTCATTCCTTTGCATCATTAAAATGCCTATAAATATTACAAATTAATGGATTAATATCTGCATTTCTCAATACAGTTCCACATAATAACAAGAATTACTGTAAGTGCTCTCATGTTCAAGCAAATAATGAATGTACTCATTAAAAAAAAATGCTTCCAGTATCAATACCCATTTATATCTTCAGCTGTGTTAAAAAAGTGCCTCCACTTTCAGTTGGTCATTTTGATACATCAGTGCTAAAGGCTTAGCAAATATCTAACTGAAGGAGGATTCAAAAACCTAAAACATGTGATTCAATTTTTGAAGGTTGTACAATTTCAAAGAATCTAGGTACAACCTACTAAAATAGTGTAAAATAAGAGAAGAAAAACCCAACAATCTGAATTACTTTAAATCTTATTCAAGATACAATACAGGCTTAAGAGATAGCAGTAGATTCACATGACTTCCACTAAACTTTTGAATATGAAAGTGAAAAGGAGATTGGACTCTCTCATGTTCTTAAGTAATTTGTAGTATACAGACATAAAAAAAAAAAGGAACTAAATAGTTATGAAATTAAAATACACTTAAATTATAAACAAGCTATGATATTTGAAAATGGAGCATTTGGCTGAGGCGAAGCTGCTTGGAATGTAGAAATAAATGTGTCCTTTTGCTTTTCATCTTTCAGCTGCAACAATACAAAAACACAACATTGATTCAAAATGAAAAAAGCTCATACGTACAGCATTAAGAAATAACCTTCAATTCAAGTATGTTTGTTTTTTATGTTTCCCCATTATTGACAAATATCATTGATATAGTTAACTGGCTGAATCGTAAAAGTTGCAAAAATAAAGTTTTCAGAAGCTAAAAGAGATTTTAATTTAATTTTAATGGTGCGCCTGCTCCAGTGACCATTTCTTTTCATACACATTTTTTTTTTTTTTTTTTTAAGTGGAATTTCCTTACTCATCTACTTGTCCCTCTTTACGAGTTTAAGTTTTGAATTCTTTTATTGTTTCTGGTAAACTATTCATCATTTATTCCAAGCCCTGACTCCCTCCCTTACCAACAACGCAAAATATTCTCCTTTATGACCAAAATCGAGTGCCAACTTGCAGTCATGATCATCTCTTCCCTTACATGCACCACTCATAATCAACAATATCCATCCAATACTCATCACTAATAAATGCCTTGTACACTCCCAGCACTCTCCTTGGCCTCTTCCTATCTCCCAATGAAACACAAACCAGTTCCTTCATCACATCATACATATTATTTTTAATACTTTTTTTTTTTCTTCAAATAAAGGGCAAATGTATCATTATTTTTCAACCTCTTTTTTTTGCGATGAGCCATTAATTTTCCTTTAGACACAACCAAAATTAATAAACAAGGTATAAATACACTGCTTTGCTAGTGCCAAGGATTGATCACATTATCACAAGATAACTACAACACATATCACAGAGATATCCATAAAGTGAGGAAATATATGGAGGAGAAGTGATGTTAAATCTGTGACGCCGGCTCTAAACTCTCGCGCATGTGCTGTGATGGCAGCGGCAGCGGCCATATTGCGAACCCATACAAATGCGAAGTTCACATTTTGTTTGATGCTGTGATTATTTCATTTTGTAATGTGTTTAAGTTTTCTATAATGCCATCTTGTGTTGCATATGGTTGCACAAATAGGCAAGAGAGGAAAGAACCTGGAATATCATTTCATAAGTAAGTTGCATTCTAATAATTGTTCTTAAAAGTGTACAGTAAGAATTGCACACTTTGGTGCCTGTCTATAAATATTTAGTCATAGCTCTCAATGGGATGACTTTGTTCTCAAATTTTTGTTGGCGTAATATAGAAAATCAGCGTACCTTGCTATTTTGCACATAATAGACTAGCATTACTTTTAACGAGGGGACATTTTTACATCGCGATTCAGTAAATTTAGTATTACGATTTCTTTCATCACATTGCAGTTCTATACTGACAGTGTATGATGAAATTAAATGTGTTAAATTATGCTATGGAATCTTGATGAAGCAAACAGTGTTGTTACCCCAAATGCAGTTTGCGATTCAAATATGCGTGTGTGGGTGTGTCTACATAGTTTGATTCTGTAGCGGCAATTTAATGGAGATTGTGGTTAGGTCTAAATGCAGTCTGTACCAGAATGGTTTTGTAGTTCAAGAAGGGGCAAAGAATTTATCTATTATTGTTAGTAATTTCATGAGAACCATGCTAGTGACAAAACGTGTATCGCGATGGAAACTACTTCCAGATTTTCCCAATTAAGCTTACGTTGTATGGTAAAAAGATAACTATTTTTATTCTGGTCTAGGGTGCATTTCAACCTAACCACATGTGGTAGTAATAAAACTGAAATATCCATTCTGCATGTCCATCATGTAATTCACTGTGGCTTTGGCAGAATTAATTTTTGGTTCAGGCCGCATCCCAACCCAATCCCCCTCAATTTGGAGACAGTATATCCCGAAAACTAACCAAGATATCGAAAAATTAATTCTTTATTTTCGATTTTTTTCATCGTGCTACATAAGAATCCATCATCAAATTTGACGTTTGCGAAATTTTTTCTTCTGCATTTCAACTCAAGACACCTCACTTTTGATACAGTATTTCTCGAGAACTAGGTGAGATATCGAAAATTTTTATTCTTTATTTTTTCGTTTGTCTCGTCTTTTTAAATAAGAATCGATCATCAAATTTGACTAATTTTTTCTTCTGAATTTCAATTAAAAACATTTCACATTTGAGACAGATTATCTTGAAAAACTAAGCAGAATATCAAAAAATTTTATCCTTCATTTTTTATTTGTCTCATTGAGTTACATAATAATCTATCACCAGATTGCGACGTCATGTTTATCCTAGAGTCTGTATGGGTGTGGCCAGGTCCCCCCCACTCCTCCTCTGCCTGGCGTCACTTCAATGCGTGGTGAAGGTCTCTTGCGTCGTCTCCATATATTTCTTCCCTCCATGTCCATAACCTGTTTCTTTTCTTTTTTGTACTATGATTAGCTATTTTGCATATTATTTATGTTATGATATAGAATTTGTATATAAACATTTTGCTCCTGAAATTTTTGTATGGGCTACGATTGGCAGTGGAACACAAGACCGCAATGCCCTGGTTCTTTCTTCACATTCTACAAACCACCAACCTGGCATTTTTTTTTTTTATTTATTTTTACTTATGGCTTTTCACCTTGTTGACATCAAGGCCATTAGAGGCTGGATGAAATTGGGGACAAGGAATAGGAAGGAGTTTGGCCATGGCCTTTTGAAGGAAGCATCCTGGCAATTCACCTAGAGTGATTTGGGGAAACCATGGAAAACTCAAATCTGGGAACCCGGACGGGTATTCGAACCGGTGTCCTCCCGAATGCAAGGCCAGAGTGTTAACCATTCACCCACCATGCTCAGTCCAACCTTGCTATTCATTGCGTTTTATTTGTGAAATTTTCTCAAATGACACATAATCTGTTGTTAATTTTGTTCTGAAGTAATTTTCACAAACATTTCTGGCTGCCTACCTTTGCACTACCTCCATCCAACTTCTGTATTTGATACCCTATATGTGGATTACATTCTTCATCACCATTTTCAAGCAATGGTCTGACCTATGTTTTGTAACCCAATTCTCTCACATAATAGCGAACAAAGAGCAGCAAAAACTTTGGGATGTTATATCGGTGTAATTAAAGGCATTTAGTTAGGAGTAAGATTCATGAAACTAGTTTAAAAATATATAGAATTTTCTGACAGTAGAACAAATACGCTAGAACAAATAGTTTTGACATTAAAGCTAAAAGATGGGTTTTCAGACATCAAAAATTAATATAAAGAAAACGAAAGCAGATACTAAAAAATTTATCAGTACATAAAATACTTAAAAAGTTCTACATTATTACAAACTTTCAGGAAGATTAAAAAACTTGGGAAAAGCATTTGAAACTCAAGCCAGACAGTGAGAGAGGGCAGAGACAGATGATATATGGCAGGTGAGACAGTGGAAATTTCTGTCAGAGTTGGCCTCTCTGTTTATTATTTATTTCCTGTGTTCAGGACATAACATTACAAGTTGAAACAAAACAAATAAAATTAATTAATTAATATTAAGCGTATGGACTATAGAACACAATTAAATGGAATGTGACCAGAATTCCGCAATCCTGATAGCATTCTCATTTGCCCTAAAAAGGTCGTCGATAGTGCAGGTTTCAAATAGATTCCTGCATACCAGAAGATGTTGTGGGTCCTGCACCACATTCACATAGTTCGTTTTCAGTAGTGTAACCCCATTTTTTGATATTAGATCAGCATTGGTACACTTCAGTTCTTAATCTATTTTGTGCCTTCCATATGGCATATGCTGATTACACCCCACGGCCGGTGCCTCTTTGATATTCGTCCAGTGCCCTTCAGGCAACAGATTTCACCATAGTTCTACACGGCATGCCCCAGATGAAGACGTTACATGTGTAGTTGACAGTAAGAAGCTCTTTCTTGACTTTAGCCTTGCAGGTTGAGGTTCGTGTCCAAAGAAAGGGTGTCTGGGATCTGTTTCCTCTTCTCCATCTCTGCAGCTGTTTTCCTTCGAATGTTAGGTGGTGCTACACCCATGATTTGGTGTATTTTGCTGACAGGAGTTGGTTTCAGGCAACCTGTTACAATGCAGCCAGTATCATTCAGTGCTATATCAACCTGCCTAGCATGGGCAGAGTTTTGCCAAACTGGTGCTAAGTGTGCCAGGGCAGATGTATGAAGCACATTTGTCTGTGTTCCCCAGGAGGTACTAGTAAGTTTTCGGATGATCTATGACGCTACCTATATTTTAAAAACTCGAGGACATACCTTGGCAGCTTTAGTTTTCGACAGTTTTCAGGGTGAGGGCATGTGAGGAACATGTATGATGGTTAAGGACAGTGGTGCACTGTATGCTAATCATGTGAAGCTGAACTTTGAAGATTTGTACTGGTGTCGTTTTAGTTTTGGAATGGAACTTCAGAAAGCGAATTTCTTTCCAGAATTTCATTCATCAGATATGAGAGCCTTGTCTGGGGAATGAGGTTTCAAGTGAAGATAGTTTTTATAGTGATTGAATGGAGTGTAGATGATTTTCTTGGCATTAATCTGCAACCTTTGGAGAGAAGTTTAGTTGGAACTATTTCTGTTGCCAGAGTAATGATGCCTGACAAATCTGAAAATCAGCTAATGAACTTTATAATAAATTTTGTGTTTTAACTATCATTTAATATTTACCCTTGAATGGATGGTTCTACTATTAAATTACAGGTGTTGGTGACTGGCTAATATAATACTGTAGATAAAGAATAAGTAATAAATCAAATCACTCCTCAGTTCAAGATTTAATTGTTCCAAAAAGCCAATTTTTATTTGTCAGTTATCCAAATATATTTTAACACAGTCAGAATATGTTGTTGGTATTTAGGGGAACCATTGAAACGAGAAAAAATAAAAAGAATTATTTTTAAAGACATTTTATTCCTGTATAAAATCTGTAAGTATTACAGTGGCGACCATCTTTGCTGGAAGTCTCTAGCAAAAGAGAAATATACTCCAATACCAAGAATCAATAGTTTAGTTAGATTGCAATCACCTTATAAGCTAAAACAACAAACAACACTGCAACAAGTTGCTCAGCTTGTGGTCTGCAGACTACCTGTGATCTGCGAAAATGGGGCAGGTGGTTCACAGACATGACATTAATAGTAATTTGGTTACTAAATTTTAAACCCGTTTGGTATTTAATTTCATTTTTAGTGGTTCAGTTGTTAAATTAATAACTGAGTTTCAATTGGAATCAAAACATTACTATAGTATTATGGTGCAATACATGTCCTAAATGTTAATAATATCCATACAGATAAAAATTGTCAGTGGTCCACAAAATTATTTTTGAAATTTTACTGCCCTTGGGTAGAAAAAGGTTGAGAACTCTGCTCTAGGTGACTGCCGTGACAGTTTTCCAATTTCAGCCTCATAAACTACACTTTCACGAACATAAATAAGTTTATCACACAGAACACAAGTTATTACAATCACAAACAGATGGAAAAACATCTATCCCCTATGACAGGCCCAGCAAGGTGGTAGTTAGATAGAGCACCTTTCTTTCAAATAAGTGCTATCTTGGATAGACAACGTGCCAGGCAACCAGCATAAAAGATAAGCTTTTATCGGTAATAATGTAGCCAGAAAATTGACTGCACACCAACTAAAGTAAGGAACATAGATGCAAAAACAATTTCTACAATATTTTATCCACCCACACTTGCCATGTTTGTACTTTTTTTGCTGTATGCTAGAACGAATAGCTAAAATTATGTATTTTTGTTTTGTTTTAAAGACCCCTGAATAGTTTTCAGAAATCTCTGAGTATCGAAGTAACAACTTATCCAATAAATGTTTTCAATGCCTAGACACAGACCTATTAAATTTGATAATAGAATAAATTCAACTTTAATGTGAATATTTCAAAATTTATGTTTCTAAACCATTATTTGAATAATAAAGGAAAGGGAAATCAACTCACACATACCAAAGTTGATGGCTGTGAGAAGAGAAAACATGTAAGACAGATACACATATAAAATATTTCGGTATTAACCTTCTTCATGTAAACATCCAGAACCAAATGGTTTATTCTCTATTACATGGAGAAGAATAATACTGAAATATTGTATTTGTGTGTCCGCCTTACGTGGTCTCTCCTCACAGCTGTCAACTTTGGTATGTGATGGGTTAATTTTCCTTTCCTTTATTATTTTTCCTTCGTTCCATTATTAAACTATTATTTAAAAACTAATGGATAAATTCACAAAGCAGATGAAAAATTACAAAAAATGAGGAATCTATTGAAGTTAATTGGGCAAAACACTTTGAATTTAATGAATTTTCACTAAAGGCCTTAAGCATTGTACACTGCAATTAAAAGTTCTAGATCAGTACTCTTTTTACGCACGGAATAAGAAGCCATTGCTTACGAGTGCCAACCTGGCAAACATATAACCACAGGAGGACCACAATCAGCAAGCTCATGATGTGACTGTTTTGTACTTTGTTTCATGACAGCAGAGGTAGTGGACATGAAGCTGAATACAGAAATCCAGAATATGTAAAAAGATTGGTGATCTCGAAGTGCATTTGTGTGTACATCAATAAAATATATTTAGTTATTTTGTTTGTTTTGGGGGTATTGTTGGTATAAAAGAAAAATAACAAAAATGCCAAAAAAAGTTGTAGCTTGATAATGTCAATTGTGTTCTCCGCTACTGTATGTATTCTGTTTGAATAAAGCCTTGAATGTAGGCTGCTTGAGTATATACACATGTTTGGTGCTTGGTACATGTACATTGTTAAACTGTCACTACTTTCCAAAATATTTTTCACAACTGTAATAAACATTTTTGTGGTTTATTCCATTAGAATATAGTTCCAGAGTAAATTTGAAGCCTTTATAACTAAAATGAAACTATAGGAATCATTCTCACTTTGTAGCAGCTGTATGTGAAAAAGCATTTTCAATGGTAAAATACATAAAATTTAAATAAAGGTCAGCTTCAACAGATAATATTTGCAAATAATTTTGATGATACGAAATGTTAAACTTATTTTGGTGAAGTATCATCCCAATAATATCAATTCCATTTCTCCCATTAGAGGTACTGTATTTCAAACATATATAGTAGCTTACTTAAATATTTTTATTGAGGCATAGTTTGTTCAATAAAATAGTAAAAACTAGTTTTTGCTTATTATTTCAGTTGGATAATTCACAAAAATACTGATGAGGTTACTCCTTGGTCCATAGAAATTATAATACTTTTTATTTTGCCATTTACAAAAAATGTTAGATGATCCCTGACCAATGTACAGTGTTGGTATTCACTTGATTTTGGATTGATAGGAAGTAAACTATAAGCTAAAGAATATCTTGTAAAAACACCAACATACAATACCAAAAATTAAGAGGTGATTTTTAAACAGTTCATTATAAATTCTGAATACAACTAACAAAGATAAAAATATTTAATTGAAAAAAAATTATTATTGTGGGTCTCAGAAAAATGCTGAAACGTTTGGATCACTAGTTTCATAAATAAATGGGAAGGGGAAATGGTAATTTTTAAAATTGTTTGTCTCTTAAAAGCTTCCATAATTCATGAAACAAAAAATCCCGACATTTTGAGAGAGCTTTTATTTGATAACAAAAAATTATTCAAAGGAAATTTTTTTTTCTTTAGCCTCCCACTAAACCCTGATTAGTTTTCAAAATTTTGTATTACAATCATGTCAAGATTTTTAAGAAATAAAGTAGTATGAAATTACAAACTTTTTAAAGGATTCAGAAGTTTCGAAGGAATGACAATGCATAAATGAGTGAATTCTATTTATCAATCAGTCTGTGTGAAACACTTACACAAATATATAAAATATAAATAGCACTGAATGAAAGAAACATCCTGCATTACCTGTTGGTAGAAGTCAACAGCTGATATACAGAGCAGTTTCCTATCTTCATGTTCACACTTACCAATACGTGACTGGACATGTGGAAATCTACAGTGTTCAGTTATGGATTAATTCATCACAATAAAATGTTATAATAAAATATCTAGAACAACAATTAAGTAAACATTACCCAGGGGCGGATCCAGGATTTTGGTTTGGGAGGGGCTTGACTGGACTTTGGTTTGGGGAGGGGGGCTTGGCTCGGGTGGATTTTGACTGGGGCCTCGAATCCATAGAGCTAAAAAAAAAAAAAAAGGTCTCCAAAATTACAATATTGGAGGTGGACCTAGATACATTTTTTCGGGGGGGGGGGGGGAGCTTGAGACCCCTAAGCTCCCTCCCCTGGATCCGCCCCTGACATTACCTGATTGGATCAATCAATAATTTGAAAATACTGATAAAGTTAATAAAGAATTTATTAAAGATGATAAGGATACAGTGCTCGAAGCCATGGGTTTGTTGATGCACTTATAAAAAAGCAAGTAAGACACCACATAGCCATGCCAACTGGTGAACACTGAGTGAAGTTTGATAAGCTCAAGACAACCCACTCCTGCAGCAGAGGCAGCTGTGATTGTTGACAGGCACCTTCAAATACCTACAATAATAATAATAATTATAACAACAAAACCACAGGCATAAAAGTGAAAAAACTGTTGAAATATTTTTTCCTACATGTCTTGACTGGTATACAACATTTTATATTATTTTTAAAAATTCTTTGGAGATTGTGTGTACAGAAAGTAATCAAATTAAATTTACTTCTTTAAATAACAGAAATATAAGGTAAAATAATTTATTTTTATCACCAAAAATCAAGCAACTGAGATAAAAATAAATAAAAAGATCAATTAAAGGATAGAATAAAAAGTTTTCATCAAGTACTATTAACTGACAACAATAAGACTATGAAAACATTATAAATTCCACTGAAATACAGTAAATTTTAAATATCAAGAAATACTAATCCCACCAAAACAATTCTTGAAAAAAGTATGCCAAGTCTCATGCTAAAGTAATGAGATATTTTTCTGAGCCAAGTCTATATTTCCAGTGTGTAATCACTTCAATTTCTGAAACCGAATGGTTTCTCTTGGTGTTATAGATCATTTATTCAAAGATTACTTGAGTACCATGCAATGTTTTGGTAAACCTATATAAATACCTTAAATGTGTTACTTTATCAAACTTACAAATACATAAAAGCCACAATTTTCCTCACACTTTTTCAAGTTTGACAAGTCTTAGAATAAATAATATATATTATGCCTTCCATTTCAGTAAAAATTATGACATGCATAATGGCTAAATCATCAGACTTTTGTCACTACCCAAGCACGACACTTAAAATATTTTTACAAGATTTGTTTTGGTGGGATCTAATTTATTTTTGTAAGTTGATCCCTTAATGTGAATTGTTGCTCATATTTTATGATTCCATTTGAAAATCAGGGAATAAGAGCATTTCAGAACTGAAAACATCAATTTAAATTACCAACAATGCCCCACTCTTTGAAACGAATGGGAGTGTGCCGCAACCGAGCAATGCAGATTGCAGCTGTTTTATAACTGCTACCATGAGTAAATAATGAATAATTTCCAAACTAAGCAAAAATACAATGCAAAACTTTTAGTGTTAGTAAAACTTGCTGATCTCTATGAACTGAAGAAATCTCAGACGTAAGGCATCATCCAGGGAAAAGAAATTAAAGCACAAATATGTGCCAGAATTTTTCATGTTTGGAATTAAATTTAAACAAAACATGTGGGGGAAAAAAACTTTAATATATTTTCTTATGATTAAAGAAAGAAACCATATATGTGTATCAAATTACTTGTTTCAAGGGTTACTGGCAGCACAGTGGCATTTTCATTTCAGGGTGTTATAGTCGTAAAATATATAAATTTCTCTAACATGAAAAGTGAGGAGAGGAAGGAATTAATATGTTACACATTAGTTAAACTTAGTAAGCTCCATCCACAATGAAAATATGAGGTATGTAAAATTATTAGGGTAGAAAGTGGTTATATGTTAGTGTTAGGTGAGGGGCAGACTTTTATTATAATATGGGGGCAAAATTTTATCTGTGTACCCCACATTTCAGCTTTCTACGTGTACCTTAGAATTTTGATGATCATCAGTCAGTAGGTGAGTGAGTGAGTGAGTAAGTGAGTGACTGAGTGGCAAAATCGGTGATATTTGGTTATGAATAACATCCGAACTAAGAACAGTAATGAAATATAATTTAGTATGTTTGTTAAGATTGCTGATCTCTATGTACAACAGAAATTTAGACATATAGCATCAGTATGACCAGCAAAACAGAGGTATAGAAATGGCCCGAAATGCATCAAGAAAAGGGTAGTCAGTGCCACTGTGACCCGACTTGGCAGGTGCACTGATGTGCCTGGATTTTGGTTATGTTCTTTTACATCTTGTATGTGAAAAAGAGAACTATTTTCCATATTTTACATTTTTTCTTTTCATCCCAATTCATTTAAAGTATAAGTTTAACAACTCAAGTTTGTTTACTTAAAGTACTTAACATAAATGTATTTTACTGTGTGGTGGTTTCTGTACTGTAGGGGATTTAGAGCAAAAAAAAAAAATATTTACATTACGTCTTAGCTTCTTATGCTGACATGGATTTCCATATGGACTATGATGAAGAACATTTCTTTATCCTTTAAATATATATTTTTTTTCCTTGGTGCAGAGAATCATTGCTTTAAATAAATAAATCAATTGACTAGGCCAGGCGTCTCCAAACTACGGCCCGAGGGCCACATCCAGCCCGCGGACAGATTTTGTCCGGCCCGCGGAGAGCTAGCATAGTTTTTTAAACGTTGCGTACTTTTTCGGATATTTTTTTCATCAGTGGACTCTTACCACCGGCAACAATGATAATATTGGTTTTGGCCCTCGGAACTTACTGGAGTAATCAGTATGGCCCTAAGGCTGGAAAGTTTGGAGACCCCTGGACTAGGCCATTAAGAAGGGCATAATCATTACCAATAAAAGTAAGCTTGTTCATTGTGTCAGCATGTCTGTAAAACTATTGAACTAAAAAACAATGTGTTATTTAATGACAAATTTTATTTAGTTAAGCAACTATGAAGAAATGAATTGACAGGGCACTTAAAGAAAAGTATGTATTTCAACACATTAATTATTAACTGTATGTTTCTTATTTATATTCATCTGATGTAGATGTTTCCATTACGTCCTCTGATTGCTATTGCATTTAGCAAATAAATTTAGGATCCCATTGTGGCATAACAGGTTCCTTAGAGAATTCATAAAAGACAAGGTTACTCTGGGGGGAAATTAGAAGCCATAGTAACAAGATGGTAACAAGAGAGTAACAAGAGCGAGCGAGCGAGAGCAATAGTTAGTTTGCATCTTTGAGTTGATGATATAAAGTTACAGAAAGCAAAGGACTTTTGTATTCTTAGGATACTTATTAATGAAATGAATTATATGAAAGTTTATTATTACTGAAATAGAAGATATTAAATGAATAAATGTGAAGGTTGAAGCACCGAACAAGATAAAAATGGGAAATTGGCCTCTGGCGACCTGAATCAAGGCTACAAAAGATAAGAAAAACATGAAGTCCGATAGTAAAAACAAGAATCTTTGTTTTAAAAATACAACACCATTTATATCGCAGTGAATGTATTAATACACCTATGACTGAAGCTTTGATTTTCTAGCAGTAACATTAGTAGCCATAAGAAAGAAGTTTTTCTCAGTGTTGAGAATTTATAAAATGCTCTCAGATATCTCGTTAACTCCGCTAATTGACTGAGAGTAGTTTATAAATATTAGTGGACTTTGTGGTTAGGTTAAAATGCAGGATGACAATGGAAACTTTTTACTGCAGCATAAGGCACATGAAATAGCAGTGAATGTTATTTTACAACAATTCTATTTAGTTAAGCAGGTGCCAAGAAATGACTTGCAAGTACACCCTGTTCAACCTGTCATTTTTGACAGTCTTACAAGATATTTTTAACTAAAAGGAAAGGCATAATATGCATGATGTATTCCAAAACCTATGAAACGTAAACCCTTCATGATGTTATCAGTAAAGGGTGTAGCTAAGGAGAAGATTTTTTTTTTTTTTTTTTACTTATGGCTTTATGCCTTGTCGATGTTGAGGTCATTAGAGGCAGGAAAGGACTGGGGACAAAGAATGGGAAGGAATTCGGCCATGTCCTTTTGAAGTAAGCATCCCGGCATTCGCTTGGAGTCATTTGGGGAAGCCATGGAAAACCCAAATCTGGATGCCCATACGGGGATTCAAACCGCCGTCCTCCAGAATGTGAGGTCTGAATGCTAACTGCAGTAGGTCCAGGAGTTGGTTTCATGCCCCTGTGGAAGCTTCATTGTGTAGACACAGGCCTAACAACATCTAGGTTGCTCACCTGGATGTCATTGGCTCTATATGTTAAACTTAAGTCTGTAAGCAATTCACTCTGGTTGAAATTTAAGTCATACAGCAGTATTCTTCACAACAATCTTCAGTTGGTAATGGATGAGCTTACTCAGATGGCCATACCTTTCAATCGGAACTTACATCAAGTGAGAATCTTAAATGGAATAAAGAGGAGCTCAAACAGACTTTAAATTCATCGTTAAGGGAGCTGCAAACACGTGTGGAGAATAACACATATCAGTTGGCAGGCATGTGGGTTGAATTAGATTAGTACAAGGTTATTTGGTAAAGTTAGGGGGAGTGTCTCCCTAGCCAGTTAAATTAGCTGGAAGAAGAGGTGGGCTATAAGATGGGGCAGTTGCACCATGATACCAAGGCACTGAAGAATAGAGTCACTTTCATGGAAAAATCAGGCAGCAGTCATAAACAAAGACTCGAAGCTTTTGATGACCATTGTCATTTATTGGGTAAGTGCATGAAAGAAGATTTCATGGAGCTGAAAATGGAGGTGAGTGGTTTATCTTCAGATGCTGAACAAATATTCCAGAATGTCGAGAAAATTAACCTGGTTACAATGGCATTGGATGAGGATGCCTTGTGGGTGAAGGTCCTGCTTGACAGGTTGCGCAAACGTGTCCTCCACATGCAGCCAGACATCGATGATTCTTGGAAGCTTCACCACGACATCACTTGGCGCCACATGGCCCTGATGTTTCTTTTGTGTCCCAATCTGCCAGCTTCCAACACTTAATCCTCTTACTTGTTGCTTTTACCAGACTGAGTTTCTTAAAGTATGCTACAACCAATCAGTGATCTCCTAGTCTCACACTTGGTATGACTTTTATGTCTGTTTTGACTGAAGACATTTACTGATCAATATAGTTAATATAATTAGGCTATTTTTCTGACCATCCAACTGGGTGAACTTGTGACTACCTGTTTTCTCATGCTGGACAACTAATGAATCCTGCAGGCATAAACCTAGAAGATCTTATTCCTCGTTATTCCTTGGTTCTACACCATGACCTCCCATGATATCTTCATAACCTGATCTGTCCATAGCTACTCTGGCATTTAAATCTCCTATTATGATAACATTTCATGTCTTGATTTCTGTCACCAGATCTTGTAGAAATTTTTCTTTCTTTTCTTCTGTGTACTAGGTTGCTATTTATATTTCTGGCCTAATAATGAAAAAAACAAATATTTATGACTGAAATTGGTTTTATTGTTTCTCAAAATATTCTATGTGATGATCAATACACTTTTGAATGCCTTTGAACCAATTTTTAAAGCCCCTTTTTCACTCCGATGGAGGTAACTGCAGAACACGCGCGTTGAATGCATCAACCGCTTCTTCAGGTGTCGAAAATCATTGACCACGTAATTGGTTTTTGATGGGCAGGAATAAAAAGAAGTCATTGGGTGCCAAATTAGAGCTGTACGGAGGATGACCCATCAATTCG
This sequence comes from Vandiemenella viatica, assembly GCA_031002005.1. Lineage (NCBI taxonomy): Eukaryota > Metazoa > Arthropoda > Insecta > Orthoptera > Morabidae > Vandiemenella > Vandiemenella viatica. The sequence continues at coordinate 202,007,194 of CM061920.1, forward strand.
ATGTTTTGACTGGTCAAAAATTCCTTTGTTTGAGCCAATGTGTGACAGCTCACATTGTTGTGATGAAGAATTATTCGCTTTTTCTTCAACTCTTACCGAATTTCTCCAAAGACTTCTGGTAAACAAATCGTCGTGTACCATTCAGACTTGACCATCCTACATTGTTCTAATGCCACTGTCACCACATGACCGGTAATGCCAAAGAAACAGGCAACCATTTGCTTCAATGTGCTTCCTCCGCTAACAACTTTTGTTGGATTTGGCTCGTCTTCAAAGACCCATACAGTCGATTGCTGTTTTGTTTCGGGCTCATATGCATAGATCCATGATTCGTCAAGTGTGGAGATGTTATACACAGCCTTTGATGCACCTTGAACACATTTTTTTTTTAACATTTCCTTGCACCAATTGACATGAGTTTCCTTTTGAGCATTTGTCAGAATATGCGGGATCCAACATGAACAAATTTTTTTTACAGCCAAATGATCATGAAATATTTTATTGATGCTTGTCATACTAATGCCCAAAGATGCCTCAATCTCACGGTATGTCACATGACGATCTTGCTTTATCAGTTCACGTACAGCATTGATGTTTTCTGGCACAACAACCGATTTTGGACAACCATGACGGAATTCATCCTGAAGCGAACTTCAGCCATGATTGAAATCCTTATACCAGTTTTTTACAGTGCTATATGATGGTGCTTTATCACCATATAAATAATTAAGTTCATCAATGTTTGAGGAAATATATCACACTGTTTACCAGGCACCACACAATTAAATAATCAAATGTAGAAAATCACTGATGTTAAGTTCTTTAGCTTGTTTATTCATGTTCATTTTATTCAATACTTTATTGTACATTTCCCATTTTCACATAGTAGCCATGCTGACATGTTAATAATTTCAAAATTATGTTAATTTCTTTATAGTAAGAATAAAAAGATAAAACATTTATCAACAAATTTTCTGCAATTGACATGAAAATTTTATTATTTTAAATTTCTGTGATCTGCGCCACCCTTCATTCACACAGATAGTATTGAGTGTATATTATTTGAAAGCCACTTGTCTCAAGTTCAAATACATTATGTGACTTTTAACACTGAATATACTTGTTGACACTAGATTTATTTCCAACATGGAAGCATGAAATTAGGAAACAATTTGTGTCAAAATATTACAAGCAATGCTGCTTTTGGGGAAGCTATTACAAGTAGTTCAAGAAACTGTGAGAACTGTCCACATTTCAATAGTCTTCAAGCATTTAAAAACTGCTGAGAGAAAAATTGCACCTACAAGTTGCTCATAAACTTAGTCAGGCTTAAGCTGAGACATCAGTAAATCATTAGTTCTTTGATTTGTTGGTGGACAAATGGTTTATTCACGCAATCATGATGTGAGTGGAACAATTTTTAATATTATGGTTTATGGTCAATGGTTGTGTGCTAATTAGCCAATGAACCACATGCCAAATTCAAACCTTCAGTGAAGGCTATAGTGTCTTTATGGTGGTCATGAAGGAGAATAACAATTTGTTAGATGACAGGCTATAAATGCCTGGACTGAAAATGGTGTGGTCAGAAGGTGACAATTATCAACGTGGTGTGCTGTTGTTGTATGTCGGTGACAAAGCAGAAGAAGATAGTAGAAAAATTAGCTAAAATAAACATTGTAGTCCTTCCATTTCCTCAAGTTCTCCAGATTTTCCCCTAGATACTTTGTTCTCAACAGGTTGAAAGACTTGTTTACTCCAAAATTCTTTAAAAAAATGTACATTTAGAAGTGAATTTCAAGAATTCATTAACTCCCAATGCAAATACATCCTCAAAAAGGGTATTATGGATTGAGAAACATAGATTTCAGTGATTGGAGACTATTTTGACTAACTATGAATATCTAAAATGAGTAAAATAAAAGTTACGAGTTAAAATAAATAAACTGGAATTTTATCTGCAGCAACTTTATGTTTAAGCAAAAGTAAGTGAGAACCCTCTTCGACAACTGATTTTTCAAAATTAATGACCTAGTCCACCCCACACCCCCCAAATATGGCCTTATTGAGCGCTCTGTAGCCAGTGTCAAGGCACTTGTACCAAAAGTTCATGGTCCAGTCCTGGGTTCAAATTCTGGTGAGGGTAGAAGTTTTTAAGAGCATACCTCTGACTCAATGCCTTCTTTGTGAGGATCCAACCAACCAAATTTTTTTTTATGGCTTTATTGATATATTTAAATTGAAAGGTCTCTCTGAATCTATTAACTTTTCTTTATGTTTCTACTTACTCACCAAATAGTCTGTAAGCTTGAAAATTCCTTTGCAATGGTTGGAAATGGGTTAATTTTTGTAAAATAATTGGAGATACCAGCTATTTGTGTATACTATAGACTTTTAAGATGGCGGCCGGTATAGAAGTTGTTGTTAGTTGCTCTCCGAAAATAAACTTTCTATCATCTACAAAGTGTGTACTATGCAAAGAATTGGTGACAACTGGTATTAGACTATGTTCTGTTATTCAAAAATGGGTTCACAGTGGTTGCATAAATAATTTGGAAACAGTGAGTGCGGGATGTGAGTGCGATCGCAAATGTTGCTATGGGAGAATGGAAGCCATAGAAAATTTTTTTCTGGGAAAAGAAGAGTCAGTTATTGAAGCAATTAAGAAGGACATTTATGCAGCTAGCATGCTTATCCATCAAATGGAGAATCTAAAAAAGACAATCGAAAATGCGAGTTCAGCCGAAGAAAATAATTTTATTAGGCCTAAAAAGTTTACGCGTGCCAAGAATCCTCAGAAGTGCTTTAAAGTAGAGACAAGAAACAGATTTAATTTGCTTTCATCCGAAACTTTTGAGAATGAAGATGACACTGAAGTTGTTATAGAAAAACCTTGCGAGGAAAAGAAATCACCCAAGATTCAAAAATGCATCGATGATCATTGCGGGAAGAAATCTGGTATTTGTTTACTTACTTCCAGCCATGGGAAAGGCCTAGCTGGAATCATCGCTGAAAAGGATCACAATTTCAATGTTAGTGGCATAGTTAAACCTGGTGCTCCGTTGAGTGAAATAGTGAAAGATTTTGATAAAATGTGGGACTTTAACACTGGAGACAGCTGCATGATTATAGGTGGCGATAATGACGTCTACAAAAATGAAGCGAAAGCAGCAACAAGAACCTTAGCAGAAACGTTAAGAAAAATGAACAATATAAATGTGTATGTAGTCAGCATTCCCCACAGACATGACCTGATACCAGCCTCATGTGTAAACAAAGAAATTGAGGCTACAAATCGGAAATACGAAAAAATCTGCAAAGCATTTACAAATGTCAAATATTTGAAAGTGGAATGTCCCAGAGACGAATTTACAAGACATGGCATGCACCGAAACTACAAAGGGAAATTAGCATTAGCTAACCAGATTTTGCATTATATAAAAACAAAAAACGAAAATGCAAGTCACATTCAATTTGAAGTGAAAGATCTACCAATAGTATCTCAAATACCAATTGTGTATGTAGAACACAAGAATTCTGTCCTGAACACTACAGAGTTATGTGTTACAACAACAGTGGTTGAAGCAACATCCAATCAGGTATGCACTACTCAAAATACTAACCCTAAAGAACTGTCTACCAAAAATCCTGTAAGTGCTACTGAAAGTGAAATGGATCTTTTTAGAAGAAAACAACCAGTCCGAAAGAGACATCCATCACCAAGAGGTGAGGATTTTTGGTGGCCACAGTCCAAAACAATACACCCATAAAATCAACCTGCAATATTCAACATAGTGACAGGAGCTCATATAAAATAGGGTCAAATGAACCAGTTACAGTTCTGTATCAAAATGTGCAAGGTCTAAGTAATAAACTAAGTGTTGTTAAATAACAGTTTGAATGATGTATCAGTTTTGTGTCTAAGTGAGCACTGGTTGCAAGAATTTCAAACAAGTTCAGCTCACATTCCAAATTTTGAATTGGTAAGTAGTTTCTGCAGAGAAACCTACAAGTGTGGTGGGACATGTATATATGTTAAACCTAATTTGAAGTCAAAGGAAATAAGACTGAAAAGTGCAAAATGTCTTGAAAAAGATTTTGAATACTCTGCATGTGTACTTATAGAATGTAAAATTACTATTGTGTGTATATATCGATCACCATCTGGCAACTTTACAGTGTTCTTAGAAAACATGGAAGATCTTCTAAGTGAACTAAAAAATCAAACAAACCATATAGTATTAGTTGGGGACTTTAATGTTGATTTTAATGGTAATTGTGTTAGAAAGCAACTGCTAATAAATTTGCTTATGTCTTATAATATGTATACAACTGTGTATGATGCCACTAGGTATGGCAACGGGAGTGAGTCTGCAATTGACCAAATATTTATCAACAAGGATATATGTAACTATAACATCACAACAATAGATATGGGTTTCTCTGATCATCTGGCTATTAAATTATCTGTAAAGAACATATTCACCAAATCTTGCAGGACTGGTGTAAAGTATGTGCAGAGGAGGTCCTTTAATGATGATAATATCGTGACTTTCAACTACATGCTTCAAAATATGAAGTGGGGGGAAGGAATGCATAATAGTATAGATGATAAGTTCAATTGTTTTATGTCTGATTATAAGTATTGTTTTGAAGTTGCATTCCCATTAAAAAGAGTTAGAATTACAAGCAATCCAATCACATGGATAACCCAGGGCATTAAAAATTCTGCAGAAAATCTTAGAATTTTAAACAAATTAGCCAAACAAAATAAAAATTTAAAGTCACATGTAAAATGCTATAGAAAAATTTTCAAAAAAGTAATATTAGCAGCAAAAAAGCAGACAAATGATACATATATTTCCAAGAGCTCAAATAAAATTAAATCCATTTGGAAAATTATAAATAAAAGCACAGGCAATTTTAAAGCAAAAACTAATTCATATGTTATAAAAAGTGAAGGAAAAATTATTCAGGACCCAAAAAAGATTGCAGATATTCTCAGTAAACACTACACAAACATAGCAAAAAATTTCACCAATGAGATGTGCAGTAGAAATGGTAATATAAATGTCCCCATGAATGAAAAAACTATGTTTCTATATCCAGTTACTATAACAGAAGTAGGAAATGCCATTTCTAAATTAAAAAATAAAATGTCCTGCAGTACTGATGGGATCCCAGATAAAATCATTAAACTCAGCTCAGGATCCATTGTTTCCCACCTTACAGATATTATTAATGATTCCTTTAGTGCAGGATTTTTCCCAACAGAACTAAAGTATTCAACAGTAACACCACTTTACAAAAAGGATGACAAATATAACATAAAGAACTACAGACCTGTGTCTATACTGCCTGGCTTTTCAAAAATAATCGAAAGAGTAATGTATGAAAGGCTCACTGATTTTCTTACTAGAAACAAAATACTAAGCAATTCACAACATGGGTTTAGGAAAAATAGGTCCACAGAAACAGCCATTTACAATTTTCTGAATACTGTTCTCAATGGATAAGGGTGAAATAAACAGTGGGTTATTCTTAGACCTGTCCAAGGCCTTTGATCTTATTAGACATGACCTCTTATTAATAAAATTGTACAGATATGGTATTCGTGGCAAAGCATATGATTGGTTTAAATCATATCTCTCCAACAGGTACCAGAGAGTAAAAGTATGTCATGATGGTAAAGAATATTTTTCAGAGTATCAGAAAGTTGACCACGGAGTACCACAAGGCTCAGTCTTAGGACCCTTACTATTTCTTATATATATAAATGATTTACCAAATCATTTATTAACAGCTGATGAGGTATTGTTTGCAGACGACACTAATATTTTTATAAAAGGGCAGGATGAAGTTGACCTACAGCAGAAAATTACTGCAACAACAAAAGAAGTGGAAAAGTGGTTTGTAACAGCCCTAATACCTGAATTTTGAATAGCATTGTACTGTAGGAAATATTGTAGTGAGCTAAAGTTTGCTTGTAAGTGATTTGATATGTTTATTTTGTAAATAAGTGTATATAGACTTTATTTTATGTAAGAAAAGTGTTTAAAGTCCATTTAATATGTTTAAGAACCGAATGGTGCAAGAGAATTTCTTAAAAGTATGTAATTCCATGTATTACTGTAAGTTACGATGTTGGCAGGACAATTTTCTACCGTTTGAAAGGATTTCTGTAAATAATTTTGTATTTAAGTATCTATAATTACCATTTCTGATCATTTTTTAATGTTATTAATTAATTTTGTATTAATTCCGATTGTTTTTAATATGTTAGATTGTTTGAGTGATTGTTAATGAACGAGAAATATCGGGCGGATGCCTTTGAAGAATTCTCGTAATTTCGATAGACTCTATATAAACAGATCGCCTGGACAGAGACATTCATTAAGTATTAAGTTTTCATTCAATTTTCGATTCAATTCAAGTATTCAGTAAGTCAGTACTGCATCTTTGGATTGTAACAACTATGCTTGTGAATGTCGCAGACTTGTTTTGATTGAAAATAAACGAGCATCAACATACATTGTCTTTTGGTGGACTTTTTTTAATTAATTAAGGCAGTAATTAAACCACCAAAGAACCTTAACATGGCGACCGTTGACATGACGAGAAGTTCTTAAACATCTGTGGGATGTTTATCTTCTAAAAAGAATCTGCAGAAAATTGCGACGGATTATCGGCGATAAGCGAACATAACCTGCGAGGAAATTTCGACCGGCTACGACACGGATTTCACGGCAAGCGGACCTTTTCGGCCTAAGGCGGAGATTTTCCATCGGGAATCGGCTGTAATCTTCCGACGACGAGTGGATTTCCTTCGGCCTCAAAATCGTCTTCCTACAGTGAATTGTGAAAAGTGTGGTTAAGTGTTGGAAGTCAGTGTGGTGCTTTAATGATTAAATTAAGTGCTTCTAAGTGAAATTTAATGTGATACAAAAGTGAGGAAGAATGTAAGTACGGCATTGAATATTCAAGTGATTTCGTTTGTATGTTATAGTGTGACAGATTGGAAAGATTTTAATTTTCCTTAATTTTGTTTTTTATGTTGATTTTGCTAATTACTAAAAATGGCTGATAATCAGAACCTGCAAGCTTTCCTAGAGTCTTTTGTAGCCAGTTTTAATGCAAAGTTTTCCGAATTTGACAAAACAATTTCTGAACTTGATGGTAAATTTGACAGCAAATTTTCTGAATTTAGGAGTGAGTTAAAAAGTGATAATGATAGCAAATTTACTGAATTTAAAAATGAGTTAAATCTTGACAGCAAACTTTCAGAATTTAAAACCGAGTTGAATCTTGACAACAAATTTTCTGAAATTAAGTCTCAGTTTTCCGAAATTGATGGCAAATTTGATAATAAATTTTCTGAAATTAAGTCTCAGTTTTCCGAAATTGATGGCAAATTTGAAAATAAATTTTCCAAATTTGATAGCAAATTTTCTGAAATTAATTCTCAGTTTGCTGTAATCAATGATCAGTTTTCTCAACTGCAACAAAACAATGATAAAACATTCTCTGATTTGACTTAATGTTTTGATGTTAAAATCGCAGAGCAATTTCAGGGTTTTAGCTCTCAATTCAAGGAAGATATTAACAATTTAGATTCTAAGTTGGGAAAGGTAGTAACAGAATGTAAGGAGAAATTTGAAAAGGTTACAAAATTTTGTGAACAGAATAAGGCTGAATGTGAAAATTTAATTTATAAAGAGGTGAAGGAAGTCAGTGAAAATTGTGATAATATGAGGGAGGAATATGTTGCTTTATTCCAAGCTAATGATGTTAAAGCTAATGAGTTAAGACAGGAAGTGTTTGGTATAGGGAAAAATGTTAATGCATTGGGAAATCAACAGGAACAGTTAGCGCGTGGATTAGAAAGTAATGTAAATCAGTTAGAAAAAAGGGTTACTGGGTTACAGGTTCAGTTAAGTCAGATTCCCTTAACAGGTAATCCGAATTTCAGTGTCGATGTTAAAGAAGAATTTGAATTCTATGATGATAGTGGGAGGCTTCACCCTATTGAATTTATAGATAATTTTGAAAGATCAGATTATTTTAATTTATTACCCGATAGTAAGAAAATTGCACTTGTGGGTAAACATCTAAAATCTTATGCTAGGGCATGGGGTGATAGACAAGCTAGGGAAGTGACTGACTACAAGCTGTTTAAAGAAAACTTTTTGAAACATTTTTGGTCGACAAGCAGGCAGATTCAAGAAAAGAGGGAGTTGATGACTGGAAGGCCCTATAAACCTGGTCGGGAAACTCAACATGATTTTTTTCATAAATGTTGGATCCGTTGTAAGTACTTAGACCATCCTTATGGAAAGGAGGAATTCATTGATTTGATAGGAGCTAGGCTACCTCAGCAAACAAGAAATTTAATTGCCACTTTGGATGTAGTAAATGTGGATAGAGTTTCTGAATTGTTGAGACGCTTGGATGCCCAGGAGTCATTCAATGAACAACATTACCACCATCAATACCATAGGAGGGGCAGCAGGAGTCCCCCTAGAAGGGGTAATGGGTCAAGGGATGGTAGATCGAGGGGACGGGATCGTGATAATTACGCAAGAAGGAATGATAATGGGGAAGTGAGAGAGCAGAACCCTCAATCTGAAAGGGAAAGGCAGCATGGGGGGCAGACAAACTAAAGACCACCCCTGTGATGGGCCCCGCAGTGGTGGACAAGAATGTGGGTTCAGGTACCAACTGCTATAGCGTTAATACTATTTTTATGAATAATCCCCGAGAAGATTTATTGGAAGAGGTGGGGGTAGCAGCAAGTGAATTTCAGGATAAGGTTATGATAGATGTAATTAATGAGGTTGATGATGTAAAGGTTGATAATAAGATAAAGCGGGAAGGGGACCACCATAGTACCTTATCACTAGAATCAGTGTGCGAAAGTAATAATTTTCATGTAGAAGATTTTCGAAATGGTCACAGCTTAATTACAAAAAGGGGCGCAGAATTTATAGTGCATACTACAGTGTGGCTATCAGAAACTTGTAAGATTCAGAATAGCATAGTTGGGACCATGTGGGCTTGTATAGGTGGTAATGAAGTTTGTAGAAGTGCTGAAATTGAGGAGTTTCTCAGATATCTTGAAGATGAGGGTGATACAGTGGTGTGGATAGGAGACCCAGATGAGGAGGAGAATTGTAAGTCAAAGTATTTGTCTTCTGAAGAGAGAGTGGTTGAAAAGCCTTATGTACCAATCCCTAAGTTGGAAAAATGTCCTAATTTTGACCTAGCTGATACGTTATTTAGCTCTTTATTTGGTGTAGATGATGACATTGAAGAAATGGTTGGGAGTAAGGATTTATTTGAACCAGTTTCTAATTTGGAAAATTGTACAGAATGTGACTTAGATGACACTATGTTTTGTACCCTCTTTGATGTGGAAGCTGATAGTGAAGTAGTAGTTGCTGAGAAAAATAATTATTTGGTGGATGAAGTCAGTAAGCCAGATGTTAAAACAGTTTTAGGTACTGATTCAGATAATTTGGTAAGTTTAAGTAGTAATCAGATGATGAAGAGTGGGGTTGGGAGTAATGATGGACTAAACTGTAGTAGTGAGAATAATAAATTTGTATTACCAGTTGAGTCAACAGCATTGCTTTTAAGTGACAATCAATTTGCTAAAACAGAACCATTGTATGTCTCAGCTGTTGCGTGGTTGTACCAAAGTCTGTTGTCTGAGATGATTGGAAGTTTGTGTTTCTGTATGTATATAATGAAGCTTTGTGAAAATAGAAATGTAATATTAAATGTGTATACAAAAGTTGAAGAAAACTGGAAGGTTAGGAAAAAGTAACTTACATGGTTCTGGGTTTCCAGGGAAATCCTGAAACCCACTTATGAGAATTAATTGAAATGCATGGTTTGGGGAGGGGTCAATAGCCTGTAAATATCTAGTTTTGTAAATAAGTATGTCAATTGATGCATGTAAATAGTTTGTGTGAGTACTTAAGCACAGATGCAGATGTAAGCATTTCAATGTATAATTTGTGACAGTTTTGTGTAGAGACTTTTGGTATTTTCATGATGTTGTGACTTTCTACATTTTGGTGACAAATTATCAGCTGTAAAATGTAAACAGACTGGTGTAATTAACAAGCAAACATCAAGTGTGTAATTTGGAGTGAAAATAATTGTAACTTAAGGTGATGGCATTGAACGTTTGTTGTGTAAAAACAGTAAATGATAAAATGATTGGATCTGAGAAAAGACAATTATTGTAAAATCAGTGTCATGACTATGTGCAGATGTTGTATGAAGAATTGTACTTGTTCATTGTAAAAGTCATTATGGTTGATTGATTGTAATCTGTTTGTGTTGGCATTACGTGTACATTCCACCTGCTTAGATTCGTGACGGATTCAATCAATTTTATCTGTGTAAAATTAAGTGAATCCTGGGGAGGGGTTGTAACAGCCCTAATACCTGAATTTTGAATAGCATTGTACTGTAGGAAATATTGTAGTGAGCTAAAGTTTGCTTGTAAGTGATTTGATATGTTTATTTTGTAAATAAGTGTATATAGACTTTATTTTATGTAAGAAAAGTGTTTAAAGTCCATTTAATATGTTTAAGAACCGAATGGTGCAAGAGAATTTCTTAAAAGTTTGTAATTCCATGTATTACTGTAAGTTACGATGTTGGCAGGACAATTTTCTACCGTTTGAAAGGATTTCTGTAAATAATTTTGTATTTAAGTATCTATAATTACCATTTCTGATCATTTTTTAATGTTATTAATTAATTTTGTATTAATTCCGATTGTTTTTAATATGTTAGATTGTTTGAGTGATTGTTAATGATCGAGAAATATCGGGCGGATGCCTTTGAAGAATTCTCGTAATTTCGATAGACTCTATATAAACAGATTGCCTGGACAGAGACATTCATTAAGTATTAAGTTTTCATTCAGTTTTCGATTCAATTCAAGTATTCAGTAAGTCAGTATTGCATCTTTGGATTGTAACAACTATGCTTGTGAATGTCGCAGACTTGTTTTGATTGAAAATAAACGAGCATCAACATACATTGTTTTTTGGTGGACTTTTTTTTAATTAATTAAGGCAATAATTAAACCACCAAAGAACCTTAACAGGTTCCATGATAATTGCTTGATTGTAAATCATGAAAAGACAGTATGGATTAGTTTCACTCATATAATAAACAAAAATAACAGTAATAATTTAGTGAAGATAGGAGATACCTATATAAAACAAGTACATGACACAAATTTTTTAGGAATATGGTTGAATGAACATTTAAAGTGGGATAAACATGTTGAATTACTGAATAAGAAATTAAGCAAATGTTGTTATATTTTAAGAATGCTTAAAGATTGCTGCTCTTTGAAAACAATGTTGTGTGCCTACTATTCATATATGCATAGCTTATTAAGATATGGTATAATTTTTTGGGGAAATTCAACACATGCAAAACAGGCATTCATACTTCAAAAGAGAGCTATAAGAATCATGAGAGGTATGAAACGTAGAGAATCCTGCAGGGATATTTTTAAAGAACTAAAAATACTGACTCTACCATGTATATACTTATTTGAGTGTATCTGCTTCCTGAAATCAGATCAGGAATATGCATTGCTAAATAAGGAAATACATAAACACGAAACAAGGAATAGGAATAATTTTCATTTAGAGTGGCACAAGAAAGCTCTATACCAAAATAGTGTACTCTACCAGCCTAAAATTCTGTACAACTCTCTTCCTGAAAACATCAAACAAATATCAAATTTAGATAATTTTAAATATAAGCTAAAAATTTTTTTATTAGTCAATAGCTTCTATAGTGTCAATGAATATATGAACCATCGAGAAATGAACAAACATGATTAAATTATTTTGTATTGTAACTTGTAAAATGTTGAAATATTAATTTAACTTCAGTTGAACATATGTATTTCATTTGCTGCTTGTATTGACTGTGCAATTTTAAGTATGATAATTATAATAATGATATGTAATCCTGTATTGTGTGAAAAATTATATTGTAATGCTTATTGTAATTACTGATGACTTGTCCTATGTCATAAATTATGACTTTATGGATCAAATAAAATTCAATTCAATTCAATTCAACTGAATTATTTTATTTCTTTTAAGACTGTAATGCGAAGGAGATTTAGCCTGTAACTACTCCACACCAGCTAGAACTTTCTCATTGCAAAAATGTTCCAACTGCCTGAATATAAATGCGTATTGCATTGTCTTGTAGTTTTTCCATATTTTCTCTGTGATGAAATGAGCAGAATGAAGGGTTCTGTGACCCATTAAGCACAAAGTTTTTGTAACAGAAGCTTGCACTGCATCCAGTAGCAATTTGTCATGGTAACTATTCACGTGGATTCACTGGAGGTATTTCTATGATTACCACTGTGAGGCTGATTTAGCATTTCATGTTTTACCCAACTGTTAACACTGTGATCATCCTTGCACAAGTATTGCATAGGCATGCTGAAGTAAGTGGTGAATTTCAGCACCTATTATTTCCTCTTTACAATGTTATAACATTGTCAAAATGAAACATCACTGTTCACCATTTTGAATTTACTAGGTGAAGCTGTGACTGAAGCTAGTGACAATAACCCAATGTGTTGTGCAAAGTCTGTAGACTCATAATAGGCTATTTGACAGTATTCAAAATATATTACAAATTGTAGTCATTCACGAAGATTAATGCTTAAGGAAGTTATTTCAGTTAAATTTGAAAAGAAAGATGGATTGTTTTTAATTAAAAAAGTGAGATAAAAATCAAATTTCCCTTGCTTCATGTCACATGACAAAAAACGCTCTGGGATTGGAGATTGCTTTAGTGACGTCACCTGCCTGTACACGCTGCAGCTATATATGGAGAGTTTCCCGCTATCCAAGTTTTCAACTATTTGTTGCTGGTTATTTCTTGTTAGTAATGAGATTTTGTGTTAAATATAAAATGAAGAACAATTTGTAGAAGCCTACAGCAGAAAAATACTGAAAATTGTTTGTCAGACTAGCTATAGAAACAACCTCTGACTTTTATTCTATGGAGCTTGAGAATGTAATAACTTCAATTCAAGAATCATTTATATTTAAACTGGAAGTTATAGATTAACAGAAATCCTTCATAAGAATGACTAAAGTTTTAAATTAAGTTAGTTGTTTTAGGAGATATTTATGAGAAAAATGCTAGTGTAGTATAAGGAAAGCATAACAGTAAAAATAACTGGTGTTATGAACAACTTTTCTTAACTGCAGATAAATAATATTTTTTTCCAAACAAAACTGAATTTATTGTTTAGTTATTTACCGACCGCGTTCACTTCAATGCACGTAGAAACTGTGATGTTTAAGTGTTCACTATTAACGAGAAGAAAAGTTACGATGCCATGATGTCCAGGTAGATGCATGGTTAAAGAGTACTATAGGAATTTGAAGATCCTATATTAGAACTTTGATTAGGATAATATTTTTTTTGTGTGTACATTTTTTTTTCATTTCTGTTTGCTGTTTGTTGATTTACAGAATCATGTTTTTTTTTATTAGAAGTCATAAAACGTTATGAAAACATTTGAAAAATAAATTGCTGTCATAAAAGAAAACTTTTGTAAAAAGATAACCTCCTGCTTTTAATTTTGAAACATACCAGAGATATACCATCATTGCAACAAAACCCAAGTACTCAGCGGTGAAAAATAGGATTTATTTTAATAATAACATTGCAGACTAATCTCGCAACAATTCTGGACTTTGAATACTTTTTATTGGATTTTTTACATGACGATACAACTGTATGTTGCCGTTCTGAAATAAATGCAACTATTTAGGCAGTATTTACTTTTAATGGGCAAGTAATTTTCAATTTTTTAAAAACTTTTTATCGGTGTGCAAGGAATGTCCAGTTTCAGTTTTGAAGTCTTTTTTGGTCATGTCTCAAATGTTTATAATACTCTTGCTATCCAAAAAATTGTGAAACATTCGGAAAAAAAATTAATATTTTGGTGGATTTTAGAAAAAGAATATGCGGCGCTACTAAGAGCAATTAGTATCTAAATAAAACGTTCACAAATAACAACACATATTTGAATGCGAGGATCGAACCTAAGAACCCTAACTTTACTGATACTCGCCTTAAACAGCGTACTACATTATCTCACAGAAATTATGGTGCAAATTGTATTTACAGTATATGATACATGACTTAGTCGCAATGTCGTCAGGGTTTCTACTAGCTAGTTACAACGACTATTTTCCTATTTCAGCTAATGCGGGAACACTTATGTTTATTTGGAGAATTTTTATTGTTGTGGTTGTATTACACACTATATATAAACCATATTTCCAACAATTTAAACACATATTCAGAGTAACAAACCAAACGTTACTTACTAGAGTGAGCGCCTGCTGGCATGTGACGTCATGAGTGATGTTGGCCCGCGCCAGGCAGCAAAGGAGTGTTTTGGTGGGCTTTCAAATACTCTAAATTTTAAAGTTGAATTTTACGTAAAATAAGCACTTTTTTCAAAAAACAAGTAGTAACCGGTAAATGACGTATATCAATAAACTATTTAAAACCATTTTCAAAAAATAGTCAAATAGCCTATTTGGTGATGGCTTATGATTTGTAAAATCTGTGATTCAGATCCCACATTAAACTGTAGGTCACCAGTACTGGTAGCACTACCAGGATAGGTTAGAATGGCTAAGATAAAGGCAGAATGTGCAGCCAATAGAAACCCTGTTGCTAGGTAATTACAACTACATGGAATTATTATTATTTGTAAAAAACTGTGGCTCATTTGTAATGACCATTTAGGAAAACATTGTTTAGATACATCAATTTTTTTTTCATTTAAAAACCACTTAAATATCCACAGCAACAAATAGTATGTTTATAAATTCTAACCAAATTTTTTGTGAGACATTTTGGTTGCAACTTATATCTATAAATGAAAGTAATGTGTACTAAAATAAAATTTGAAAGTGCCTACAAACTACCAGTAGATCTTTTGTTGCATATATCGTATAAAGGAAAGTGGAACATTTTTGCAATGATAATGTTCTGCAATGATAATGTTTGGTTGGGAGTAGTTAGTAGCTGAATTTCCACAACAATCTCAAAAGTACCGGTATATACATACACAAATAGTTTCTTAAACATTTTTTTGGAAAAAAAACTTCACCCATTTTGAACCATTGTTTCCAGAAAGATCTTAAAAGAAGACGAAAAAATAATAATAGAAAAAATGTTGAAAATACCCACCTGGAAGACAACTGCTGCAAGAAGACGTGGATGTGGCTGCTGTGGAGACAAGAATTCACCAACAACTTTTGTTAAGATTTCCGAAGGGGGAAAGAAATCTGTTAAGAGGTTAGGAAGAACACCACACAGCAACTCCACTTCAAAGGGATATCCTTTCTTGATTCTAGAGCGAAAATATTATTTTAGCAATAATAAATATAATAATGAGGAAATAGAGCATAAAAGTAATAGGTACATTTCACTGACAAAGTAAAATTAAATATATTTTTTTATTCTAACTTAATTTTATAAGTACAGAACATCACTTTGAAATTATTTATACACCAAACTGAAACATCCATGAATTTATACAAAAACATGGTATTCAAGTTTTTTTATTGATCATTACTATTATAAATAAAAAGCAGAATAATTAATGATAAAAGCTTCAGAAAAGGAATAAATGAAATCACAGTTCAAAGAAGGGACAGAAAACATAGCTTAATGTGGAAAGAAAAAGTTAAAAAAGGGAAACAAACATAAATGATCAAAAAAGTTTGAATACAAAATATTTGCTTTAAATTATTATTTACCTCTGAAATCACTGAAATTTTTGAGATTACTAAAGCTGCAACTTGTACCAAGTCTGCTATCATAACTACACATAATAGCACTTTTAATTTTTTTTAAATGAAACTTCTATTTGTACACTAGTCACTTAACAAGTAGCCACGAAAGTCGGAATCACTTTGCATGCAACAGATGCAGTGACATTACTGGTCAATCACAGATGTTATACAATAAAGGGATTTCTTTACAGCCAAATGGTGCTACTATGAAGACAATTTAAACACTATTTCTATACAATCTGAGGGTTGCTGAAAGATTTTATAACCTTCAAAAATAGACATTATGTAAAAGTAATACATTATGGATTCAATCACAGATCACAGCAATATTTTACTATCATCAGTAACTTGGATGGATAATAATGCAGGTTGATATTTTAAATTTCGACGGCAATGCTAAATGATCTTTCTGCAATGTGAAGTACACCAGAATGTTTCCTTAGTTTGGATTCCATGTTAAACTGTATGTCCCCTCTAGGACTAAAAGGACTAGTTGTAGCACTGATGAGTACACATCCAAAACAAATTCAAGCCAAACTAAAGCTTAACGTGATCCTAGTTGTCCCAAATGAACAAATATACATACATAAGCTCTAGTTGTCCCAAATGAACAAATATACATACATAAGCTATCACTATCATTGAAATGGTTGGTTTTATCTTCATCCATGCAGACACATACTAAAATTCTCAAATGCACTGTGGATGAAATTTGATAAAAATGGAGATGAAAAGTATCCTATATGTTAACTGTTTTTAACAGTTTTGGAGAAATTTGCAACTTATTAGTATTGATATGTTAGTTTCATTAAAATTTTTACTTTAGTTTTTGCACAATGCATGGACAGAGAGTCAAAATTTTAAAAGTTTTACTTTTTGCCACTATATCATAGAAACTATGTTACTAGACTGGATAAAAAGTATCTTAAGTTACAAGACTTGAAATAAGCAAACTGTAAGACAACACGCTTATGGTGGGGTTCTGCACAAGCTTGCATCTTAACTTTGATCGTGCAAACCTAATGAATTGCAGTACTAAGTTCTTCACACAGTCGCCACCATAGTTTTAACCAGAAACTAAGGAAAGGGTTCAAGTTCAATGATAAAAGTTCACTTCTGATATGATGAGTATATTCTTCAAAACATTACAAAGTTAAAGTACTGCATAGGCATTCAGACAACTTTTCCAAATTTAATTTTACAGATTCGACTGACCACTCGAGCACGACCGAAACCCCACGTTACTATTACTTCTCAATTACCTGAATCTTCAGAATAAAACTTCCCTAAGCTGACAAAATTTCTACTTGATGTTGAACAAACTAAAAGTTTGCCGCGCCACGAGCCCAGAGCTAGCCACCCGACATAACGCGTTTACATCGTCTCACTGCTGCTTCTAGAATGGGCGTTCACGAATGGGCGCGCTTAGGCTAAGGGGGAGGTATATATAGAATCGGACCGTGAGAACTTCCTTGTCTTGACTTTCCCAGGGGTTTGATACGATAGCTGATCAGTTTCTGACAACTGTTGCGAAATCCAATTTGATCATGACAGTAAAATTAATCCTAGCTCTCTGAAATTTTGATAGTAGCAAGATATTATTACAAACGTCAAATTAAGTTATTATAAAAAATGTTGTTACTTTAATAGTTTAGCCAGAAAAGAGTCGTAAAGATGTGATTGCCATAACTACCGAAATATTGCTTCTATCGAGCTGAAACAAATTTAATTCTATTCTCCTATTGCTCATCTATTACCTGACTTCAAATAAAGAATTTTACCTATTTTTTAAAATGGTCTAAAACTCGAAAATAAAATTTAATGTCTTGAAATATTTCGAATATTGACTTGAAAATAACTCTAAACAAATTTCCCTATTGAAAAACTATTACTGTAAAAATTTGGAATCTCTAAGTTAATTCCCTGATTTATTACGAATTTTTGTAGATATCACCCTCGGCGAATGTCGAGCGATTGCATCATTGCTTACTCGCGCCAAAACCCATTTTATTTTATTACTATAAAATGCTTTAATATTTTGAAATGAATCTTTTACAGAAGTCTTTAATTTTAAATAAACTTTACTCTGAATATAATTTCTTTTCATGAATCCCCGAAAAAGACTGAAATATCGAACTTTTACCTAAATCACATGTCTGGCTATATCAAATTATATTCAAAAACGATCTTTAGGTTACATGAATCTTTCTAAAACTTTAATATGTTATCTAAACCGAAATTACGATACTTTATCTCTATCACTTGACTTCTTAACTGTTTTCCTGATAGCTAAATGCTTCGTGTTTATAGTGGAAAAATTACGTGATAAAATTCAAAACCGGCAAATCACTTTCAAACATATTCAGACTCTAAGTAAGATCTTTTAATAACAAAACTAATTATCTACTGGCTATATCTACCTAAACATCTTTTAAACTAACGAAATATCTTGGTTTATTGAAACTAAATGAAAGTCAAACACTACCTATACAAATCTGAGGTTAAGTTTCTGATCAGCTGTTTAAATGAATTTAACTATTGAATTTACTGCTTATACTTGAACAAATACTTATTTAGGACATATTACTGGGAAATATTATCAAAAATTAACTATAAAAATGTCTTTAAAAGGGTGGTCCCATATACTTCAAATGAACCTGCTATCTCAGCAACTAATTTCGTTATGCGAAATTCTAAGATGTGTTACAAAACATTATGTGTAGTTTTATTAAAAAAAGCCACTAATTTTGTATGATGTGCAGACATATAGACAGACAGACAAAAATTGTAAATTTTACATTTTGCATTTTTTAATCAGTACTGTACATTGCAATCAATTACTCTTGTTGAAATAATTTCTTTCACAATTTTATTATATAATAAAGAATAGAGATAATACGTAAGGATGTTTTATTTATGGCTTGTGAATTGAGCAGGTTTTATGTTGGTCATGGGTCTTAGTTTACAACAATGATATATGCAATGATGAATTTTAAACAAAGCAAAAAGAATGCTACTGACAAGAAATAAAATTACTTAATTAGAGATTTTATTCCTTCTACTAAATTTTGCCAAAAGGAAGGGAGATCTTAAACAGAGAGAATGTAAGCCTTTTCTTAATGTTTTATAACATCTAGACTACAAAAAATAAACATACTAAGAAATTAAAAGAATTACTGTATTTTTAAAATAATCACACCAACATACATACTCCTCACAAACTACCAAACATTTAATGGAAATAGTATATAATTGTTTTGTGAAAAAATGGAACAAAAATATAGAGGTTACAAAATTCCAGAAACTGAATAAGTGAATCCATCATTCGTACCATCATATACAGATATGATATGTACACAAAACATCATTTGCACTCTGGATGTCTAATGAATTTTAAGTTAACAGATACATCCATCGTGATTAGTTTGGCCAAGCACAAGTTCAATGTCACTAGCACAAGGAGGAACAATGTGCACAGAATCAAGCTGTATTAGTCAACCTAATTACAGATTTTTAGGGTTTTCTGTAGTCAGTTTGGGTGAATGATGGGAGGTCCCCAGTTTTCAATTCAATTATACATTTCATGAAGAAAGTTAACACATAACACAAAGAACATCATAATAACATTAAGACACCTTAGAAGTAAAGGGTGGGGATGGCAATGGTTGGGGAAGAAGCTGACCAACAAAAAGTGTGGGAAAGTATAATCTATGTAACAACTGGTCAGTGTGAAATAGATAAAATGTAGCAGAAAGAAATGCTATAAGATGATATTTTAATGGAAAGGAAAGATAAAGTAGCCCCATCACTTTCCAGAATTGAATAATGGAAGGCTGACACAGGAAAAACACTACATAAACACAAAAAACAATATATTGGACTGGGAATAGAAACAAATGGCTCCCAACTTGCATAAGTGCCTGCCAACAAACCAACCACATTAAGAATAATTTTTGATCATTACAATCAGAGCAGAGGTGATCAGGGCGACAAAAACAATATCAGTGGAAATATTACATGCAGAAAGGTAATTAATAATAAAAACAAAAATTAAACATAAAATAATAATAATTCAATATATTAGCAGTGAAAAATTATTAAAAATATATGAAAGATTAATACAAAATAATAATCATAAGACTTAATAACCAAACAATTCTCATAAATGATGGATTTATCAGGGTCCTGAGGGTAACTTTGAGCCCCATTGGGAATCCGGCATTCAGAATATGATGCTAGGACAATTCCCACCTATGGAGTATGGATAGGGATGTGGTCTCAAGGAGTGCTCTGACATTGAAACAGTTATTGGCGTCACGAGAGGTAGGGAGCTAGTATCGGACTGAAACAGGGCAGTCTAGATGTTGATAACGAGCTGTCTGTATCATTCATTCTGATGGATAATTTGTTCATGGTGAGGTCAGTGTAAGATCATGGGCAATGGAGGTATGTTGGCTGGTATAAACGCTGGAATGTGGTACAGGTGGAGGTGACAATTACGAGGTAAGTTTTTTTCTCTCTCCCCATGTCACTACTTTAGAGTTATCTTTACCTTTCCATGCTTACTGTCTTGGTAAAGTATGATCTCACATCCTGTTCCTCCATATCGTGTTATAAGTGGTGTTTAGTCGCAGCCTTTTTTAGGGCAAATAAAATAAATGTATTAAGATGTCTAAAAGAAATTAACATCTCTTCTGATCATAACTTATTGAAATTAGAAATTCCATCTGAAATACCAGTATGTACTAATAAAGTAAACAATTTAAATTCATTGAATCAAAGTGTTCAGGCCACTATTCTCCATCAAAATATAAGGGGAATATTTAGTAAAACTGATGATATTACCTTATGCCTAGAAGAGATTCAAAATTCCAGAAATTCCAATGTAGATGTTTTGTGCATATCTGAACATCATTTGTCTGACACAGGAATATTTCAGCTGTCCATCCCAAATTATAAACTAAGTTCTCATTTCTGTATATGTAAAATGGAGAAATGGGGAGTTGCTATTTTTGTTAAAAATAATATTCATTGCAACAGTGTAGGTGTAAGTAAGTATTGTAAGAACATTTTGAATGCTGTGTTACTAAACTAGAATATGGTAAGGAAGAGCTCATAGTAATAGCAATTTACAGGACACCCCCAGGAAATTTTAGACTTTTTTTTATATCAGTTAGAGTCTTTGTTACTATGTTTCAGAAACAACAAACAAATAGTTTTATGTGTAGATTTTAATGTTGATTTTCTCAATCACAGCAATGAGAGGCTAGATATGGAAGCCTTAATGTTGTCTTTTAACTTAATAGCAGGACTGCAACTGATAATTTTTTCATGGATATTTTTCAATCCAGTAATTCCAACATACTTCCAGTAATAAATGATATCTCAGATCATGATGCCCAGCTGTTATGTATCAAGTCCAGAAACACTATTAAACAGATAAAGAAAAGCTGGGTATATAGAAGAAATATTAATGAAAAGATTTCATAGATTCCTTATATAATGAACAATGAACAGAAGTGTACGATACACAGGATGTTAATGCAAAATTTGATTCCTTTCTCAATATATTTCTAACACTTTTCGAAGGAAGTTTCAAAACAAGGAAAGTTGTCAATACTCTGATCAATGAACTGGGTAAGGGGTGGATAACAAAGGGTATTAGAGTAGCTTGTAAAACAAAAGTAACTTAAAAGTAAGAGAATCAGATAACTGTACACTGAAAGCTAATTATAAACTTTATTCTAAAATACTAAGAAATGTAATAAGAAAGGCCAAGAACAGGTATATATCAGAGTAAATAGGGAATTCAGGCAATAAGATGAAAACTATTTGGAATATAATAAAAACATAAACAGAAAATCTGTTAATCACACTAAAGACATAAAAATAGAACAAAACGGATCTGTTCATAGTGAAGTAGTGGAAGTTTGTGAAATATTTAACAAACATTTTACTTCAGTTGTAGAGAAATTAGGCATAGCAAAGCAATCCCCACATAGTGCCCTAAGACTTCTTCAGACTGCTTTCCCAAACAGATTTGTGGAAATGCAATTACCACCAGTAACAGTCTCACAAATAAATAAACTCATGAAACACTTAAAACCTAAAAAATCTTCCAGCTATGACAATATTTCAAGCAAATTACTGAAAAGATGTTCAGACTGTATCAATCATTTACTTGCCCACATTTGTAGTGAATGCTTAATGCAAGGTGTGTTTCCAAATAGACTAAAATATGCAGTTGTAAAACCGTTGTTTAAAAAAGGAGAAGCAACTTGTGTAGATAACTATCGTCCCATTTCATCACTTTCAGGATTCTCAAAGATTTTTGTAAAAGTCATGTACTGAAGAGTAATAAAACATGTTACACAAAATAATATCCTCACTAAATCACAATTTGGGTTCCAAAAAGGATCATCTATAGAAATGGCTATATATTCATTTTTAAATAACACATTTGAGGAACTGAAAAATAAAATGAGCCCTATAGAAATATTTTGTGATGTTGCAAAAGCATTTGACTGTGTAAATCATGAATTACTTTTGAAGAAAATGGAATACTATGGTATTTATGGAACCTCTGGTAAATGGTTTAAAACATGGAAAGTCAAATGCAAAAAGTTTCCATTTTTTAGTCTAAAACAAGTAAAGATGCTTCATCAGACTGGGAGAAAATAAAACATGAAATTCCACAAGGTTCTGTCCTAGGACCCCTCTTCTTCTTTTTGTACATCAATGACCTTCCTGGAAACTTATCGGACAAAGTTAAGTGTGTTTTATTTGCAGATGACACTAACCTAACTGTGAGAAAAACACCAAACAGCAATCTAGAATTTAATGTAAGTGAAGTACTTAGTGAAGTAGGAAATTGGTTAAGGTAAATTTATTAAAATTAACTTTTGAAAAAATACATTATATTAGGCTTAAAACAAAAAATTATGCATGGCTAGATTTACAAGTAAGCTATAAAAATAACACAATATTAGAAACAAAGAATATAAAATTCCTTGGTATTAAAACAGATGAGAAGTTCTGTTGGCATGAACATATCAGTTCACTACTGAAGAAGTTAAGTAGTGCCACCTTTGCAATATGAACACTTTCTCTAACAGCAGAATTAAAGAAACAGGTGTACTCCTTATATTTTCATTCAATGATGTCATATGGTCATATGGCATAATGTTTTGGGGAAACTCTTCACAAAGTAAAAAAGGTTTCATAGCACAGAAAAGAGCTATTAGGATGTTGTGTAGGGTAAAACCAAGAACTTCTTGCAGACAACTTTTTTTTAAAAAACTCAATATTCTTACAATGACTTCTCAGTATATATATTCTCTCATGTGATTTGTCATAGATCATTTTAACCTGTTTACTTCTAATTCATAGGTACACAATTTCAATACAAGAAACAGAAATAACTTGTACAAAACACAAACACCTCTGTCATTAGTACAAAGAGGAGTTAATTATTCTGGTATACATGTGTTTAATAAACTCCCCAAGAGTATAAAACAGTTTGCATATAATAAAGATATATTTAAAGAAAAACTGAGAAATTATCTTATTGGCAACTGCTTCTACTCCATTCAAGAATTTGAACAAATTAATTAATTGTATTCAATGTGACTTTTGCAAAATTCTGTTGTTTTACAATGTTTATTGTTATTCTCTTTATTTGTCTTTGGAACGTATAATTGTTTTTATTATGATTATGACTCATATTGTATATATGTGTATTAACCATGACATGTTTCACATCCCAGAGATCCTTCCTCAGCATGGATCTATGAAACAAGATTGATAAATAAAAAAATAAATTCCTGCCTTTTACTTAATATTTCATTAATTGTTCATACTATAAAAATTCCTGTATTTGGCTGACACCCAAAACTACATTCTGCTCTGCAAATGATGTGGAAATAAAATGAGGAGACTGGTAGCATAGGGTTTGATTTGGCAGCAGTGGGTACTTCTGGCAATGCTTGGGAGGCGTGTCATAAACCTGATGCATATCTCGAAAAATTTAAACTTCACGATCATCCCAGTTGATAATGCTTCAACCACTGTGGTAATGGATCTGAGTGATTTCAAGATTTAATCTCTTAAAAACTTTTCCAACATCTCCACACACTGGCCCCAAACAATTAACTACACAAACTTGATCTGTTAGAATTACATTCATTTCTTACGAGGTCTTTCAACACACACCATTCCTTCCTTTCTCCTAAGAACCTGTGGACACCAACCTCATAACTTCTATCCAAAACCCATAAGGTGGGCAGTCCTGAATGCACCATAGTCACTTCCCATTGGTTTCCCATGGAATGCATATTTACTATCTTGCATCAACACATACAACCTTTCATCCACATTCTCCTATCCTATTCCTATCCTACTCATCCATTTCTAGAGCATCTGTCAACAGTCCAGATACTCATTCATTCAAGGAGCATATATCAACAGATGCCTTACTCCTACTTGCAGATTGCTTCCTGGTCACCATAGAGTCACCTCTCTCTACACCAGTATCCCACACAGCACCGGCATGTGCTATCCTCACACATTCACTAATGCAGCCTTCCTCATTTCACTGAATTACTTTATTCTGACCAAATATTTCTTCATTTTCCAATCTCAAATCTACAGTCAGGTAAAAGTCACTCACATAGCACCCTCTACCAACCTTTTTCTGGGAAGAAACTTTTCTACAAAAGTTACAAACCACTGGGTGGTTCACATACATAGATGAAATTTTTATGATCTGAATCCACAGTGAAAACCTTCTCCTTGACCCCAAAAACTTGCATTTCAACCCATTGATAACTGCCAAATTGCCCAATCAAGACATTCAGAATATCACAAGTCAAATAATAGTTGTCTTCCTTCCCTGGTGAAGTGATCACCTGCAATAATATATATATATATATATTTTACCAAGCTTTACCATAATTTTTATCTAATTATATTTGTCCATTATTATTGTAATGATAAATTTCTTTCCTACGCATAAAATTTGCAATGATAAAGTTTGTGTAACCCTCACCAATTCAGTTCTGATTTTAATGGCCAAAAACAACCATTCAGGTATCTGGGTTGACTGCGAGTGCTTGTACAATTCTATTATTATATTTATATTTTCATCAGGAAGGAAATAGTCTGACTTACGGCATTTTTTTGTGTGTTTGTGGTGCATTTTTGGGTTTTAGCGCTTTATCCTTTCAATTTGGTAAGTGATAGGTCTATTTTGTTTCCTTTTCATGTTAGCTAAACTGTGTACTATAACAAGAAAACAGTTAATGGAAAATGATGTGTGAACGAAGTCTTTCCTGGTGTGTAGCTTCACAGGTTCGTTGCCAAAGTGTGTTGATGAAAGACGAGCTTTCGGTGATGTACCCTGCTGTAATCTTCACATGCTCATGCTGTGGCAACCACAGCTGCACTGCCATCCTCTGATGCTGATGTGTCTCATATAGCCTAGCATCTCTTCCCCTCCCCACCACCCCACTCTGTCGTTCCCACTGGCTGTGGCTCCATATTGCGCCCATAGCAGTGGGTGATCAATGATCCAACTGCAAGCCAGTTACTATAGTTTATTTCTGGTTGCACCACTATATTTTTGTTTGAAATGTGTCTGTCAAAGCAAAGACCAAGTCAGCTTCCCAGTGTCACTAGGCCACAGACCCGAGTCTCTATTAATCATATCATTATTCAGCTGTATTTCTATAGCTTTTCTAATATCTGAATCCCAAAAAAAATGAACACACATTGCCGAAATCAATTTTGGGGCCATTTTCAATTATGTGTTGTGTGACTGCAGATTTCTCCAACTGGATCAGCCATAAGTTGCACTCAAGCTTGGCCACACCAGCCTAGATGTTGCAGATGGTCTTACCAATATAAGACTTACTACACTGGCATGGTATGCTGTAGACTCCTGGCGTCATTAACCCCAGATCATCCTTTACAGATTGAAGCCAGGACAGATTTGGGCAGAAGGACAAATGTTCATAATTCTGTGTTGAGCCAGCATCCTGCCAATTTTTTTTTTTTTTTACCCACATCCACGATGAAGGTTAGAGCCTTTGACTGATCTTCTGGCTACACTGGACTTCTGCCTTTTTCTGAAGTGCCCGTTCTATCATTTAGTCAGGATATCCATTCCTCTTGAAGTAAGGCAGTTAAGTTCAAGTTCTGCTGGCAGACTATCAGTGTCAGAAATTTTCCCTCACTCTGTACACTAACATGTACAGTACAGTGTTCTTCTGTGCTGGATGGTGGAAACTGCTGGCATGTAAGTAGCAGTCTGTGTATGTGGGTTTCTGGTGCATACTGTGCAAAATGGTTATGTCTGGTCTCCATCGGATAAAAATGTCAAGAAAAGGCAAGCTGCGTTTCTCCTCTAGTTCCATGTGAATAAGATGTTTGGGTGAATTCCATTGAGGTTGTCAATGAGTCATAAATAATCTGGACTCCATGTGTCCCAAACAAGAAATGTGTCATCTACATAACAGTAGCAACATGTCAGCTTAAGGATAGACCCCGCAGTCGCCCTATCTTCAAAATTCCCCATGAATAGATTGGCAACTACAGGTGACAATGGTGACCCCACGGCCACACCTTCGGTCTTTTCATAGACTCTCCCGCCGTAAGTAAAATAAGTTGATTCACGAACCAGTTCGAAAAGGTCTATGGTGGTAGCTTCAAAAAGATGGCACAACAGTTGCAGAGTGTCTCTCAAATGAACCTGAAATCTGACCATGAATCAGTGTCCAAAAGACACATCTTTTGGAGTATATTAACAAATTAGCCTAAGTTCTTCATATGATGAGGATAATTCCCAATAAATTGGATATGTACTCCTGTCAGGTACTTGGGAACACCTATGGCACTTCTGAGATTTTCAATCTTGATTCATATCAAATGAAGGCTTGCAACGCACTGAGATTGATGATGATTAACTATTTCCATATCAAACAGAATGTCACTGAATAATACCAACTTTTTTGGTTGATGATTTAATGCAATATGAGTTATACCTCTCACCGAGGCACCATTAACAATGAATCATAATTTTTGTATTACCACTAAGTGGTTTCATAATTGAGTTTTTTTTTTGGTCAAGGAAGCTGCAATCAATTATCTTTCTTCATAAAACTGTGTAAAAACTGTATATCAAATTGCACTAGATATCTGCTGTACGAAGTTCCTTTCCAAACATGAAATTAAAACATAAATTAGCATTGTCAAGTGAGATTTAGCCTTGCACATTGAGAGATCCATACAGAGACTGTGAACCGAGCGTGGTGGTGTAACGGCTAGCGTTCTAGCCTCGCATTTGGGAGGACGGCGGTTTGAATCCCCGTCCGGGCATCCAGGTTTGGGTTTTCCATGCAGGGATGTTTCCTTCAAAAGGACATGGCCCAATTCCTTCCAATTCCTTGCCCCCCATCCTTTCCCATCTCTAAAAGACCTTGCTGTTAGAGAGACATTAAACAGATGAAATTTTTTTTATATATATCGACTGTGCATTAAATTTCTTTATCAATTGCTTCAAAAAATAACAAACTATAAATTTTGAAACAATTTTTGGATTAGAACTTTCAAAGTTAAAGTGGGTATCAGTATTTAGGTTTTTTTGGCATAATCTTACACAAATCACAGAAAAAACACAAAAATTTCAACATTCTGAGAGTTAGTAGGTTGCAAGCTTTCATTTGATACCAAACAAGACTGAAAATCTCACAAGAGTGGGAAAGGAGAAGGGAGATAAAGAAGAGATTCTGCAAAGCGAAAAGAAGAGCTCTATCTATGAAGGAGTTATCAATAATAATGCAGAGGATGTAATAGAAGAGAAGAAGAAGATGTCAATCAAGATTATGCAATGAAAATGTTTTACTTCAGCTCCCCATAAGCCCCTTATAATAGGGGACCGGACAAATTTTCAGAAAGTGTTTTAAATTGCTCCTTGTGGATATATTTAGCCAAGAAAAATAGTATTTTACTTATATAAAGCTTTATAAGACCATAAAACCATGTGTAAATGTTAAACTGTTTAAATTCGCACGCAAATAGTATATCAAGTGATATCGTCGCGCATGACATCACTAGTACGTGTGTAAAGCAACTTGATCTGCTATTTGTTATTTAAACAGTATTAAGTGATTTTAAGCGTTTCATGAAGCTATAGCTGTAGTAAAATGAAAGACATATTGTTGGTATTTAGTACTTCTTTATCTTCTCCAGACAAATTACTTATTGATGAACAACGAAAAGCAGAAATACGAATCAGTGGTTGCAACTAGCAATATGAAGGAATTTCAATTGATAAGATTTCGAACGAATTTTGGTTCTGTGCACACCTTGCACTTGTTAGTACATATGCCCGAAGCATGAAGAAGTTGTGCATATCTGAAAATACATGAAATCAAAACTTTGTGTCTCATAGGTATGTACTAATATGTAAAAAAAAATCACACGACATTCATAACAAAGATAAGCCCATTTGCACTCAATAGAGGTCATGTTTTCTTTTATTTCAAAATTCAATTAATTAGGCAAATAGTTGTAATACAGGATGTTCGCTGGGAAACACTACCCGCTGCTATATAGCACTACAACAAAGAAACTGCTTACGGCGAGAAAGCGGCCAGCTTCCCACATAGTGCGGCCGTCAACTGCAGAACTACTTAGAAATAATTAAGGTAACAATGAAAGGAAAGAAATGCCGCGAGGCAATATTTACATGGAAAAGAAAGGGAAAATACACCAAACACTCACCAAAGTTGAAGGGAGGAGGGCAGCAGCAACACAGCACAACACACAAACAAGGAAAAACAATATTTCGGGTGAAAATCCCCTTTTTCAAGTTAACAGATGTTGTTGTTGTTGTTGTTGTTGTTGTTTTAGGGCGCGTCGACAGCGGGGTCATTAGCGCCCTAACAAAAACCAGGCGTGACAACGTGGCGAAATTGCCGTCTGTGTGGCCGACTGTAAAGGGGTCGGCCACAGAGACAGCACAATAAAATACTAACATACTAACTAAAATACCGTCTGCCTGGCCGACTGTATAGAGGTCGGCCACACAGACGGCAACATAAAATATAAAACTGTGACTAAAATATAATACATTAACTGGTTGGCTGTAGATGGGCCAACCAGGTTAAAAAACAAATTAGCTGGCTGGCTGTAAAAGGGCCAGCCATATAATCAGTGTCACAAATAAAAACAGTACTTGGATTGGTGGTTGTACACGGCCACCAATCCAAACTAGAACCTAGGCCGATCTGCCCAAAATTTTTGGGACAAGACCGGCCAAGCAACAAAACTTTAAAACCTTAGCCACGTTGTCACGGTCATCGCTTAAAATAAGGGACAGATCGTTGGCTAAGCCAACGTCTGCCCTTAGATCTAAAAACAATACACATTCGGTTAAAATGTGGAGTACCGTCAAAGGTACGCCACAAGCATCACACTCCGGAGGGTCCTCTCGGCGGAGAAGGAAACCATGTGTCAGAGGACAGTGCCCTATACGGAGGCGAGTAAGGAGAACCTCATCCCTCCTCGCCTGCTGGAAGGAGCTGCTCCACGGCTGAACGGTCGGTTTGACCTGCCGGAGCTTGTTATGCTCAACTTCCAGCCACTGCCTCTGCCAAACATCAAAAACAAATCTCTTCGCCGCCGAGGCAAGGTCTGACTTTGGGACCGGGTCAAAGTCGATTCGGACCTTGTCACAGGCCAACTTGGCAGCTTCATCAGCTGCCTCGTTCCCCCTGATTCCCACATGGCCTGGTACCCAGCAGAATGCCACCTCCTTCCCACAAGATTGGAGGGAAAGGAGGGCGTCCTGGATGTCCTGGACTAGACGGTCTGCTGGGTACATAGTTGCTAATGCCTGAATGCAACTAAGGGAATCACAGCATATGAGGTACTTCTTGTCGCGGCGTGCCTTCATATGCTGGAGCGACTTTAGCAGGGCATAGCACTCCGCAGTGTAAACACTGCACCTGCTATCCATCTTGTATTTGTAAGTCGCTCGAGGGAACACTATTGAACAGCCTACACTGTTAGCCTGCTTAGACCCATCCGTATACACCGGGGTGAAAGTGTGATATTGATTTAAAATATCAGTAAAAATATGAATAAAAACACTGTCAGCGGTTAGCAGTTTGTTATGCCGTGACAGTTCTAAAATTAATCTGGGCCTCTTTAAAAGCCAGGGAGGGGATTTACTCCAACCCTGGCGATAAAAAGAGGGAAGCTCAAATCCGTAATGTTCTAAAATAGCCTTCGTACGGTAGCTGAACGGTTTAGTGGCTCTATGCCGGTTGGCATAGAGCCGCTCGTAGCTGGGATGTAGAACTATGTCGTACACGGGACTGCCAGGTGTTATGGCAATATGCGTATAGTGTCGCACCATGAGGAGTTGCCGGCGGATGGTAAGTGGTGGCTCGCCCGAGTCAGCACAAATGCTGACAATAGGGCTGGTGCGATATGCACCAGTGGCGAGCCGAATTCCTGCATGGTGGACACTATCCAGTATCCGAAGATAACTGTCCCGTGCCGAACCATATACGATACAACCATACTCGAGACGCGACCGTACAAAGGCTCGATAAAACTGTAGCAGGCAGGAGCGATCAGCGCCCCACGACCTGCCGCACAGACATTTTAAAATATTAAGAGCTTTTAAGGCCCTGGCTTTCACATCTTTAAGATGTGGAAGCCAGTTAAGCCTGGTGTCAAAAATGAGGCCCAGAAATCTAACTGTTTCAGTAAAACTTAAAACGGTGTTCCTCAAGGTAAGGTGAGGCTCAGCTAAAAGACTTCTGCTACGAGTAAAAAGTACACACCGGGTTTTCTCGGCAGAGAATCGAAAACCGGTGTGCACTGACCAATCATCCAGCCTGTTCAGCGCGAGTTGCAGCTGCCGCTCTGCGCTTCTCAGGCTGGACGATGCAATAAAAATTAAAAAATCGTCCACATATAAGGAGAACCGAATGGGACTCCTTATAACCAAAGATATACTGTTAATTGCGATAGCAAATAGGGTCACGCTTAAAACTGACCCCTGAGGGACACCGTTTTCCTGAATAAAAAGATCAGACACTTCACCACCGACTCGGTACCGGAAGCAACGACCAGATAAAAATGATTTTAAAAAACGGGGTAGGTTACCCCTAAAACCCCATTCATGTAACTGTTTTAAAATAACATGCCGCCAGGTAGTATCGTAAGCCTTTTCAAGATCGAAAAAAACACCCACGAGGTGTTGGCTGCGTATGAACGCATCCTGTATTGCCGCCTCCAGGAGGATCAGGTTGTCCAAGGTGGAACGGAACTTCCTGAATCCACACTGAAAGCGGCTCAGGAGATTACGGGATTCAAGACACCAGACGAGGCGGCGATTCACCATCCTCTCCAGTGTCTTCCCCACGCAGCTAGTCAAGGCAATACTACGATAACTACCTGGCAACAATTTGTCCTTGCCAGGTTTTAAAATGGGAATTAATGTTGCTTCTTTCCACGAGTCGGGGAAGTGTCCTCCGGTCCAAATGTCGTTAAAAATATCTAGAAGGTACTTTTTAGCATCCTTGCTGAGATGCCTCAGCATCTGGTACTGGATCAAATCAGGCCCTGGAGCAGTGTCATTTGCGCTGTTCAACGCACTCTCCAGCTCCCAAGATGTGAATGGGCAGTTGTAGGCCTCTGAATTCGACGAATCGAAGCACAGCGGGCGCCTCTCGGCAGCGACTCTACGTCGCTGAAACCGAGGGTCAAAGTTATCGGACGAAGTGATGGCGGCGAAGTTCTCCGCCATCAGCTGCGCTATGCTTCGTTCGTCAGTAATAATACGTCCATGATCCAGTAACCCAGATACTGGTGCGCGGGAGTACCTTCCAGATATACGGCGAATGGACTCCCATACTTTCGACGAAGGTGTGGAACGATTGATAGTGCTCACAAAGTTCTGCCATGACCTCTTCTTACTCTCCTTAATAACACGGCGCGCCTTAGCTCTTGCTATACGGAACGCTGCCAGGTTGTCGGATGTAGGATACAACCTAAAACGCCGCAACGCCCGTCTGCGACCCTGAATAGCGGAACGACATTCGTCGTTCCACCAGGGGACGGGCGTCCTTCGCAGCGTTCCGGAGCTTTTCGGCATGGAAACGTCAGCTGCACGGTGAATCACTTCCGTGAAGTGATTCACCTTCTCTTGTATACTGCCTACAAGTTGCAGTTGTACAGAGCGGCAATAGAGTTGCCAATCTGCACAACTGACGTTCCATTTGCGCCGGTTATTTCCTCCCCCACGATCGCACTCGACGTGCAACCAAATAGGGAAGTGGTCGCTTCCATGTAGGTCGCGATCCACCTCCCATAGCACGGAGTCTGCGATTGAGGGAGAACACAAGGAAAGGTCAATGGCAGAAGACGTACCGGTAGCAGTGGTGAAATGAGTCATTTGCCCTGTATTCAGGATACAAATTTCCTCCTGCTCCATCAATCTACCAATCACTCGGCCCCGGGGGCAATCGGTGGTGGAACCCCACAACGCACTGTGGGCGTTGAAATCTCCCAAAAGGAGAAAGGGCCGAGTGAGTTGTCGTGTAATGCCAACCAGGTCGTCGTAGTCGACGGACAAACTGGGTGGCAGATAGACAGAGCATACGGTCAGTTGTATTGGACCGTGTATTTTCACCGCTACTGCTTGTAGATGAGAGGTGAGAGCGACGGGTTCGGAGTGGACAGTGTTCCGAACAAACACGGCCACTCCGCCCCTCGCTCGATCACCCTCGGTATCGTCCTTTCGGAATATGTCATAACCTCTTAGCACAGGCTGATGTTGTGGTCTAAAGTGTGTCTCCTGGAGACAGAGACACAATGGATTAGACCGTGCTAAGAGCTGGACTTCCTCTTTGTGAGCCTGGAAACCGTTTACGTTCCACTGAAGTATGGGAGCCATTCTACCTATTTAAAACCACCACCCCCCCCCGGATCGGGTGGGTCTTCCTTCTCTGATAGCTGAGGAACGGAACAAGGTACGTCCACCAGCATGATATCGTCTTCGGTGTCCGAAGACGATTTTCGTTGTGAGGCCTCGGGGTCTTGCGGATTTTTCATCCGCCGAGGCCTGTCCCTCCTCTTCTCCTTTCCAGAAGGGGATCTGGGAGGAGAAGTCGGAGGGGATTTCACAAACATAGCGGGGTCCGTCAGCTTAAATTTCGGACCCCTTACCTTTTGCACTGTTTGCCATCCGCTACCGGCAGATGGCGTTGCCGTTATCACTCTCTTTGCAGATAGCTGTTTCTGCTTCAGGGGCCGCTTCTGCTGTTGCAGAGGGGCCCGCATGCTGTAGCGGATGGCAGTGTCTTTGCTGGTGGACTTACGGAACCTGCTGTCGATGTGGTCGATGTTGTCAGAGTATTGCTACCGACGTGCGAGGTCCTAGGTGTAATGACCTTGATGGGTGTGGCACCACATCTGCACTGACATGAGCACATTGGACTTGTGCCCATGTCCGCAACGGACGTCTGGGTAGCAATACTTTCTTTCCTGACGGGAGTTGATAACGTCTTCGCGAAGCTGGTAGCGAAGACTGGTGGAGCCAGAGCCTTATATTTCTTTTTGGCTTCGCCATAAGAAATCCGCTCTTTCGTTTTCAACTCCTGTATCTTTTTTTCCTCCAGATACAATCGACACTCTCTGCTCCAGGCTGGATGTGCCCCGGAGCAGTTGACACACACCTGTGGGAGCGTGCAGCTAGTGCCTGGCTCATGAGCCGCCTTTCCGCACTTCCCACAGGTGGGGTTGCCCTTGCAGGTCGCCGTCGTATGACCGAACCGCTGGCACTTAAAGCAGCGCATTGGGTCCGGTACATACGGGCGAATATTCAAGTTCAAATATCCTGCCTTGATGTTTTTGGGCAACGTTGGAGTGTCGAACGTCAGGACGAAGGTGGCTGTCTTCTCAAGACTGCCGTTAACCCTTCGTTTAATCTGACGAACCTCGACCACATGTTCTGTTGACCACTCCTTAAGGAGTTCCTCGGTCTCTAAATCCATAAGGTCCCTGCTGGTAATGACTCCTTTACTTGAATTTAGAGTTTTATGGAGTTCGCACTTCACTGCGAACTCCCCGAGCTTCTCGCACTTAAGGAGTTGGACAGCCTGCCTCTGGGTGGATGTTTCCAAAAGCAGTGTTCCATTCCTCAGCTTTTTTACAGATTTGAGGGTACCCGCAATACCCTCTAAACCTTTCTGAACATAGAATGGAGAGACCTTCTCAAAAGATCCCTCCACCCTTGTCATAATAACGAAGGCATTGTCAATGATACAACCCTTGCCGTTACTGTTGTTTACATCCGGGGGAGGGCTTTCAACCCTAGCCCGTTTGTATGAACTGGGTGTGTTTTTATTTACCTGCGACACACCCGGGCCGCAGGGGTTTTTGGTTTTTTTGTGAGTAGGAATTTTGGTCCCACGAGTAAAAAACCATTATAAGAAGAAATGCTTATTACAACAGGGGTGCGCAGGTGCCCCTGAGGTTGCACGTTAGCGAGGTGATTCGCTCTCACCACTCATCACCTCCTCGGCACGTGTCCGACCTTGAGGTTGAGGGGTTTTTTATAGAGGTTTGTACCGTCCTCGCGATCCGGGCGATGAAGCCAAGATCCCCGTTCTCCTAGGCACACAACGTTCCACCGCCACGCCCTACGGTGGTCGTTGAAGCATGGTAGGAGTTTACGGTGTGGGAAACTTGCGGCGCTCACAAGTTTCCAGCTCGGGCACCGCGGGTTCGCCAAACCCGTACCTGGCACTTGCGTACCAGGCCCCTGCGGGGTCAAGTTAACAGAGGTGGCTGGTCTTGCGCAAGACTTGCGTAGGACCAGCCACTCATAGAACGCTCTGTTAACTTGAAAAAGGGGATTTTCACCCGAAATATTGTTTTTTCTTTGTTTGTGTGTTGTGCTGTGTTGCTGCTGCCCTCCTCCCTTCAACTTTGGTGAGTGTTGGGTGTATTTTCCCTTTCTTTTCCTTAGAAATAATTAAGTATTATATACATGTATTAGTAAGTGAAAGCATATAAATATTACATAATTAATTAACTTACCTTGCAAAAGATGCTGGAAGTGTCACCTGTATTGTGTAATGCACATTTGACATCTTTTAAACATGTTTCAAGACATACACTGGATTTTGCATCTCTCTATCGACATTTTTTCTTGACAGATTTTGTTTTCAAGTTATTCGAACGTGTGAGGATTTCATTCATACATCTTTCCCCTAAGCTTGCCCCCAAAGATATATGTCACAAGAGTTTAAATTGGGTGATCTGGCGCCACAAGCCACAGCTGGTTGTTAGACATCTCTCTTACTGTTTTTTTAACTAAACACAGAATCGTTGTTTTAGCTGGCAGCAAAGCACCAGGATATTTGCGACGTAATTTACTGTGATATCTCTTAAAGGACTTTTTCTTCACATACATATCATACAGGAATATTTTTTGTTACAAACTGTAATGTACCATAATTCAACTTACGCTCCCACACCGTACTGATTACTAAGAGACTGATTCACAAAATAGTTAAACCGCAAAGAAATGTTCACAGACAATTCTGATTAGTAAAAGACTGAAGTCACAGACCAGCCAAACCGCAAAGAAATTGATCAAGACAATGGAAAAGTTTGCATTATACTACATGATTTGACTGTTGGTGGAGGTCTGTTGTTTAATCTCGCCAGTCATTCGCACCGATGTTTGGCGGGAGCTGGCCTTTCGCAGTGGGATGCTGTTGGCAAGACAGTAGGTGGATAGCATTTCCTGGCAAACACCCTGCACTTACAAAGATGATTTCACGCTTTGAAACTCAGCAGCACTACAATCCAAATTAGTTGCAAAGAAATTCCAAACCATTATTATATTCACTCCCGGGAGATTTTGACTGTCTGCTTTAGTAACTTCTGGATTCATGATAACAGTGGTTTAAAGAATCTGCAACAACGTCTACTTTAAAGATCATTAACACGTCCCTTATAACTAATTATTATAACAGTCCTGTGACAAAAAAAAAAACCTCAAATAAATGTAGAAACAGTTAAAAAAACACAAGTTAATGTAGTGCCGTATCACTCGTTTCCTAATGTATGACATCACGTGCTGTGATTGGTGTTTCGTTTGACATGAGGAGTAGGCTAAAAATCAGATTTTATATATTGATTTAAAAATATAAATTATTATTGTTTCACAAAAAAATATTGGATGATGTTTTTGAATTTATAAATATAATTACTAACTAAATTTCAGATTTTTTTGTAATACCAGTCCGGTCCCCAATAATTTAAGCCCCACGAATTTTCAAAATTTTCTAACTATGTTAATGTTAGTAACAAATGAAGCAGTGTAAAATTGGAAAATTTTTAAGTTGTAGTTTTCAGAAGTTTTGATGGTGTGACAGATGAGAGACAAATAAGCAATACCATAAAGATTCTATTTTTTTACACAGAAATCATTTAAAAAGTAGGGTTGGCATTATCCAATAAAAATTTAATTTAAATAAGCATGTGCATAAAATAACTGCATTTTATAGCTTGAAACCTTATTGCATTTCCATTAAACAAAACAAAGTTCTGAGTAACATATAAATTCTTTAAACTTCAAACCATGCTCATATGCAAAACGTATGTGCAGATACATGCCAATGAATGTTTATAATTTAAAACAAAAGCATTTTGGAAAAAAAGTATTCTGTGGAGAGAGGAAAATTTAAAATGACAACTTAAAATAAAAGAGGCAACAGAATCAGTATATAAAACTATATCGCATATGAAATTATAATGTTCCATACCTGTCAAACAAAGCAGAAGTTTTCTCCATTGCTTGAATTAATAATTCAGGATCACTATCATCACTTCCTTGTGTAGGTATCACATTCTTCCTCAGCTCTTGCCTTTCAAATTTACCTGTAAGAGATTTATTTATAAGAAGACAGTTTTATATTGTAAGGTACCCTTCGCTCTATTTTCGAGATTCCGTTAAAATCCGACAAAGTTTGAGGTTAACTTCAGTTCACGGTACCACAGTTAAAATCGAGATAACAACACTTCTAGTACAGTAAAGTAAATAAATAGCACATAGCAACCATAAATAAGAAGTTTCAGGTAAAATATAAGCCACAGACTTACCTAAAGGAGCGTAATCCTTAATAATCCATGAAGCAGAAAACACAAGTTTGTTTACACTACTATAGCACTAATATTCCACTAAATTAAACACTGCAAAGCAATTTCATAATTAGAATTTCACAATCTGATATCATATTCACTAATAACTCGCAGCTCCAGGCCAATTTAAAGCAATAAATATGAAGTTTAATGCATCTCCACATGGGAGCTAGTTCAACATTTAATTCCACCACATCTAAACAACTTCAAAGCTTTAAAAGTAAATGTAACCAAGTAAAATAACCAGCCAGTTAATATTCTTTAAGTTTCCGGTAACAATCAACCAATAAATTGAAAATATAAGTAAATAACAGCCAACTGGTAATGGCGCCGTAAAATCGAAACTTTAAAATTCAATAACTCATAAACTAACATGTTTAACAGACTAAAAACTTTTCTAAAATGCTTAAAATAAATAAAGGTTCAATTTAAATTTAGTTTCAGGACTCAACCGGCTGTAAATAAAAAGCAGAATATTTGGTTGCACAACGGGAAACAGTAAAATTTAGAAATTCCATAACTCCCGATAGAATTAACCGATTTGAAAGATTTTTACATCACTGAGCTCAGCAAAGGCTGCGGAACGATTTGAAAATAGTATTAACTTCAGATTTTAAGGATTCGAGATGAAGCATTTTTCCTGTGACGTAGTAGGATATTTAACATTACGCGATTCAAATGTGCTTTTAAATTAACCAAACTTCAAAATTCATTTTCACTGGTCTGGAAGCTTCAAAACCTTAACCAAACACTTCACGACACTTGTCTCGTTACGCTCTTCATTCTGTGAATTTCTGGTAGTACACAGTTAACAGGTTCTTTTTCCAGATAGACTATTGTCTCGGCCAGTAGGTCAGTTTGATAAAAGGAACTCAGCCGCCATGTTTTTACACAGTCTATCGAAAGTCTTGGTCAGGGCAAGATGTAGAGCTCCGGTTGACGAGTTCGAATACGACGGGCTGGAAATGAGTGGTGCATGATGGGAAGTTAGGCATGATGGCCGACCGGAGCCATTCCTGACCGGTGCCATTTTCAAAATTCAGCATAACCTACATTCAGACTAACAGTTTTCGGCATGTGTAAATAGAAGATGTACAGTTCCTTTGGGGTAGTGCGGTTTTGCTCTGTTTCGTGATTTGTAATCTTCGGCTGACGATTTTTCTCCAATTGCCATTGCTAACTGTGACTTTTGTAATTTATGTGAAAATTTTCAAGAATATATCTCAGTTATCAGGATTCAGACTTTTATTCCTATATTAGTACCTTTCTTACAGGAGGTTAAGCTGTAAGTGGCGACCGCGGTAATTATTACAGTTGGCATTCTACAGGTTTTAACACGGTATTAGAACTTTTGCAGAACTTTGACAAATTTTGGAAGACTTCGAGTTTAGGTGCTGAAGCCGATACGCACCCTAGTATCACGCTTCAGTCCTGACAATATGCAATGACAACTAGCAAAAGAAAAATCTTAACTAATTAAAACAAAATCTCTAAATTTATACATTAATTATAATTACTACGAAAACTTTTTTTTTTTTGCTTGGGATTTACGCCTCGTCGACAGAGAGGTCATTAGAGGCGGAATGGGATTGGGGCAAGGAACGTGAAGGAATTCGTCCATGGCCTTTTACAAGGAAGCATCCTGGCATTCGCCTGGAGTGATTTGGTGAAACCATGGAAAACCCAAATCTGGATGCCTGGACAGGGATTCGAGCCCGCATCCTCCTGAATGCGAGGCCAGAACGTTAACCGTTCACCCACCACGCTCGGTCTCTACTATGAAAAGCATACTAATTGCCATTAATATTTCAATTGCTTTAAAATTAATGTGCTTGTTATAATGCCAAACTGAGCTTGTCTAGCTAAATAATAGTAAAAAGGAGAACAGCAAACCTTGCTAAATGTTATGAATACAAATTATTACAAATTTAATATCTCTTATAACTGCTATCAATGGGAGTGCTCTTAATTAAGCCATAGGATAAGAAATTTTGTTATGTTAGTGAAGCATCCTATGACAAATGTGAGTGTGGCAAGACAATAAATGGGCAAACAAGTCAGTCTGTGACATAAGAGCAAAAGACTATTTGAGCAGGATGAACTATGGCAGTTGGTATAATTTAAACATGACAGAACAGATAATCAAGCTATTACAAATGCAAAAAGAAGTTGCAAAGCTCCAAGCTACTATTATTCACAATGGCAAAGCAAATTTTTATAGATAAGATTTTTTTAAAATCAGGACAAAGGATAAGACATGAGTGACTCACAAAAATGTACAGGGTCTATACCAAAAGTAGTAGGACTGATTTTAATTTTTTTTTTTTTTTTTATTGAAGATATGTTTACAATTCCTTAATCCTCTTCGAAATAGCACCCTTGGGCAGCTACACACTTAGAATTACGCTACTGCCATTGGCCGTACGCCTTCTGGAAGTCAGATTCAGGGATTCTGTTGAGAGCCCTCGTCGATGATGCTTGAACCTCCTGAATCGAGTCAAACCGCTCTCCTTTCAGCTGCCATTTCATCCACGGGAATAAAAAAAAAAGTCAGTTGGAGCCAGATTGGGACTGTAGGCAGGGTACAGCAACATGGCAACGCCGAATCGGGCCAACAGTTGCCTTCCAAATCCTCCCGTCCAATGAAGGCTTGCATGAGCAAATCAAAGATCAAGAAAATGCTGATCGTGTTTTTTGACCATCGCCGGGTGATTCATAAGGGGTTAGTTTCCCCTGGAGAAACTGTCAATTCAAACTTTTACGTCAAGTGTCAGCCCACCTGCGAGACCAAGTGAATCGCGTCCGGCCAGTTATCCCCGCCAACTGGAGTCTGCATCACGACAATTCGCCGTGCCAAGGCGCGCTGATATGAGGCAACTGTTGGCCCGATTTGACATTGCCGCATTGGTGCACCCCGTCTACAGTCCTGATCTGGCTCCATCTGAGTTTTTTTACATACACGGATGAAAAGGCAGCTGAAAGGACAGCGATTTGACTCGATTCAGGACGTTCAAGCAGGATCGACGAGGGCTCTCAACAGCATCCCCGAATCTGACTTCAAGAAGGCGTACGGCCAATGGCAACAGCGTAATTCTAAGTGTGTAGCTGCCCAAGGGTACTATTTCGAAGAGGATTAAGGAATTGTAAACGTATCTTCAATATTTTTTTTTAAAAAAAGTCCTACTACTTTTGGTATACACCTTGTATATGCAATCAGGGGATACCGGTATACATAACCCTCTACCCAGTGGTCAAAGCGTTTAAGAGGTGTGGGTGGTAGGACAGCTACTATCACCAAAACTATACTGCTGAGTAAATAAAACATTTCTGAAATTAGTCCCTAGAAAACACAACAATAAACATAAAAAATTGAAAACTCAGTCACCGTAGGTTTTAGTCATGACTAAGAAACTGATTAAGGAGTTCAGGAGAAATATGACGTCACAGAATATCAAACAAAACAGTTGAGAATGTTATGAATATTTCTCAATACAGTGATACAGAGAAAAATATATAAAGATCAGTTGATACATGTAGCAAAAGATAAATGCTATATATATATATATATATATATATATATATATATTAGACATTGGGATAGGAGAAAAACCACCGCTTATCAAAGATGAGGGCTCCAGCGGCGTCAAAACACGAAAAAACACACAAACATAATACAAATTTTTGAGCTTAGCTCTTCATCAGGTTGTAGGATGAGGAGGCTGCCCCGCGGAAGCTAGCAACCAACTCATGGTTGCTAGCTTCCGCAAAAATAAGGCTTTTGTGATAAATAAAGTAGTGTGGTTTTCTTGTGTTTGTCTACATAGCCAGAATCTGCTGGAGACGACAAAGTCTGTTTTCAAAATGCTACATCTGGTGGTAAATTGAAGGAAACTACATAATAATTTAGAATGAGCTCGTAGGTCAGGCAGATATAGCATATTTGAAATATATAACAACTGTCAGAATATCAAGATATGGTAATGCTTGAAAGAGTGCTAACAATCTTAATAACAGAAAACTGGAAATGGTTGTGATTAAAAATTTTTGGGCATTGTGGTGATAAAATGGTCCTTCTTTTGATAAGGCTGTGGATTGTGCTAATATGATTGTTAGGTTTGCAGGTTCTACTTGATGCAGAAATAATATCATAGTTCACTTTAAAGTTTACTCTAGATTTATTCACACAACACATACATGTTATCCACCACTACCACTAATTAGAATCTTTATTTTGACCATGGATAAAGCTTATCATACTTCTCCTCCTCCGACTTCAGATTCTGACCACACTTCAGTCTAGCTAAGTTACACACTGCGTTCCCACCTCTAAATTCTACCAGCTTGTCGTTCTTCGTGAAACACTTGTCCAAAATAGTTAACGGACAGCATAATATTGCTTTTTTGTCCACTCAATAATTAATTAAAGGAAGCCGGGCTCACTTTATGACTGCATATGCTGTGCCATGACTTAGCTTCCATCTCTCATGACCGCCCGCTTCAGGCTGTCTAATAATGAATTTACTGCATGGCGCCTACATGCTCAACAATGCTTCGTGGAAACAACTTAGCCTCTACAAATAATTAATTATATTTACTTCTCTGACTATCTCATGCTTTCCAAATATTTAATTAATCCTCAATATCATTCAAAGCCACTAAATGTACGATCACCT
Source organism: Vandiemenella viatica (assembly GCA_031002005.1). Taxonomy (NCBI): domain Eukaryota; kingdom Metazoa; phylum Arthropoda; class Insecta; order Orthoptera; family Morabidae; genus Vandiemenella; species Vandiemenella viatica. Next base: position 202,048,985 of record CM061920.1, read on the forward strand.
ATCCACTCTTTCTATGCTTATCTTAGCTAATACTGTCATGCTACAGCACGTTTCAAATTCAGAAGAGTGTAATTCTCAATTTAGTACATCTATATTTAAGTATGTAGTTCATTCTAATATCACAAAGTTAAAGAACACAACAGGATTAAGTGACACGAGTTAATGGAAACAAAGAAAGTTAGGCACTGAAAATAAGAAAGGATAGGGAAAAATAACCTGTCACAACATGTTCATCTCACCCCCCCCCCCCCCCCCCCCGCTTTCATCTGTGGTAAGTGACGGGTCATTTCCCTACCCTATCTTATTTTCAGAATTAAGTGACAGCAAGGCAGTAGGGAATACTTGTATACAAGGATTAATAATGACAAATAAGGTGGCAAATGGGTTTATGAAGAATATTATTGCTGGAGGAGGACCACTGACTGATGCATTTATCAATTTCTATGGCTGTGGAAAGGGAGGATGTTTGAGACAATTATTGATAAGGATGGAGAATAAGGTATTGAGGATTTGAAAAAGGCTGAGATATTAAGCATCTGTTTTAAGGAAAGCATTAGCGATTATGATTCATGAGTGGGAGGGTGTAAATCGGAAAACAAGCTTATCTGCTCAATAAGAAAAATCTGAAAAAAAAACCTAAAAGCAAAAAATTCTGAAATTTGTTCTCACGTTATCTTGAAGGAACTAAAAAACTTAAAAAAGTACAAAGGGGCTGGAGTAGAAAACAAATAGGATCAAAAATTACAGGCAAATTACATCACTGATATGTAAATTAATGGAGAGGATGAAATGTAACCACATCAAAGGTGTCTGTGAGGACTGTATGTAGTTTTCAAGTCGGGAACATCGCTTTAGGCAAGGCTATTCACGCAAATCTCAGTTAGTAAACTATGTGCAAGATATTTCGGATTAAATGGACAAGGGAGGCCAAATTGATAGAGTAATACTAGATATTCCAAATGTTTTGGGAGCATTTATAAATTATATGACTTGGTCTAAAAAAAGGGGGGGGGAGTCTCTGAGCCAAGCCACGTAGCTTTTCATTCATATTATTTGTCACAGTAAAATAAGGTACAGAACACAAACAGCATGTGAATATTTATTTCTGTCATTTAATTATCTCAGTATGTAATTTATGATACAGTCTGACGAGAGAACAGTAAAAAACATCTTCTGGAATCAATAGGGGAAATAAGCTACATGTCATATGGGAAGAGGGGGAGATTTGAGGCAAAAGATACATGGGGGAAGTTTATAGGAAGCAAAAATGGAGCTACATAGTTAATGGATGCTCCCTTTTGACAGATTGAGCCATAAAATTGTCGTAGTAAAGGGAAAAACTATTGGATTGGATGAAAAATATGATTCGCTGGGTAGAAGAATTCTTAAAAGTTAGATGGCAAAAAGTTAGGGCAGGAACTGCAGTATCAAAATAAATGGAAGTGAACATGGTATTGTTACAGTGTGGTGTATTGGGACCATTGATTTTTGTTTTTCTAGTGGACTCTGCTGACGGTTTACTATTAGAAGTTAGACTGTTTACAGATGATAAAATGTTACATAATATGATCAAAATGGTAGAAGACTGCAGACAGGATGATGTGTACAGGGTATCTAGCTGGGTAGGTCAACTTGGGGTGAATATAAATGCAGAGAAGAGTCAGTTTATTTAGGTACACAAAGAAAAAATGTCATGGTCATCCCACATTGTACAGTCTGCTTTCCATCATGATGTGATGTTTAAATTTTGGTCGAATTGTCACCAAGTCTGATGCATAGTATTTTAGAGCTACTGCCAGCATACAATTTGTCCGTCCCTAACAAGGGATACAGGCACTGTTTATAGCCACCCACTCGAGGTCAGATGCTACAGTAGAGCTAGTTTCGGTTAATCTGGGTATTTCCCAGTACCACCCTTAACTGGGAGGCATTCCTTGATTCACCACCTTAGGAGACTGCTTTCTTACATTTTTAAATGAGTCAAATGGTTAAGAACAGCAGCTGATTTTTGAAAGAAAGAAAATCCATAAATTCGGCATGAAAATATGATCTTCGCCTTGTTTCAAAGATGCGCTTAATTGTTTCTTCACATAACTTTGTGCTTCCATCAATTTAAAATTGGCATTTAATTGTTTTAACAGAATTATAACAACTGACAGAGAGGTCAACAAGGAAACTGTAATATACTCAGTAAATTCTTACTTAAGAAAAGGTTATATGGCTAATCCCATGTGATAAAATTGGCTAATTATGAGTGATATATCTTGACTCAGTCTAAAAATAAGTAATTATATATTAAATAAATCGATCTTTTAAATGTTCTTACATGTATACATGCATGTGAGCAAAAGTTGCAATGCTGGCAAAGAAATACTGGGATTTGGATCATGAAGCCTTTCGACAGCTAGTTTTGTGACTTGCTCACTGACTTTCCCAGTAACAGCTTGTGACACAACCAATCGCTCAAGGCCCTGTAACAAAAAAGACATACAAGCTGTGAAAAATGATTGCCTCAATCACTCTAAAAAATAATTGAATCACATGGCAGATTACTACAGAGAAAACAGATTCAGAAGGGTAACATAATCTCTTTTGATAATTAAATCAAGAAAATTAACACTTTTCATACAGAACAACAGCAGACACTAGAGTGTCCCTTATTTTTAAAAGTCAAAATTTTGTAACGCATATTTGCCATTTAACTCTAAAACACTCACAAATATTTTTTTTACACCATTCGGAGAACTGTAACCTGTGCTGACTTAATGTAAGTTACGCAAGAGTAGTAGCGTGCACCCAAGTTAATTGTTACTGCCATTACAGTTATTGAATAGTTATCACATATTGTTTTGTTTTAATTAAGAAGTGATAGAAAGAGTATATTTTTATTAGGATAGGCAAACTACCAAATTGCAGGAGTTCCATTAGTTTTATTTTTTAACATACACGACGGCAAACTGACAATAAGTGAAAGCCCTAATGTCACTGTACATGATTGCATTGTATTCTGGTGAATATTACAGAGACAGTTGAAAAAGAATGCAAGAAAATCCCTGGTTGTTTGTAAGTGAAGAGCATGAGATTTCAAACGTTAATTGGATAATGTTTATGATATTACACACACTTGTGCCTCGAAAGGATGAAAACAAAGGAGGGTAGAAATCTTCTTACAGCCACAGACAGTCAGGGAGACGAGGTTGCTTGATGTCTGTGTAAAAGTAGCTAAAAAAGAAAAAAAAAGGCTAAAACAAATGAAAATAAGTGATCAGGAAAATACTTAAATGTATGTGGTCCAGTGGGTAATCAAGCTCTTAAGTGTTCTACGATTTGTTCCTGATATCTGAAGAACTCAACGACATATCTTCTAGTTCTGGAAGACATCAGGAAGAGCATTTAACAAACCCACAAGAAATAATTCAATCAGGAATTGCTACAAAGCGCAGAAGAAAAAAGTATCATTACTCCCAAATTAATAGCTGCCTTGGATAGATGCCAGTTAAATGTAAGAGATTCAGTTTACGTTCTTAGAGTTATCGTGGAGGCACTTCGACTTAGCACTGACGATTTTTCTTTAAACGAGTCTTCCATTCAACGACTGAGGACACAAACGAAGAAAGAATGAGCAAAAGCTATAATAACAAATTTTAAAATGACATGTCCCAAGTTGTGACCATTCAGTGGAATGGCAAGTTGTTGCCTGGTCTGGGAATAAGAAGTTCCAAAGAAGAAAGAGTGCCAATCTATCTCATATTACATTCATAACAGGGAACAACTTCTTGTGATAAAGACCAAGGTGAAGTTCTGAATGTTCTGAGTAAGTGATAAAGTTACATTTCTGTTTGTCTGAATTAAAACAAAAATCCTTCATGAGAGATGACTACAGAGTACTAATTGATGAGTTATATTTTTGGATGGAGATAGTGGCAAAAAAAATGAAAATAAGGCATCCTCGTGTATTGCATCAAGTGTGATGTTTGGCAAGATCCATTTATTCACTCGGATACATTTCCTAAATTTTCAACTAAAATTGAGCAAAGAATTCAAAAGGTACGTAATTTAGAAAGGGAGACTTTTTAGAAAGATATACTCCTTTGATGGTAGAAATATCTGGCTATATTTTGTGTGATATGTAAAATTAGATGTCTTATATGTACATTATTTTGTATCTTTTGCAACTTGATTAATGCTTACCTATATTTTGTTTTAGGAAAAACCATGGTGAATTTGTGTTCGTGAAGAGTAAACATTTGTTTTCTCGATTGAAAATTTAAAGCAGTGTTCTTCAGGAAAGCACATCTTCATTGGAAGAAGCAGCAGTTTTTGTACAGGCTAAAAGAAATGTCTTTTATCTGAACGACATGGCTGAAAGAGCTGTAAAATTAATTCCGGAGTTTCATGGATTAATTACAGCCAATGAAGATTGGAAACAATTTTCATGCCAAAACACCGAAAATTGTACCTGCACCATAAAAAAAAAATCCTAAAAAGAAAATACCCTTCATAATTGTAATACTTTTGTCTTATTAAAAATTAAGTATTATTTTTTGTTGTCTGGATTTCGTTGTTAACCCAGAATTATACAAAATTTTAATGACTTAGTCACGTATCAAGCGATAGTCAAAATAGGCATCTTTCGTAAACTTTCCAGTCAACTTGGCACGGGTTAACATCATCGTAGGAGGATAAAATTTCTTATGTAAATAAGCTACAGTGATTTAAAAAGAATTAGAGGGTACACATTTGAATTTTAGAAAAAATAATTATTGTTCTTATAAGGGACAGCCTAGCGGACACATAAATGAAAAAGATGCTTCCAAGAACTTACACATTACAACCCACATGTTTTACAGTTGTTAACTGAATTAATCCTTATCTTTGAAGGAAGCAAAACTTATGAGGAGAAAACTAAAACTGAGGAAAGTTGAAGTGTGTAATGAAAGAGGAAATCAAATAAAAAAATTTCAGGATATACAAACTGATCAACAATATACAACAGTAAACCAAGAAAAATTTGCAAAGTGTGTGGCATGCACACATACTTAATAGCTCCATAGCTTTTATACTACGATTTTGCTAAGGTTTTCATACATACAAACAGAACTACACTTGGATTACGTGGTACACAAATTGGCGATAAAACCTGAATGATCCTTAAAAACTTTCATTAAGATTGATGTAAAGAATTCAATAAAACATCAAGTAACTAAGTGTTTTAATGGTAATATGCTTTATCAATATCACAGTAATTAGAGACGAGAGAGTACTAGGCGCAAAAGAAAACAGGAAGAATTCAACCATAGCCTTTTGAGAGAACCATCCTCGCAGTTGCCTGGAGTGATTTTGGGAAACCAAAGAAAACTGAGATTTAGATGAAGGGGTGGGGATTTAATTCAATGTGAATCCATGTCCTCCCAGATGCCAGGTTACTACTCATCCACCAGTTTAAGGTACCAGTAACTAGATTAGTGCTCATAATTAAGTCATATAACAACCTAGATCAACTAACTAATAGTTCACAAAACACAAGTAAATAAAAATTTCCCATCACCACACTGACTGCACATTTTAATAGTTATTCAGAGGATATGCAGCAAAAGTAAATAAATATAATGTTGCAGAATCCCAAAAATGAAGAGGGGATAACTTAACTTCACAATATGAATAATGCAGAAATATGAGCAGTATTCATGACTCTGCTCTATTTCTGGAAACATGTTGTTGGCGGTTCTTATGTTTCTAATCAGTCTAAATTCTTGAACAGTCTACAGAACATTGATATTTTATTGTGAAAAGTCACTGATCTTACCTGTAACAGAGCAAAATGCAACAGAGATGGCAAATTATTGCTAGCTGAAAGAGTCAGCACTAACTGTAGGACAGCTGGTGCTACATCAGTTTCAGCCATTGTTTCCTCAACTGTCTCCAGCAAATAAAAGACCAGAGCCCACACAATCAGTTGATGTTCTTCACTCTGGCCACTTATGCTAGTAACATCAATAAAAAAGTAAATAAATAAATAAAATATTGAAGGTTACACTCATAACAATGATACACGTGACATACTTTATTTAATAGCAGATTGTAAGAAAAGATGTATTAGAAATTTTAATACTGGTTAAAAGAAAAGTGCACATACACTACTTACTCATGACCCATCCAATCTGATGACAAACAGTTACTAGGTTTTCTTATTAGATTTGACAAACTATTAGCCATACAGTTTTTATTTTGGTTCAGAGATCTTTTTTTAGTTATGTAATTACTATAGAATCATAATTTATGATGAAATAAAGCAGAAATTAAATTACCCTCCTCATTACTACAACAAACACAAAATCAGTTTAGTAGCAAAACAATTTATTTTTATTTGCTGTTTCTAATTACAAAATTATAATCTGAAAATGAGCTACAAAATATTATTTATAATTCCATATTTTTCAGTTTATTGACAATACATGGAAAATCATCTACAATAAATGCAAGTCAAGGAAATTTTGCTATGTGCTTTCAAACTGAGAAGGCTATGTAACATAACAAGCGTCTGCACCATGTAATATCTATAGCAGACGCCATCTGTTAATAATATATCATCTTTGAGTAGCAGGGAGTCTGTCTTTGACCTCTGTCAGAGAAGGTCGCACGGAGTAACATTTTTGGTCGAACAGTTGAAAATGTGGCGGACTTGGAAAAGTGTATAATGTAGACGTGAACAAGGGGAACTTATGATTTGAAATAGAATGTTTTTTTTTTTTAAGTGACTGCATGGTGTTAAAAGAACGTTAATGAGTGTGGAGGATTTTGTTGGTATTTAAAACTCTTGTATCCCACGAACTTGTGATCTTCGGAGAAGTTCGATTCCTTATCTTAATTATTAAGTTTGGTGGTGGTATTTTCCGTCAGGTTGTAGTAGCAGAATTTAATGACTAGAATAAAGTTTTGTGTGTAGAAGTTGCTCATAAACTGTGGAACTATTTTTATTTCATTAACCCGGCGATAGAATAATACCTAAAACCTGGTGACCGCGGCGAAAGAACCCTTTATTTAATTAATGAGCATGTATATGTTCTATAAGGGACTGAATAATTTAAAATCAGTATTCAACAGCTAGCCGTCATAGAGATAGTTAGCCTACAGCTAGTATACATATAAATACTTTTTTCAGTTATTATGTGCACATATTTAATTGTTTACTTCACTTTATATATATATTAAAAAAATTTCATTACATCACTACATATATGAAAAAAAAATTCCTTCAATTTCCTGGAATTTTACAATTAGTTTTCCAGTAAAGCTTACAAGTTTTTTAATTGCAAGAAAACCAAAGACTTTATTCTAAATATACATTCTCAGTAAGTTTTACAGATTATGTGCCTTAAAAGTTAGCTGCTGTTGTTAAATAACGAATATATAATCATATCTGACAATTCACTCCCAATACCTCACTGCTGTTAAGAGAAGTTTGCCAAAAAAATGTGACAGTGCTTGTTCCACTACCAAATTCTCCTGATTCTTTTTTTTCCCCTCATAAATATCTTACCTGAAAAATCATCATTCTGAATCCATTGACAGCAGCTAGGAGAAATCATTACAAGATTATCACAGTATGACAAATGAAAATTCCCAAAAATGTGTCTTTGATTGAAGAAACACTGAATCGAAGGCATGGACATGGAACAGAACTTCCTCAAAAGTAACAATACCTCCACCAAAAATTCAACAGCTGTTGCGAACTATGAAGGATTGTCTCAATCTTCGGGCTCCTGGAGTGTACAAAATTCCATGTGAATGTGGCACTTCTTACATAGGGCAAACCTTAAGGACGATTAATGAAAGACGTAAAGAACACATCAGACATTTTAAACTTGGACAAAAAGAAAAATCTGCCTTAGCCGAACACGCCATTGACAACGGACACGAGCCATGCTTCGACAAAATGACACGGCTTTGTTACGCAAATAACTTTTGGGACAGTGTTGTGAAGGAGGCTATTGAGATTAGGCTTAGCAATAATGTTATTAATCATGATCAAGGCCTCAATTTAAGCCAAGCTTGGAAGCCAGTAATTGGATTATTACAAACGAGACAGAATCGAGCCATATTAGGGCATAGGAGTGACCCGATCGTGACGCCACCAAGCGAGCAGGGTCCAACTAGACTGCCCCTCCACGCGCTTTCGCCTCCTCTCCCGGCTGCTGGCGCTATATAATAGACTTCCATGCGGCAGACTTCAGTAATGTTAAGCGGGGGCTTGACAATGGAAGCAGTGCAAGCCTCCGAAACGTCGCCAGACGGCTCAATATTGACGCGGCTTGAAACCCGAGAAGTTTTTATAAAGCATTGCCGCTGCGAGAACATACATAGTTATCTAATACCACATAACTTCATTGAAAGTAGGAATTAATTCCTTTATAAAACTTTGATAACTTTCTAGACCAACTTGAATATAACACATTTAACACAGAACAAGAACTTCATAAAAGGTAAATACAAACATATTATTAATAGTTTCCCAGTGATAAGATAAAACACTACAATATCATACCTTTCAGGATTATTAATATGTCTGTGAATATATTCTATAGCCAATGGAAGTATATGTACAGCTTCTTCTGTAGATCCGACTTTCAAATGATTTGCTTGAAGAAGATATAGAATGCCATGCAAAGCTGCTATTCGCGATGGTAGAAATGCACTTTTTAGAGCATTTTCTATCAACTTCTTCACCCGCTCACATACATCAGCATCCTAAAGAACAAATTTTGTATGTATGAGTTCAGAAAATAGTAACATTGGAAATTTTACAATCTAAGCCACACTAATTACAATTTATTTATTTATTGTGCAATGTTTAACAAGACATACAAAAAAAGAAAAAGAAAAAGAAAATATGAACAAATGTGTAAATCACAAGCTTGTATACAATGTTCTATTTCTAGATCTAGTGTTTTTATCCATTTATTAATTGGTGCATCATGAATGTCTGCTAATATTCCTTTGTAGGCTCCAAGAGGATTGACTAAAAGGTGGATCCACAATTACAATTTGTAGATCTGACTAAGTCCCATTTAATAAGTAACTACATCTGCTTTGTTCGGTTTGAATGCGATTGATGATTCTCCGTTGCTATCAGAGGAGATAGAATCCTTGTAAGCACATTGTTAAGGTTCTTTGGGTGGTTTAATTTCTGATGAATTAATTAAAAAGTCCACCAAAAAACAATGTATGTTGATGCTCGTTTATTTTCAATCAAAACAAGTCTGCGACATTCACAAGCTAGTTGTTACAATCCAAAGATGCAATACTGACTTACTGAATACTTGAATTGAATCGAAAACTGAATGAAAACTTGCATGAATGTCTCTGTGCAGGCGATCTGTTTATATAGAGTCTATCGAAATTACGAGAATTCTTCAAAGGCATCCGCCCGATATTTCTCGATCATTAACAATCACTCAAACAATCAAACATATTAAAAACAATCGGAATTGATACAAAATTAATCAATAACATTACAAAATGATTAGAAATGGTAATTAGAGATACTTGAATACAAAATTATTTACAGAAATCCTTTCAAACGGTAGAAAATCGTCCTGTAGACATCGTAAATTACAGTAATACATGGAATTACAAACTTTTAAGAAATTCTCTTGCACCATTCGGTTCTTAAACATATTAAATGGTCTTTAAATAATTTTCTTACCTAAAACAAAGTCTATTTACACTTATTTACAAGAATTTACAAAATAAACATATCAAATCACTTTCAAGCAAACTTTGGCTCACTACAAATACTTCATGCAGTATAATGCTATTCAAAATTCAGGTATTAGGGCTGTTACAACATTGAAGGGTATTATCTAGATGTTTATTGGCCATTGATGAATTATCTTAAAGTAACTGTTTCTTAACATGTTTTTAAGTAGGTCTGTAAATTTAATAATAATACTTTCATGTGGTTTTACTGACCTCGTGGCAGAGATTTTTACTATCAATTTCACAATCCAACCTAACTTAGCTCAATAATTCTACTGTGTAAAAGGGCTCTACAGTTCATTGTGGAATACAAATCATTAAGTGTACATCACATTAACAAAGTGAAGCTCTGTCAGGGGAGAATGTCAGTTTTAAGGTCCATAAAAAATACAACTGAGATTAGGATTCGAGCTGGGTACCTTCCGATCCCCAGTCACATGCTTTGACCAAATGAGTCACCAAATCACTCAGGTTCAATAAGAAAACAATATTTCAGAATTGTCATCTAAGTTGCTATCACTGGCAATATGACAATGGTTCCACTAAAAATTGAAAAAGTAATTGCCTGTGAAAATAAGCATGCCCATCAATGAGCTCATCCTGTGGCATGACAATGAAAAATAGTATTTTGGAAAAGCTTACCAATGCTGAATTTGTGTTCATAGTGTGATAGGATACATATCTACATTGAATGTTATCAGGGCAACACAACAAGACATGCATTATGCAGGCTTAGTGTAATATTTCCATGGTGTGGGAAAGCATTTAGGGAGCACTAAGGTCAGCAACCACTTTGCTTTCTGAGGGAAGTCCTGCAAAATTTCTATCCATCCAAGAACACCCAATCATAATGAGAGATGGACAGGGACCTTCACTACCTGTCATGCTTTGAAACCTAGACACATGGCCTGTCACAGCTCAAAAATGGAGGGGGGAGGGAGGGGTCAGACATAGTCTTCTGCTTGACTACAGTCACGAATGAGATATACATAAAAACTTGACATCATTAAAGCTGGCATGTCAAATTGCAGATTAATGACACTGTCAAGATATGACAAATTATCTTACAACTAAAGAAGAGACTAAATTAAAAACCAGAGTGAAAAAGAAAACTCCGATGGGACACAAAATACGTCAGAAAGTAACGATTATATCAACCTATCTAGTCAAAGAAAATATGTGTCAATTTGACAGCATTTGGAGGGGTCGATAATTTACCCAATAGTGTTATAGTAGATAAATTAGTTACAATTTTATGTATAATGTTGTTCCATGTTCTACCTATGGGAAGAGAAATGGCAACAGCAAGAAAGCTGATTTGACAATGGAAGAGGTGCAGAGGAAAGGTAGCTCTAATACAAGGTTTTAAATGGAGGAGAGTGGAGATTCTCAAGGTCTTTTGGATCATGAATTCAGTTGTGTCATTGACAGGGCATGAGAATAACTAAAAGCTGGCCGCATATCGTGTGAATGGAAATCATTGATTAAAGTCTATATTCTAAGTAAAAGGGTGACATATATAAATTCAGTTCTATAACAGTCTATGGTGTCAGAGATTACCGACTATGTCAAAACCGATAACCGATAACATGGTTGTAACTTTGACTAATTTTCTAAAACTGTGTTTGCACTAAAATCCTTCATGTGGCAGCTCAAATTAACAGCATGAGCAAAGAAATTTGTTAGGAGTATTTTCAGTTTAATACATCGGTATATACAATATTGTAGGACTTGTTATTTTCTGAAAAAACATAAATTTTTGGCACTCGATAACTGTGAGCAGGCGACATATAGTTGACCAAGGGAAAAGCAGGGAGTATCCAAGTGTATTCCCATCAATTTCAATGTTTGACCCTGCGAGTTATTAATTGTAATTGAAAATGCAATTTTTAATGGGAACTGTACTGTTTTAAATTGAAAGGGAATATTACTGGGAATAATTGGGATATGCGGAATTAGAACGGCTTCCCCATTAGATGCACCGGTAAGATTTGTCCTCATCAAGATGTTTCTGCCTAGTTCTGTGATGTGTAATCTAGTGCCATTACGCATCAGGAGAACTGGAGTGCCAACATTAAGCTCGAATTAGTGGGACGGTAGCCCAGAAAACTCGATGGGGTAGGTAGCAGCATCATGAGTTAACATTGCTGTATCGATGGAAGAGTGTGTTGTCACTTTTCCGATTATTTCTTCTAATATATTTTTAGCTCCAAAATCATTTTTCAGGACAAGTATTTTCCTCTCACATAACCAGTTTTCGTCAATGATAATATTTAGCTGAATGCATGGGAAAAAATTAGTAATGAGCTCGCGTTTGTTCAGGTGTTTCAGCAACTCGTTGCAATGCCAAATATGCGGCGTATGGTTGTTGCTGTCTTTTTGTTTGCTTCGCTGTTTCAGGAGCTCTTGAGATCGATTGCCATTCCGCTTGATCTTAGCACTGAGTTCGCGTTTTTCCTGGTGTGATCATCCAGTCACAAAGTGTTCAGTTTGGTGTCGTCGCCCAACATGCGACTGCCCCGGCAATTCAGCATTCCCAGAAGCCCCAAGACGTGCCAAGTGCTCAACAGTTTGCAGCTCTGCTATGGGATTTGTTCCTGGGTTTTGGCTATTTCCATAGCCGAAGATATCTTACATTTCATTGAAAGATTTGACTTTCATTTACCTGGAATCTCTTAATTACTAATTTCAAGACTTGCGAATAAAAATTAATATAGTTTTGATTAATGGAAACTCAAAACGTCAAAATATGATGGAAGAAACTATACATCAAAAAACATTCAAAGAGCAAATAAATACCTAAGTGGCCCAAGGATGTTAAGCTCGTTAAAGAAATTGCGATACTAAAAATGAATATTTTGATTTGCGCTGAATTTCAGAAAATTAGTGATTTTTTTTTTTTTTTTTTTTTTTTTTTAAGTGAACTTAATTTGCTTTCTGAATATTGATTTTGTTTTGAGTATAAATGGATTCGATCAATTAGTTCTGCTTTAAAACAGAAATTTAGGTATTATAGTAGTAATTGATTCTTTTATTCATAATGATCAGTGTTAATGTAGGTTTCTCTATCTGTAGAAACAGTTGACTGCATGTAGATCAGTTTACTATAATTTGTTCATTTTGATCCATTAATTCTGCTCTGAAATATAAATTTCAATGCTAAAGTAGTAATTGATTCTTTCTTCATAATAGGTTTCTCAATCTGCAAACAGAATTGAATGTCTACCGGCAAATCACTACTCTGCTGGTCTGACACTCCACTATCTGAATAAAACATTTATAAATTTCAAAAATTTACTTCGGGTAATGCCGCATGTTCTGCTAAGTCATCCAAGCTCATTATAGATCTTTTGATGCAATATCATTATAAAGCTATACATGATGTCACTAAAATGGTGATCGTGAAAGAAGCTTAAATAACTAATAATGTTTCAGTTATCATTTTGGACCAGGCTGCATTTCAACCAAGTCACAAACTCTGCTAATAATACCGCTAGAAAATCAAAGCTTCTATCACTCGCGCATTAATACATTCATTATATTGCATGTTAGTAACATCATGAATGGCGAAATAAACTTGACTTATTATTTCAGACTGCAACACTAAATGAACACGAATAATGACACTGGATGTGGCGCTCCTAAAAATGCAGTAAATTAAATACTGAATGCATCTGAAACATTCAGCCACATGAACAATGTTGTCAGTATTATGACAATGATTGCAGTAACATAATTAAAAAATTTATACTAAAATGTTTGTAACTTACAGTGTACAACAGGAAGTCCATAATTCTCTACAACTCTAAGACAACTTTCATCAATATTCCTGGTTAAGTTTACATCACGATAAAGTGACTGTTACTGCTCATGATTTAGTAAGGTGTATAAAGAAATTGAATGTGATTGTAATTTATGCTACTCTATTTAGTAATCTTGATATAGAAAATTCTGTTATTACTCGAAATGCAGTCCCAATGCATTTAATGTGTTGAGGTGTGTTCGTATCATTTGATTTTATAGTGGCAATATTAGCAGAGACAGTGGTTAAGTTGAAATGCTCCCTAGACCAGAATGTTTTCGTTACAGCATAAGGCAGAAGGAATTTAGTTATTATTAGTAATTAACAAGCAGCTTTCATAAGCTTCGTGTAAATGAGGTTTATCGTGTTGTAAACGAATTCCAATGTTGCTTCATAAAACAATAAGTTTGTGGATCATTTTCCTCAATTGCTGATAATATTAATAAATAAATTACGCCAAAGCAATTGATTTTTTGTATTTATTGATCTCCCGTACGCATTTCACTTCTTTTGCAGAAGCATCTTCATTGGTTTTTTTATTTTGTGGTCTATTGCATTTCTCTTAGCTTCAATCTCAGCATCAGTGCTTTTGCATTTTTGATGAGAAGTGTCTTCATTATTCAGATTCACAACACTGCACTTTATAGCACTGCACTATGTGTTTTTCTTGTGAATGGTTGTTCTGTTTTGACGACTTCCCTTTTACGAACTTGAAAACCTTTCATGTTCCTCTAGACAACGGGAGCTATCCTACCTATTGACTTCACGTGATCAGATTTCAATGGGTCATCGTTTGGTGACTGCTGTTGATTGGGAGCTGATTTATCCACCAGCATGCCACCATTTCCTACACCCGAAGATGTAACAGATATCTCCTCCAACTCCATGAAGGCCTTCAAGGACAAGCAGTTTTTTTTTTTTTTAATACATAGGCTTTTCCTCTTCTTTTCGTTCCACTTGGTGGATGAAGAGATGATGTTGAAGGGGATTTCATAAATTTGCCCAGGCATGTATATTGAAAACTAGCTGGTCCCCACAACTTTGTTAGTGTTTGTAAAGAATTAGGATTGATAGCTACCAACATCACCACAGTGCATGATGGGAGAATCGAGGCTAATACCATGCACAAATATCAGTGATCCTTGCAGGGTATTTATGGCTGTAAAGTGAAATATACGGACACACGTCTTTGGTCGAAATATGAAAATGTTCTTGGTTGACTACTTTAAACCTATATATCTCCCACACCCCCACAGCTACCAACATTCAACCACTATAATGCACGATTTGAGACTCTAGGCTACTACCATACACACAAACACCAGTGATCTGTGCTAAGTAGGTGTGATGCAAAGTGAAATATAAGGACACACACATATTTGGTTGAAATAACAAAATACACTCGATTGACCAATTTGAACTACCATATTTCCAACACCTCCACAGCTACCAACATGCAACCACTGTAGAACATCATGGAAGACTTGGTACTACTACCACACATAAACAACAGTGGTCTTTGTTGGTAGCTGTAGCTGGAAAGTGAAATATAGGGACACACGTCTTTCATCAAAATATGAAAATGCTGTTCCCTGACCACTTTCAACCACCATTTCTCACACACCCTCACAGGTATCGACATACAACCACCATGGTGCACACTGGGAGACTCGAGGTTGCTACCACACACAAACATCAGTGGTTTGCGCTTGGTAGTTTTGGTTGCAATGAGAAATATAGGGGCACACATGTCTTTGGTAGAAGGAAAATGCAGTAGATCGACCACTTTCCAAAACCATATCTCCCACACCCCCATAACTACTGACATCTAACCACCATTATGCAGGATGGAGGACTCACAACCACTACCACATACAAACACCAATGGTCTGCACTATGTATCTGAGGCAGCAAAGTGAAATATATGGAAACATGTCTTTGGTTGAAATACAAAAATGTCCCCGATCGACCACTTTCAACTACCATAGCTCCCACACCCTAACAGCTACTGACATTCAGCCAACGGGCATCATGATAAGAAAATCCATTTATTATGGGACATTTAAAAGGAGAAATAATAATAAAATTATTGATAATAAATTTTGAAATAAGGTCTGTACATATATAATTGATATATTGTTATAGCCTAGCCATCCGAGATGAACGTTGTTGTTAGGGCTTTAGGGCACATCAATGTCGAGGTTATTAGTGCCCTAACCAATACCCGAAGTGACAACGTGGCATAAAACTCTATTGCCGCCTGTGCGGCCGACAGTACAGGAGTCGGCCACACAGACAGCAGGATAAAATAAAATACTGACTGAAATACTGTCTGCACGGCCGACTGTAAAGGGGTCGGCCACACAGACGGCAAGATAATATTTAAAACTGAAACTATGGCTGTAGATTGGCCATTAAAAATAAAAACACAAACATTAACTGGTTGGCTGTAAAAAGGCCAACCGGATTAAAACAGTGAAATATCTGGCTGGCTGTAAAATTGCCAACCAGATATAATCTCACACAAACAAACGGTTCTTGGGTTGATGGTTGTAAAGGGCCGATCTGCCCAAAATTTTTGGGACGAGATCGGCCCGTACACAAAACTTTAAAACCTTTGTCACGTTGTCACTGTCATTGTTTAAAATAATTGGCTAAGCCAATGTCTGCCCTTAAGTCTAAAAATAAAATACAATCAGATAAAATGTGGTGCACCGTCCGTCATAGGTACGCCACAGGCATCACATTCCGGTGGGTCCTCCTGGCGGAGTAGAAAGCTATGCGTCAGAGAACAGTGCCCTATACGGGGGCGAGTAAGGATAACCTCATCCCTTCTTGCCCGCTGGAACGAGCTGCTCCATGGCTGAATGGTTGGTTTGACCAGCAGGAGCTTATTTATTATGCTCGACTTCCAGCCGCTGCCTCTACCAAACATCAAAGACATTTCTTTTTGCCGCCAAGGCAAGGTCTGACTTCGGGACCGGAGCAAAGTCGATTCTGACCTTGTCGCAGGCTAACTTGGCAGCTTCATCGGCTGCCTCATTCCCTCTGATTCCCACATGGCCTGGTACCCAGCAGAATAAAACCTCCTTTCCACGGGTTTGTAAAGAAAGTAGGACGTCCTGTATTTCCTGGACCAATCTGTCTGCTGGGTACATGTTTACTAACGCCTGGATACAGCTGAGGGAATCACAGCATATGATATACTTCGTATTACGAGTTGTTTCCATATGCTGGAGCGACTTTAACAGGGCATAAAACTATAAACGCTGCACCTGTTATCCAGCTTATATATGTAAGTCACTCGAGGGAAGACTACGGAGAAGCCAACTCCGTAAGCCTGCTTAGACCCATCCGTATACACTGGGGTAAAATCCTGATGCTGGTTTAAAATATCACTAAAAACTCTGGTAAAAACACTGTCAGCGGTAGACAGCTTGTTGAACCTTGACAGTTCTAAAATCGTTCTGGGCCTCTTTAAAAGCCAGGGAGGAGATTTACTTCAACCCAGGTGATAAAAAGAAGGAATCTCGAATCCGTATTGTTCTAAAATAGTCTTTGTATGAAGGCTAAAAGGTTTGGTAGTTCTATGCCGATTGGCATAAAGCTGTTCGCAATTTGGGGTCATTACTACGTTGTATACGGGACTGCCAGGTGTTGTGGCAATATGCATATAATGTCACACCATGAGGAGATGCTGGCGGATGGAAAGCGGCGGCTCGCCAGACTCAGCACGTATGCTGCGAATTGGGTTTGCACGGTAGGCACCTGTGGTGAGCCGGATACCTGCATGGTGGAAACTATCCAGTATCCGGAGATAACTGTCCCATGCCGAACCATATACAATGCTACCATACTCGAGACATGACCGTACAAAGGCACTATAAAACTGTAACATGCAGGAGCGGTCGGCGCCCCATGACCTGCCACATAGACATTTTAGAACATTTAAAGATTTCAAGGCTCTGGCTTTCATGTCTTTGAGATGTGGCAGCCAACTGAGCTTTGTGTCTAAAATGAGGCCCAGAAAGTGAATAGCATCAATAAAACGTAAAACAGTGTTCCTCAAAATAAGGTGGGGCTCTGATAAAAGACTTCTGCTACAAGTAAAAAGTACACACCAGGTTTTCTCAGCAGAGAATCGAAAGCCGGTGTGCACTGACAATTCATCCAACCTGTTCAGCGCAAGTTGCAGTTGCAGCTCAGCGCTTCTCAGGCTGGATGATGCAATAAAAATTAAAAAGTCATCCACATATAAGGAGAACCATATGGGACTCCTTATTATGACTAAAATGCTATTAATAGCGGTGGCAAATAGGGTCACACTTAAAACAGACCCTTGAGGAACACCATTTTCCTGAGTAAAGAGATCAGACACTTCACCGCCGACTCGGTACCGGAAGCAACAACCAGATAAAAATCCAAGGTGGGATTGAACTTCCTAAATCCACACTGAATAAGGCTCAGCAGATTACGGGACTCAAGACACCAGACGAGGTGGCGATTCACCATCTTCTCCAGTGTCTTCCCTATGCAGCTTGTCAATGCAATACTATGATAACTACCTGGCAACAATTTGTCTTTTCCAGGTTTTAAAATAGGAATTAGAGTTGCTTCTTTCCACGAGTCAGGGAAGTGTCCTACGGTCCAAATACAATTAAAAATATCTAAAAGGTACTCTTTAGCATCATTACTAAGATGCCTCAGCATCTGGTACTGGATCATATCCGACCTGGAGCAGTGTCATTGGTGCTGTTTATTGCTGACTCCAGTACCCAGAATGAAAACGGGCTATTATACGCCTCTATGTCTGACGAATCAAAGCACAGTGTGCGTCTCTCGGCAGCAGTCCTTCGCTGCTGAACCTGTAGGTCCAAGGTGGCAGACAAAGTGATGGCAGCGAAATTCTCCGCCATCAGCTGGGCTATGCTTCATTCGTCAGTAACTACACGCCCTTGATCCAGTAATCCAGATACTGGTGGGCGGGAGTACCTTCCAGATATACGGCGGATGGACTCCCATACTTTGGATGATGATGTGGAATGATTGATTGTGCTCACAAAGGCCTGCCATGACCTTTTCTTGCTCTCCTTAATAACATGACGTGCCTTTTGCTCTTGCAATACAGAACGCTGCCAGGTTCTTGGAAGTTGGCTGCAACCTAAATTGATGCAACGCCCGTCTACGACCCTGAATAGCGGAATGACATTCATCGTTTGGCCATTATACATACCATGTTTTCAAACTGATATGACTTATTTTAAGGAACATAATATGACATAAGACTGAATATTTTGCATTTTTGAATATTTATTTAAAAATTAGTTTAGATTTTTTTAAATGTAAAGCTTGAAATATTCTTAAGACAGGCTAAAAAATTTTAATGTCATTTTCACAATTAAAATATTGTTAACTGTTAATTTTTATCATTTAACATAAAAATTGATTTATTAATTTAGTTAACAGACATTTATTATTTAACTAGTTGTTACCCGCGACTTCGTACGCGTGGACTTGGAGTTTCATTGCCAGAATTGGATATAGAAAACTGTTAGTAAGATTTGTCCCAAACAACACCGAGTCGACATAATATGATGGAAAGCCATCATTATATCATCCTATCGTCTAATCTGTCTCATGAAGAGAATCAATTTACTATTTAAAAACAGAAAAGTAAGCGAAGGTGCGGGGATGTGTGTGTGTGTGTGTGTGTGTGTGTGGGGGGGGGGGGGGGGGGGTTAACTGATGGCAGCTTTATTTCAGCTTGGTTTTTTCTTCTTTATTCAACATGAGCATCTGAATCTTATAATCCAATAGCAGCACATTGTCTTCTAGACCTGCACCTTAGGCCAGGTTTACGTCCGTAAGGCATGTCAAAAAGGAAGACAAATTGGTGCCAGAAACTTTTATACAGACACAAATGAATAGTACAGTGCAGAGCAAATTGACTTCTATACTAAATAATAAGTTTTGTTTCTTATCGAAATTTATTAACAAATCAAACACTAACAGACTGCGCGACTGAGCAACCAACGTAACATTACAGACTAACACACGAATCTGTCTGTCTTTCTTCATTCGATAAGTTCATAAAATTTCGTTACTAAAACTGTTATTCATACCGAAAAAATGTCCTGTGTCCATCCTACACTATTTCATTGTTAAATTCCATCAATATTTATATAGCCATTTAGTCGTCAAAACGTAACAAAAAGACAGAAACTTACTTCCACAATTATAATATAATAGCTGGTACCCACAAATTCGTTCGTGATAGTAAAGTATTCATATTGACAGCTGAAGACATCTAAACACCATAGTGCACGATGGGAGACTCGGTACTATGACCACACACAAATACCAGTCTTCTGCGCTATGTAGTTCCGGCAGCAAAGTAAAATTTACGGATACACACAAGTCTTTGGATGAAATACGAATGGGTGACCCTGTGTTACTACCACACAAAAACGCCGGTGATAGTTTCCACTCAAAAGTGATACACCGAGACACATGCGTCTTTGGCTGAAATATGAAATTGCCGCAGGTCGACCATTTTCATCCCCCATGTCTTCCACACCCCCATAGCTACAGACATCTAACAACCATAGTGCATGACAACAGACACGATTCTACCACCACACATAAACACCAATGCTCTATGCTATGTAGTCGTGGCAGAAACGATAAATCTGCAGAGACACATGCCTTTCGTCGAAATACGAAAATATAATTGGTCGGCCATTTACAACCACCATATCTACCACAGTACCACAGTTTCTGAAATTCGGCCGCTGTTGTGATCGAAAGGTGACTTTCTGCTACTACTACACACAAACGCCAGTTATCTGTGATCTATAGTTTTCGCTGAAAAGTGATACACCATGACACTTTTGTCTTTGGCAGAAGTATGAAATTGCCACAGGTTGATCACTTTCAACCCCCATATCTCCCACACCCCCATAGCTAACGACATCTAAGAACCATAGTGCACTACATGAGATACGATTCTACTACCAAACACAAACACCAATGTTCTATGCTATGTAGTTGTGGCAGAAAAGTGACATATGCGGAAACAGTCGAAATACGAAAATATCCTTGGTCGGCCACTTACAACCACCATATCTATCACAGTACCACAGTTTCTGAAAATCGGCCGCTGTTGTGATCGAAAGGTGACTTTCTGCTACTACTACACACAAACGCCAGTTATCTGTGATCTATAGTTTTCGCTGAAAAGTGATACACCATGACACTTTTGTCTTTGGCAGAAGTATGAAATTGCCACAGGTTGATCACTTTCAACCCCCATATCTCCCACACCCCCATAGCTACCGACATCTAACAACCATAGTGCACTACATGAGATACGATTCTACTACCAAACACAAACACCAATGTTCTATGCTATGTAGTTGTGGCAGAAAAGTGACATATGCGGAAACAGTCGAAATACGAAAATATCCTTGGTCGGCCACTTACAACCACCATATCTACCACAGTACCACAGTTTCTGAAAATCGGCCGCTGTTGTGATCGAAAGGTGACTTTCTGCTACTACTACACACAAACGCCAGTTATCTGTGATCTATAGTTTTAGCTGAAAAGTGATACACCATGACACTTTTGTCTTTGGCAGAAGTATGAAATTGCCACAGGTCGAACACTTTCAACCCCCATATCTCCCACACCTCCATAGCTACCAACAGCTAACAACCATAGTGCACTACATAAGATACGATTCTACTACCAAACACAAATACCAATGTTCTATGCTATGTAGTTGTGGCAGAAAAGTGACATATGCGGAAACAGCCTAAATACGAAAATATCCTTGGTCGGCCACTTACAACCACCATATCTACCACAGTACCACAGTTTCTGAAAATCGGCCGCTGTTGTGATCGAAAGGTGACTCTGTGCTACTACTACACACAAACGCCAGTTATCTGTGATCTATAGTTTTCGCTGAAAAGTGATACACCATGACACTTTTGTCTTTGGCAGAAGTATGAAATTGCCACAGGTCGACCACTTTACACCCCCATATCTCCCACACCCCCATAGCTACCGACATCTAACAACCATAGTGCACGACAGGAAAGACGATTCTACTACCAACAACAAACACCAAAGCTCTATGTTATGTAGTTGTGGCAGGAAAGAGAAGTATACGGAGATTCGAATTTTTGGTCGAAATATGAAAACGCCCTGCACTGACCAACTTTAATCATTATATCTCCCACATCCCCACAGCTATCGGCATTCGGCCAACGTTGTGCAAGACAGGAAACTCCATGCTACTTCCACCCACAAACATCAGTGATCTGTGCTAGGTAGTGTTGGCTTAAAAGTGAAATATAGGAAAAAACACGTCTATTTTTATATATATATAAGATTTGTTAACGCTTTAAATAACTGTGTTTTAACAATATGTGTTGAAAACTGTTGTTAGCATCAAATCTGCAGAATCCTGCAGGATCCCGCAGGATTGGCACAAACCCTGCAAAAATCCTGCAGGATTGAAAACACTGGAGATTGCAATCCTTAGTAGAAACCCAATATTTAGGAAAAGTGTGAAATTTGGCTGATTTTTGAAGAACTGCAGCTCGCTCAGTATTGAGTTTAGAAAAAACTATGCAGAACAGATGTTTTATGAAATTTTATCCTCTTTCGAATTTCTTGCTAGGACTCATCAGGAAGGAGTTATAGACGAAAAATTGAAAAAAGTACCAAAATTTTGACTTTTTTGGCCACAGAAAATTGTGCTGAGGGTGACGGAGGTTGAAAACTTGGTTTCTGCATACTTTCACAAATATATACAAGAAAAGAAAGAAAAAAAATCTTCTTTGTGATATAATGTTTGTGGACCACCTTTTTATGGCTCCGTTACTGGACTATTATACTTGTACACAAATATCAGCCTTCTGATGCTCCTAAACCACCATTCAGATCCTTCACGTGTAACAAGCCCTGATGCAAAGCGTGCAATATGCATCCACCTTCTATAACCTATTGCAACCCTACCACTGGTGAAACTGACCCCATCATAGGCCATGCCACTTGTGCCACACCCATCTCATATACAAGCTCACCTGCCTCCACTGCCAAAGTACCTATATCAGCCTTACCTCAAACTCACTATCCATCAGAATGATTGGTCACAAACAATTTACTCCCAAAAACAAGACCTCCCTGTAGCTTGCAATACCAGCACTCACAATACCTGCAACGTCAATAAATGCTTCACAGACTGAATTGGCCTATCAACATATCAGATTAGACACCACACAGGCCTCAGTTTCAGATAGTACCTTCCATTCTCACCCTGTTATACCCACCACTGGCCAGTACAATAGCTCCATAAATACAGTATATATAAACCTTATTTCAAAATTTATTTTCAATTATTTTTATTATTATTTCTCCTTTTAAATGACACATTTTTATTTCTTGTGATTAATACTTAGAGAGCTCTGGTAGTTCAGTGATCAAGGCGCTTGCTTTTAAATCATTCGCTGCTCCAGTCCCGGGTTCGAATCCTGTCAGGCGCAGGAATTTTGAGAGTTGTGTTTGATCATATGAGCTATGCCAGGACGCTCCATGGTTCGGATTCCACGTTAAACTGTAGCTCCCAGAGGAAAGGAACTGGCCGTCCTACCTCTGACACAATGGCTTAGTATGCCTCCTTCAGGAGGATCCAACCAACCTTCGGGTTGTGGACTAAGTTAAGTTTAGATTAATACTTGTGATTATATTATTGTTACTCCACTCAAAACCTACGCTGACCAATTTTATTGTACATGTCGCTGCGTTGACCACGAGGCCTGTGTGATCTCGGCCACATGTTTCTTTCCACTTGATAAAGGGTAAACCCCTAAATATTGCATTTTTTGTATTTGTATGGCATTTTTTGTTGCTGCTGTCCTCCTCTCTTCAACTCTGGTGAATGTTGGGTATAATTTATCTTTCCATTCCACATAACTAATTCAAATTAATTGATTAAAGAAAGATACAATGAGATTATGAAGAAGAAAAATATGGAAACCACTTACCCTTGACTGCAGGTGTCTATTAGACTATGTATAGATATGTCTACATATGAGGTTATAAAGAAATATCACCATCAAGTGAATAATGCTCACTAGGTACAAACAATAATGCAATCATAATTGAATCAAGAGAATGTGGTTCCATGAGTGAGAATCCAAGTGACTAATGAATTTAGAATTTTAGTGGGTGAAAAACTACATTTCAATAATTTGCTGAAGATAGTCAGTATTTAACCTCCTTTCCAACTGAAATTATCAGGAAAAAATGTCTGGGAAACAAATTCATACTAACAAAGCAATAACAGTTCTGAGCACTTTCTTTAGTACTGTAGTGAATACCACCATGGAATCAAATTTTTTATATAAACTATCATGCAGAATATTTTCTGCTTTTATCTTCAGACACATACATATCAAACTGTGTAACTGATGTGTTTCAAAAATACTTTGTCCGATGTATATATCAATAAAATTAATTTTTAAAGCCACATTAATTCATTTACAAATTGGGAACAAAATTTTAATAACAGTGTTGATCAAATTAGATAACTTTTTAATTATATTTAAAGTCTGAGGGGAAAAAAATTATGGGCATAAAAATTTCTGCCCTCTGTTATAAATCCTTCTTTAGTTATATTGTAAAACAAATCTAATTATAAAAGCAGGCAAACAAGATTTTTATTAATGTTAATATAAGATATATACTTACAGGACCAAGAACAGCTGCTGCCTTGCAGGCTCCAAGTACCAGAGCCTGATGAACAAGATCATCCTCTATAGGGTGTACACGAGCAAGCTCAAGACAAGTAGCCAGCAACCATTGAAATTGTGCTCGCTCTGTGAACAAGTCTGAAAGGCTTAATGATGACCTCACTGCCTCTCCCACCAATCGCAGTGCTGTTCCTGACTGTAATGAAATTAAAATGTGATAAAAAATTTCATAGATTGATTAATACAGTTTTGAACTGCAGAAACAATGACTGATTTTAATCCAAAGTATCCTTATATTTTCCTGATGGTAACAGACAGAATTATATGTTAACATTCTAAATAAAGAAATTAATAATGTTAAATAAAAAAGAGAGTAAATTGGTTTTACATGAATCAAATAAAAATTATCTGCATTGGAGCATTTCCAACAAAATTTTCTTACATACTTATTTTCCATTTTTGAAGTGTAATTTCCACACTTTTCTGCTTTTATCTTTTACAAATTTTAATTCCTTTCAATGTTTTTGACAAACTGCAGTTCAACACTTCTCTTGGAAATTTATTCCAATCTTTGAACTAAAAAAAGAAAATTTTTCCTCTTTCCTTATGCCTGATATCGAGTGACAGCTCATGGTCATGGTCATCCTTTCCCTTCCATGCACTATTCCTGATTCTTCTACTAACATCCTTCCAAGCCTAAATATCAATATTTACTTTGTAAATTCCAAGTATTCACTTCACTCTCCTGTTTACTTCCAATGACACTTCAGAATTGGAAGAAGCTATTAGCAGACAAATGAGCAGACCAATGGCAATGTTACCCTACATTCAGGTGGAATCAGAAAAGATTGGCCACCTTTCAAAAAAGAAAAATATCTGTCCAGTATGTAAAGCACCTAAAAAGATTTCTGATCTGTTTGTAAAGGTAAAAGAGAGAAATTACAGACACGAGGTGTATGCCAAATACCCTGAAGTTGTGGCCAGGTATATATCAGTGAGACAGGACACACAATCTAGGAAAGACTAAATGAACACTTTTTTTTTTTGGCTGTGATCAGTCTCTCGACTGGTTTGATGAAATCTTCAAACTTACATTATAAAAATAATTACAATAGCAAGTTACCTGTAGCACAACATTCAGCTGACCGTAGCATTATTCAATGAGATTAGTGTTCTGGTTCAGGAAGGCAGATGGTGGCACAGATGGACCAGAGAAGCATTGGAAGTAGGAAAAAAGACCTGATAATATGAATACTGACAGTGGGCTTCAGCTTGAGAAATTATGGTCATGCCTGCTCCGAAAAACACGGGCATGCTGGCGGCAGGAACTCCAGTGACATCAATTGAAACTTTGAAAGTTATTTACAGGCAGCAGTGATCCAAGGCATGGAAATCATCTGATAAAAGCTGCAGAATAAAATTGTTGCAGTTCACACAAGGGCAACCAAGGTAAAGATTCTGATGGGAAGCCTCTTCTAAGCTGAGAACATAGAGGTAACCAATGGAAGGAATACATAGAGAAACTGTATGGGGATATATTGGGACAGGAAGGCGATGTTGACATTGGTAACGTAGGAGATACTGTTCTAATGACAGAATTTGATAGAGATTAGGATTATTTGAAATCATTTAGGGTGGTTAGGTCTATCTGAGTGAAGCTTGGAGGAGACCATTGACTAGCAATCTCTGACGAGAACAAAGCAGATCTGCACAACAGGGCATAGGAAGGCACAAATGACACCAGTCAGGCTCCGAAGCGGACCGCGGATTAAACCAGAACTTGCATCCAATCAGAGCGGACCCACCAGCATTGCCATCACCAACACATGAAGGCGCAAATGGTGTTAGTCGGTGGCCGCAGCAGGCCGCGTATTAAGCCGGTGCTCTAGACCAACCATAATGAGTGGGCCTACCAGCATCGCGCTCCGCAAGCACATCTAGGCGGCAGGGGAGTGCGCGTCGTAGTGAGCTCAAGATTTTGCATGCCAGTACTGAAGATATAAAGGAAGTCCAATGGGTGACTAAGCCAATCAAGGCAGTGACAGTCCGCTTGCAATGACTAGAAGATACCTGATGAAGACAGCAGAGCTAGCTGTCGAAACTTCGTGTTTTTACACCAACCGGCAAGAAACAGAAGTATTGTACAAGACCCTCAAATTTTAATGTGACTCCTTACGTAGGGTTGCCACTTAAAATAAAGTATATTTGTATTTTGAAGAGGAAAATAAAAAGTATATGAAAGAAATAAAAATTATTTATTTATTGCCTTAAAAACACTAATTTTTTTAATTTAGGGACACTGTTTTTCCCTTCGCACCATCTTGCCTTTATATAGTTTTATCATAAGCACTAACAAGTTTGGAAATTAATTGAATTGTATAGTTTACCAAAATTAAAATATTTCCACATATCTTATGGTTAGGATAACGTCTACTGACCAAAAACAAAGTATGATACTTTATATTTGTATTAAAGTAAGGCTAGAAACCCTAAGCCTCTGACACGTGTGGCACGTTTAACATTATATTACAATTTATTCAAAAGAAAATCATGCTCACAATATTCTGAAATATTACTGAAAATCAATATTGACTGACTTAACTGTCTAGTACCAGGTGAAGCTATAGTAAAACCCACAGTGTTGATAATGCAATCCGCAAAGAATTTATTTTGAGAATCCCTTCTTATACAGTTTAATGTTTTCTCCCATAAATCTTTATATATTTGAAATTGTTTAGGTTTCTTCAGTTTTGCTTCTTTTAGAGCTACTAGTGTATCAATTATCACTATCACAAACAGAATCTGCCATTTTAAACAATGTAAAAGAAAAATAATGTGGTTGAAAACTCCAACCCCAAAACGATGAGAAACAAAAGAAACCACAAATTTTCCAGTTGTCAATCCATCATTCCATTCACAAATAACGACGAGCGGACATGACTCAATTAAAGTAAAACAATATCAATGGCCGACTATTATTGCCTTGACTCATAAGCGGTAAGTACACAGATCAAAGGATGCGAATGAACAAAAAAATCACTGGCTGATAAGCACTTTTTCTTGCAGGAGGTTGTGAGAGTAACAGTATGATACCTCGTAATAAAATTTAGTTGGCAACTCTAACCTCACATGCCCTCTATCACAACCAACACGCGAGAAATCAGGAATTTCATGTATCATCAGCTAGAAATTCCAGAAATCTTCACCATCCAACACATTTAAGAGAGTAAAGTGACTGAACGTATGCCTTTTGTAAATATAATTGCTTGGCACACGACGTTTTCCTAAGCTTTTCGCACAATGTCAAGCTGTCGAGAATTTGTGGTTTTGATAAATATGGGGCCATACATATTTAATTTAAACATTAGAACATTAACAAAATTTGTAAGTAACCAATTTTATTGCTAGTATTACTATTAAACAGAACGTACAAATTTCAGAGCAAGACGGGATATACGCATGGTGGTAGGCTGCTAGTGCGGTAGTAACCAGATCCTGCCAATGGGACGTCTAAACGCAACACATTGTTGACGGAAGGAAAGTGAGATTGGGAACGGGACCAAGCAATCGGGAACAGGTCGTCTACACGCCTCTTTGGAATGAGTTTTCGTCCAGGTTTGAAGAATGAGTCCTTGGATCTTGTTGTTTGGCCTCAGTTCACGGAGAATATTATTGAGCACTTAAGTGGGGCTTTAGATGTAGCGACAATGTGACATGTCGTCTGCCACCTTCTAAGGGACCGTGCACAAACTACGTGGCTCGGTCCAGGGGGGGGGGGGGGGGGAGGTTGGCTGGAAGGCTACGCTGGGCTACGTAGCCAGACCACGTAGCTTTCCTTTCATAACATTTTTCACAGTTAAAATGAGGAATAGAACTCACAACAGCATGTGAATATTTATTTCCCTCAGTTAATTATCTCCGTATGTAATTTACAATAGTCTGACAAGAGAAAACAGTACAAAATGTCTTCTGGAATCAAAAGGGAGAAAAGCTACGTGCTACGTGGGGGGAGTTTGAGGTAAAAGCCACGTAGGGCTACGTGGGGATGAGGGGGGGTTCACAGGAGGCCAAAATGGAGCTACGTGGTTTGTGCACGCTACCTAATAAGGAATAAATAAGTTAAAAAATAAATATTAAATATTTAGAAATGTGACATTCTCTAATATTTAACTTATGACAGCTAGGGTAAATATTGAACACCACCTGTTGGCCATATCAATGAACTATTTCGCTGTCATAGAGACAGATGTAAGATGGCACTAAATGCACAAACACTCTGGCTTTTTTGTGGGAATATATGAGGGAAGGGGGACTGCTTCGCTATTGATGACTGGTGACAACTTTGTTCTGTTTCACTCTGCATACCAGCAGTGGGCAGACACGTGGGCTCTGGAACATTCTGGAGCTCAAAAAAGTTAGTAACATTGTTGATAGAGTGCAGCAGCAGCTGCTATTATTGTCACATTCACCTACCTCCCCTAGAACAGTGTTACTCAACCAGTGATCCGCAGATCATGAAATTTAATTTAAGACCAACTTTTTAAAAGCCTTGAATATTTCATTGACCAGTCAAAATCTGGCATTTCCAGGATGAGGACAGAACAACGTTATTTCTGCAGTAGTACATTTATTTCCAGATGGCATCAGACAGAGCATCATTTGGCTAGGGATTACGTAAATGATCATTTTATGAGGGCCCTAAATAGATGTTTATGTTATAATGGTTATATAAAATATTTCTCAGATGTTAATAGTATATTTATATATATAGATAAAAAAAAATAAGGCCGATGCAAGTTGGTGGTCTGCAGTGTTATTTTTGACAGTTTACTGGTCCTCGGGTTGTAAAAGGTTGAGAAATGCTGCCGTAAAAGCTTTGTCTATGTAAGGAGGCAATATTGTATTCCTTAGCTCTATTGAAGGAAAATTACAAAGTTAATAATTGTTACCAATTTTACTGTTTCTCTGAGAGTTCTATTTTATCCAAGCTGCCCATCTTTGGGCTGTTCTGTAATTACCATCTTCAATCCACCACACATGCTTTCTTCTGCTAGTAAGAGTGGGAAGTTCATTGGCTGTCTCGACAATGGTCTAATCCAGTGATTCAGATCTGTAATGTTTAACCACTGACTTATTTCTTGATTGCTATTCTTCTTCTTAAGTCGCCTTCTCCTATTGGATGTTGGAGGTCCACCTAGCTAAGTTGTTCTAATTCAATATTGACTGCTTTGGAGGTTCTATGTAGTCTAGTGTTTTTAGACAGTAACTTGATTTTGATCTTCGAGAGATAGTAAGTAGTCTGAAACCAGATTGGTACTTATTGAATCTTTCATATTTTGTATTTCCTTTTAACATTTTTGTTTGGAATCCACTCAGGTTAGTGTTCAGAGAGGCCCATTTCTTCTTTTTCCTAGGCAGGTGATTAAATTCCAGGTTACATAACCAAACCAAAACTCCTACACAGTTCCACCAAACAGTCACCATTGCTATTAGTTTGCTTAAGTACTATATAGTTTCCCACAAAAATTCTGTATCTTCTCTCTCTTCCCTCCCCTCCCACATTCAATATTTGAGAAAGTATAACACCAAAAATGGTTCTAATGCTACAAGTAGAAAACTTTCATGCGACCATCAATAAAAAATAAAAAAACTAGAATCTTTTAAATTAAAGGCATGTGAGATGAAAAGGAAGTGAAGCAAAGCATGGTGCTTATAAAAGAACAGTGGAAAGATAACATTAGGAATGAAGAAAAAGTGTTCCCCATTATAAGTTAAATTAGTATTATTGTATGCTTCATGGTATTTATTTACCAGACAACACAATTAAAATGAAGAATGGGAACTATTAATACCAGAAAAGGATATACACGGCATCCAACACTATCTACACTATAATCATTTTGGTGCTAATAAATCTATTTTTTTTAAAAAAAGCTTTCATTTAGCAAAAAAGTCCAGAAGAACAAAAACTTCTTGGGTCTCTGGCCATATCGAGTGGTCTGGTGATGTTTTGGAAGCTTTTACAGCTTCTATTGTCGAGCACTCTGCTTAACATTTGTTGAGGTTAAGCAAAGGGTTTGTAATGACAGCACTGCAGATTTTCAAGTGCCATCAAACAACACAATTTTGCTGCATCTAGAGACCGAAGAAGGTTTCCTTCCATGTTGCTACTGAAAAAGAGTTCATAATTATGTCCAGGCAAGTTTGTTAGTTTATTAGAAGTTGTGAAATGTGTTAGAAAACTAAAGCAGATAATGTAAGAATGGTTGGGAAAATACAAAGAGTGATACTCATGAGTTCTTTGCATTTGGTATTTATTGACACCTTCCTATGTCAAGGTGTGGAATTAACGAAACATGTGTTTGAATGGAAATTTTTGTCTGTTTCAATGAACACAAATCACACAAAAATTATTGATCAGATTTATGGTGCCAAAAAAAAAGCACAGCCCATAAACCCATTGGTAAAATAGGATGTGATTTATTTTTTTTGTGATTTGGAAAGGTTGAAAAATTAAGTTGATAGTTTCCACAAATCATGATACAATTTTTGTTGAACTTGATTCATGTAAAACCTACTGATTACATTTTGATGAGGTTTTAACCAATGCACAGTGTAGTAAGGAAATATGGTAGGTTTGATTCTGATGTGACATTGAAAAGATGAGTCACTAAGATAAAATTGCCTGAAAACTAGAAACCATTTAAAGGTTACATAATTCTCACAGTCAAAATCTTCACTGGAATATTTACCAATGGCACCGAGTTATTCAGAGATGAAATTAAATTATTCAGAAATTGATATTCACTGCTGACTTGCCAGATGGTTCAGATTCAATGTTGAATTGTAGTTCCCCATTACCAGGTAGAATTACTGCGCTTGTTTCGATGGTTATGGCAGAATATCATTGAGCAGTTAGTAGGTGTATCTTTCGCTAGATCCCGAGTTAAATGTTGCAAAATTTGGTTTCTACTATTTTATTATTATTATTAACACTTTGTACCATGTCGAAAACTATTGCAAACTGATGATGTTATTACGTAACAAAAATCAAATGTTTACAAGTTGAATTATTAAGGATTTAAGTGATTTAGGTAAGTTTAACAGTTGTTTTCTATTATTAGTTGTTTAGTTAAGGCTGCTATTACATGTTGAGTTACTTTTCTGATTTTAATTCACCCTATTTTCGGTTATCAGCTGCAGTATTGGTTTCTTTAGGATTCCCATACCCCATATCCTGTAGCAATGCGGTTTGAAATTTTACAAATACTGAGGAGGTTACACCATCCCCTATGCGCTGCAGCCAAGAAAAGAAGAATTTACCAAATTCTAAGGTGCTTACAAAGTCGGCGTAATAAGTTAAGATGCAATTACACATTTACAATTCGTGAGGCTACAATTTGGAAGACAAAGTCAGTTTATAACTTGAAAGAAGCGTGGTCTTGTCTTACACAGCATACTAAAGTTTGAAGAGCTGTAATGAAATTTAAAGGAGGCTTTTGAAGCATTTTGTAAAATTAATAAAAACTCATGACACACGTAAATTTGACCGGTGTGAAGAATATAAGTAAATCGGGTAGAAGAGACTATATTTAAAAGAAAGTGTAATTCAATACAAACATTCCACAGTAAGTTTCATTAAGATCTATAAAGTAGTTGGGTCAAAATAAGAGAAAGTAAAATTTCTTTATGATTTTGATGGGAACTACACAGTTACAATTTGGCTAAGACAAACCTCATCCAAGTGAAGGATTTTGCAAAATTTGATAACAAGTCAGGTAGCAACAACATAAAAGCATATTTGATGAGAATTGATATAAAGAATCATTTAAAGTGACAGATCACATGACCCTTAGATTTTCAGTTAGAGAATAGTAAACAAGCAGATCTTAGCATCAAATGAACATTAGAAACAAGTTAAAAGTTATTTCAGCTTCGTAGCTTTAAAACTTTGGGAGTTATCAACATTTTTATAATTACAGAGAAAATAATTTTTTATGACGAAAGATTGGTAGCTACAAAAAATTTCATTTGTAAGTCTGGCTACGTACTGTAAAAGTTTCAGACAGATAGGAATTTATTTAAGGATTATAAGACATCAGATGTTGCAATCAACAATCGTGGAAGGGTACTTTTGCCCATGCTGAGTATTTTCATGTGAATGAGGAAAAAACGCATTCCCACATCCTTTCCATAAATACCAGCCCCAGGCTCTTCTTGTAGCAATCGTTGGAAATCGCTTGAGCAGATCGCACATCTCATGGTAGTGTTAAGCACGGGTAGGCAGACCAGCTAGACATGTGACCTCATGGTGAAGTGAAATTCGGTGTGACATCTTAGAAATTTTATTGTGCGGTGGAACTTTTCACTTATTATCATGTGACTATAATTCAGTTAGTTGGTTCATGAGGTGTGGTCTGGTTTGAATTACTTATCACTACCTGCAGTCAACTTATTCGGTGATGATTTCTGATGTCTAAAGGATTGTTCGAACTTGTAAAATTATTTATCAAGAGTATAGTGATGTTTTGAATTTTAAACTTGAAGCAGTGACTTTCATTTATGAACGTACCTTTCCATAATTGAAGTTCTTCAATATGGTGGCAATCGCAGACTGTAGAACAATCCAATTATCCAAGGCATACAACACGGTTAAAGTTGAGGTACTAACTGTTTAGTTCAAACCCCCACAACAGTTTCAATCCTTACAATGGCCGGAAAATCTGGGAATGCCCTGGAATTTTGTATCTGGTACAATGTCCAGCAATTATGTGTTACTGTCCCGGAATGTGCATATACCAGATTTTTCTCAAACTTAAAACACTGCGGTGGCCAAAAGGCCAAGACAAGTATGCCATACTCACAGCGGGAGAATGGAATTTACAAAAAGTTTGTAAATGTCCCTTAAATCAGAGGAATTGACATGGGCAATACTCCTTGAATTTTCTGGGATATTGAAAATTCTAGATGCAATTAAAAATGTCTGGAAGCTGTTTTTGAGGACATTCAAAAAGACTTGCCAAATGATAAAAACAAGACCAATTTCTTTAGAACAAACTTTCCTAATGATTTTATAAATTCAAAGGAAATAGTTGGTTTTGTTTTGTCAGTTTCAACAATCAACGCCTTTTGTGAGAGAAGTTTTAGCCCATTGAACAATTTGTGGACTAAAGAGCAAAATAGAATGTACATGGATTTGATCAAAGCCGAATTGCAAGCTTGAATCAATTTTGAACAGTCACGCTTAGATATTGTATCAGTTTTGCAAAGGAGATACGGAGAAAAACTTGTGAAAATGGCAAAATCTAATGGTAAATATTTAAAAATGTAGTTGATTAAGATTCATTTTGATTGATGCTGATTTTGATTTAGCCAAAGAAAGATGTTCAGTTTTTGTTTATATGTTGATAATACCCAATGTTGATTTTCTACCCACGTTTAATTAATTAGCCTACCAGAAGTGTTCAGTTTTTGTTTAAGTTTAAAATTTTTGAGGTTTTGATTGATAATGTTAGTTTTCTACCAAAGTATAAAAAATACCCTAGAAGAGGTATTATTGTTTTAAGTTTAATATTTTTCTTTTTGATTCATAATACTGTTGTTGATTTTAAACCAAAGATTAATTAAGAAATGTAAAAGAGCTGCTATACAGGGCGTTCGCCGGAAAACGCTACCCTCCCAGTCTGTTGCCGTCGGCAACTTGCTCGGTCAGTCGAGCCAGCAGCTCACGGCACCGTGAATCACCGCACTGTTTAACACCTCCGCTGCCCCAACAGTGCAGTGACGCAGTATATTGGGACCCTTACATTGTTAAGAACGGTTTCTTTGCATTGTAGCTAATTTGTGACTTCAGTCTCTTATTAATCAGTGTTGTGAATAAACGTTTCTTCGCGGTTTGGCTGGTTTGGGGCTTCATACTCTTACTAATCTGTACCGTGTTTGAGTGTGAGTAAAATTATGGTACGTTACAGTTTGCAACAAAGAATATTTCTCTACGATACATATGTGAAGAAGAAGTCGTTTAAAAAGTGTCGCAGTAAATTTCGTCGCGAATTTCCTGGCGCTTTACTGCCAGCTAAATCAACAATTCTGCGTCTGGTTAAAAAAGTAAGAGAAACGGGTTCATTTTTTAACAAAAAGAGACTGTCGGTCAACCGTATTCTCACAGAGGAGAAAATTGACGATATCGCTTTTCGAATAGAACAGTCACCCAAAAAATCATTAAGTCAGTTAGGGCAGCGTGTGTCTCGTAAAATGTTCAGAAGATGTGAAATGTGCATTACACAAGAGGGTCAACACTTCCAGCATCTTTTATAAGGTAAGCTAATGAATTACGTCACATTTAAATGCTTAGCACATACAAGTTTATGAAGCGTAATTATTATGAAATAGTCCGCGGCCGACGGTCGAACAATGCCGGAAGATGAGCGCTCGCTCGCCGGGAGCAGTTTCTTCCTTGTAGCGCTAACAGTGGGTTGCGTTTCCCGGCGAACGCCCTGTATATATGTTAGGCAGCATAGTTTTTACCCGAAAATAGAATTTTTTATTAATTTGCATTTCTATTCACTCATAAGCCTGTATCTGGCAAACCCAGTAATGGACTAATTAACAGGAAAATTGTTGTAACTATGCAGGAATTGCAATTGATGGTGTAATAAAAGAAGCCAGTAAAATTAACATAATTATGGGACCTAGGAAATGGTTCATGCATTTTTTTAAAATACACCAGGCAAGGAACACGCCTAGAGGAAGTCATTGTCACTATGAAATCATGTCTAGCAAAGCAACATGTGTCTCAACAGGACTTAATGGGAAATTCTACAAGATGCCATTGCAGAGTTTTAAAAAGTTAAGCTTAGCCAAATGCTGAACACATGTCAAGGCAGCATGGAGAAGTACAACCAAAGCAGGTTTCACACCTTCAGGGTAGGTAGATAACCTAAAGTTGGATGGCATATAAGTTAAACAGAATCCAATTTTAAATTAGTGAAAAAAAAAATCAAAACAGAACTAATCCATCAGTAGTGTACAGTAAAGCACAAATAAATTGAATTTATAATCAAACTTAAATAGACTTATGATAACTACATGTGAGTCCAGAGCCTATTTTAGGTTTTGTCACATGCCTAGAACAGTTTTAGTTTCTTTTCCATCCTGTTGAGACTGAAGTGAGCTAGAATGCACAGAGAGAAAGATTTTATGAGAACAGAGGCTATGCACCATGTAGTGAAGAGTCAAAGATCATGATGACTGCATGACCCAATCTGGCTGAAACATTTTGTATGTGATCCTAAGATATGCATCCAAGATTAGCCACATGCAAGCTGTACTGTAACTGCCATTATTAGATGCAACATGAAGATAGCTGATGATAAAAGCTTAGGCTATCTCATAATTTGTGCTTGCTGGGCCCCACACTTATTTTATGAACACAAAGATCACAACAAAACTACGATTTCAAAAATAGGATGATTGCCAGTTAAGTATTGTAGCAGATGTTGAAAGCCTGTTACACTTTTACACCAAAGAAGAGTGTGATTTTTTATTTTTTTATTTTATGCCATGTAACAGTTGAATAAAAGGAGCACCGTATTTAATGTGATATATGGATTGACAATGTTTTCATTAAAGGCTTCAGGAAATTTTGATTC
Organism: Vandiemenella viatica; assembly: GCA_031002005.1. Taxonomy (NCBI): domain Eukaryota; kingdom Metazoa; phylum Arthropoda; class Insecta; order Orthoptera; family Morabidae; genus Vandiemenella; species Vandiemenella viatica. The sequence goes on from CM061920.1 coordinate 202,084,960, forward strand.
ACTACCAATATTTCTCATGTGCTCCGTGCTTATGACCCTGATTGATTATTGTAGATCTAGTACCAGTGAAACATTCAAAGTAGAATAAAAGCTTTTTAAATGTGTAGTATTACACAATTCAGCATTAACAATTTTAATCACAATACAGTCACCATTCCTAACACAGGGAACAAAATTTAAAATTCAATTCACATACTATTTGTTCACAAAAATGATCGTGGGTTGCTTCATACAGAAAAGAAAATGTTTATTGAATTCATAAGTCACCTGTGTGGTGACAGCTTTCAATAAAAATGTACCAGTCATCACTCCAAACAAACTAACCTTGTATTCAAATTAAAGATTGCTAGGCAAAGTTTCCAAAATCGTTAACTCATTTTAATTTAATTAACAACATGATTCACAATAATTCTTTCTAGGCTATCCAAGATGATCAACAATTCACTTATATCACTTTTAGAATTCACATATTATACCAATCAAAACATAGTCAATATGGCTGTTGCCAGACCTGTCTTGTACCTACAAACTTGGCGGTTATATTCACATGGTAATGGTGCAGACCCACTCACAACAAAATCCAAACTAATACTGAGTAACTAGCATTGCTGATGGCCCAAAACAACCGAACTTATCTCTCATCATAAAATTACTTGGATAAATTGTGTAATTTATGATTTGTTGTGTGAGCCATCTTCATACGTTGTATTGTGCGATTGCGATTAAAGAACAAAACTTTTTTTTTTACCAACTCTCACCAAGTTTGTACAAAACAATGCATCAAATTTTAAAATAATTTCTATATAATTAAAATTTCATTGTAAACTTTACCTTCCCCACGATGTTACACGATGTAAAAAAAAAGATATGAATAACTTCCTAAACAAGATTTCCAAAATATATCACACAATGCTTTATTTTATTTAAATTAACCCAAAACATTGATAATAGAACTACCAGATTTCCCTGAACCAAAACAGTTTATCATGTTTGTCATCTTGGGTTTAACAAACCCAGGTTTTTACTTCTCTGTTACAACATCAATCATCGTCATCAACTGTGTGTTTTCACTTTTGTGCTTTGTTTGCCACCTTAACTTCCTCAGGGTTTGCTTATTTTCAAAACATGGTTCCATCTACTACTGGTTTATTAGGCCTATTGTAGTTTCGACGGGGGAATGGATGTGATGCCATCTGTCTGTAACACATTTATCTTCTGCTTTATATTATAAATGAATTTTTATTTGTGAGATGTGTAGTTCATGAGATGAGGATTGGTGACTGTCCAAGCATTTGGATAGGTGATCACAGAAAAGTGCTTAACAGCTGTAAACATGATGCAAGGTCTGGATTTTTGACTCTAGGCTTCCAGTACTTTCCTCATCGAGTGTAATGGCATTTTAGCATACTCAGCAACACTGGCTGGTTTGGTTACGTAAATATTAACATGAAATTAAACAATAGTGTATGGAATAACATGGTTTGAATTAACTGATGAACAAGAAAACAAAAGTGTCATCTTCACATTGAACTTCCTGAACATGGGAAAAGCAATAATGTTGTCTGTATTTCCAGAGACTCTGAAAGCTTAGTCGTGTACTACGCAACAAATACCCTCGAAGAATCATCACCCTGCAGAAAAAATAAAATGCAAACCATTCTGCTTCTTTTGCTAAAGAATAATTTGAGAAAATGTGTTTGGAACACAATTTTTCATTTTTATAGAGGAATGGATGAATAAAGGTGTATAAAACATTATGTGTGAATGTCTCTATGCAACTGATTTGGAGTTTCTATGCAATGGTATATTATAGCTCGTAGAATGGTGTTATAATAAATGGAAATTTATGTTGAAACTTGATGAAAATTTACAGATTAAGATGGCACATACAGATTACTTATTATATTAGCAACACTGGAGTAGGAAGAAATGACTTGGGTGATATTTATATGGAAAGGAAAGGTATAATACATCCAGCAATCACCAAAGTTCAAAGGCATCAACAATTAAAAACACACCACACAGTGTATTTTTATTGCTTGAACCCTTTTCTCTTCAACTTTGGTGAGTGGTGTGTACATTTTACCACTCCTAAAAAATAAAGATTACCTACATTATAAATTAATATGTGTTACAATTATTGCACATTTATTTCAATATGATACTCACATCTGATTTTTAGTTTTTACAGAAGCTTACAAGTAGCTGAAAATAAATACATTGGTGTGCAAAATGTAAGGATGAAAATAATATTCACATGTTGTGTCACTGGTAACACAACTCAGTGAAACTTGAACCACACATAGAAATAACTACTTGCTAGATACAATATAGTAGACAACTAAAAGAAATACACAATGAGATTAACAGAAATGAAACTGGTAGTAGTAGTAGTAGTAGTAGTAGTAGTCACTTGAGGGAACACTACAGATCAACCTACTCTGTTAGCATGCTTAGACCCATCTGTATATACCGAGGTAAAATCATGATGATGGTTTGAAGCGTTGGTAAAAACTAATAAATACCGTGTCAGCGGCAAACAGCTTGTTGTACCACGACAGGTCTAAAATTGTTCTGGATCTCATTAAAAGCCAGGGAGGAGATTTAATCCAACCTTGATGATAAAAGGGGATCAACTGACAACCATATTGTTCTAAAATAGCCTTTTGATGCAGACTGAACGGTTTGGTCGCTATATGGCGGTTGGTGTAGTGCCATTTGTAGTTAGCATACATTACTATGTCGTACACAGGACTGCCAGAAGTAGCGACAATATGTATATAGTCAGCACATATGTTGGGTATCGGGCTGGTGCGGTAGGCATCCGTGGCGAGCCGGATTCCTTCATGGTGGACACTATCCAGCATCCGGAGATAACAGTCCTGAGCCGAACCATATACAATGCAACCACACTCCAACTGCGACCATACAAAGGCTCTATAAAATTGCAGCAGGCACGAGAGGTTAGTGCCCCACCACCTGCCACATAGACATTTTAAAACATTTAAAGCTTTTGAGGCTGTGGCTTTCACATCTTTGAGATGTGGCAGCCAAGTTAGCCTACTGTCTAAAATAAGGCCCAGAAGTCGAACACTTTCAGTAAAACTAAAAACGGTGTTCCTCAAGGTAAGGAGGGGCGCTAGTAAAAGTCTGCTGCTACGAGTAGAAAGTACAGACTAGATTTTCTTGGCAGAGAAATGAAAACCAGTGTGCACTGCCCGTTCAGCGTGAGTTGCAGCTGCTACTCTGCGCTTCTCAGGCTGGACGATGTACAAAAAATTAAAAAATCATTCACATATAAGGAGTACCATATGGGGCTCCTTATTATGGTTGAAATGCTATTAATAGCAATAGCGAAGAGGGTCACACTTAAAACTGACACATAGGGAACACCGTTTACCTGAAAAAAAAGATCTGACACTTCACTACCGACTCGGTACCAGTGGAAACGACATTATAAAAAGATTTTAAAAAGCGGGCCAGTTTTCCCCTAAATTCCCAATCATGTAATTGTTTTAAAATAACATGAAGCAGGTAGTATCGTAAGTCTTTTTGATAACGAAAAACACACCGACGAGGTGTTGGCTGCGGATGAAGGCTTCCTGAATTGCTGCATCCAGTAGACGAGGCGACGATTTACCATCCTCTCCAGTGTCTTCCTCAAGCAGCTTGTCAGAGCGATACTACGGTAACTACCTGGCAACAACTTATCCTTTCCACGTTTTAAAATAGGGATAAGCGTTGGTTGTTTTCATGAGTTGGGGAAGTGTCCTTCAGTCCAGATATTGTTAAAAATATCTAGAAGGTACTCCTTAGCATTTTTACTAAGATGCTTCAGCATCTGGTACTGAATCATATCAGGCCCTGAGCGGTGTCATTGGCACTGTTTAATGCTGACTCCAGCTCCCAAGATGTAAATGGTCTGTTGTACACCCGTGTATCCGACGAATTGAAGCAAAGCATGCGCCTCTCAGCAGCAACCCTTCGCTTCTGGAACCGAGGATTGAAGTTGGCAGATGAAGTGATGGCAGCTGTGCTATGCTTTATTCATCGGTAATTACACGTCCATGATTCAGTAATCCAGTTACTGGCAGGCGGGAGTACCTTCCAGATATATGGCGGATTGACTCCCATACTTTTGATGAACTTGTAGAACAGTTAATGACACCATGACCATTTCTTGCTCTCCTTAATGATGCGATGTGGTGATACAGAATGCTGCTAGGTTGTTGGTTGTTCGATACAAACTAATGCAGCGCAACACCCTTCTCCACCTGTGAATAGTGGAACAACATTCATCATTCCACCAGGGGAACGGGTGTTCTTGCAGCATCCTGGAGCTTTTAGGTATCAAAACATCAGTAGCCTGGTGAATCACTTCTCTGGAGTAATTAATGTTCTCCTTTATGCTGTCACACTTTTGGAGAACAACACTCCCACAGAAGAGCTGCCAATAGGCTTTGCTGACGTTCCATTTGGTTCGATGGTTACTTCCCCCGCGTCTAACTTCAACGTGCACCCTTCCTGGGAAGTGGTGGCTTCCATGGAGGTCACAATCCACCTACCAATGCATGGAGTCTGCAATTGAAGGAGAGCACAATGAAAGGTGAATGACAGAGGACGAACCAATAGCAGTGGCGAAATGAGTCATATGACCAATATTGAGGATATATATTTCCTCTTGCTTTATTGATCTACAAACCATTTGGCCTCTGGAGCAATCGGTGATCAAAGCCCACAATGCACTGTGTGTGTTGAAATCTCCTACTATGAGGAATGGCTGAGGAAGCTATGACAAGATATTGGAGAGGTCGTCATAGTCTATGAGCGCATTAGTTGGTAGATAAATAGAGCAATCAATCAGTTTAATGAGACTGTGTATCCTCACTCCCACTGCTTGTAGGTTAGAAGTGAGAGCAACAAGTTCGGAGTGGAAAATGTTTCCGACAAACACAGCCTCTTAGAACTGGATGATGGTTTGGTCTAAAGTGTGTCTCTTGTAAGCAGAGACACAGGGGATTAGACCGTGCTGAGTTGGACTTCCTCTTTGTGAGCCTGAAAGCCGTTAATGTTCCACTGAAGTATGCAAGTCATCCTACCTATTTAAACTCACCCGCCCCAGTTTGGGTGGATTCTCATTCGATGACTGAACCAGAATTGTCCACCAACATTATGGTGTCTTCACGATCAGTAGACACCTCAGATTCAGAAAAGGCCTTGGAGATTGGATGGTTTTTCCTCCGATGAGACCTTCTTCCCTTCTTCGAACTGCTTGGTAGCCTGGGAGGCGAAGAAGAAGGGGATTTTAAAAATGGTATTGGGTCCATGTGCCAAAACTTTGGACCCCGGACCTTCTGACCTATTGGGCTTTCACTGCAAGCTGAGGGTGTTGCTGATGCAGTGCTTACACTGGTAGACCTTTCAACTGTTGTTGGTGGAACTGATGATTCTGCTGTCGATATGGTCGGTGTTATGACCTTGATGGGCTTTGCGCTGCATTTGCATTGACATGAGCACGTTGTAATTGTGCCCATGTTTGTAACTGACATCTGCGTATCAAAAACGTCTTCGTGAAGCTGGTAGCGAAGACGGGTGGAGCAAGGTCCTTATACTATTTCTTGGCTTCGCTGTATGAAATTTGCTCTTTCGTTTTCATCTCCTGTATCTTTTTTTCATCCAGCTATGCTTGACACTCCTTGCTGCAGGCTGGATGTAACCCGTTGCAGTTGACGCACACCTGTGGGAGGGTGCAACTAATACCTGACTCGTGAGCCACCTTTCCACATTTCCCACAGGTGGGGTTGCCCTTGCAGGTCACTGTCGTATCACTGAACCACTGGCACTTAAAAAAGGGCATCATGTCCGGTACATATGGGCAAATATTGAGCTTGAAATAGCCTGCCTTGATGTCTTTCGGCAACGTCGGAGTGTCAAACGTCAGATGAAGGTGGCTGTATTTCAAGACTGCCGTTTACCCTTCATGTAATCTGATGAACCTCGACCACATGTTCAGTTGACCACTCCTTAAGGTGTTCCTCAGTCTATAAATTGATTAGGTCCTGGCAGGTGATAATGCCTCTGCTAGAGTTTAGAATTTTATAACGTTCCCACTTTACAGAGAACTCCCTGACCTTCTCACTCTTAAGGAGTAGGACAGCCTGCTTGTGTGTAGATGTTTCCAAAAGCAGTGTCCCATTCCTCAGTTACTTTACCGATTTCAGGGACCCCCAATACCCTCTAACCATTTATGGATATAAAATGGAGAGACTTTTTCAGAAGATCCCTTCACCCTTGTCATTATGACGAAAGCATTATCGACAAGAAAATCCTTCCTGTTACAACCTACATTGTCAGCTCGTTTACCACTTCTTTGGATGGATGTTTTCCCCTTCAGTGTGCCCAAGTTGCAGGAAGAGGAAGGTTTTTTTTTTTTCTGTATCATTTCTTATTTTCATAATGATATACCTGCATGTTGAAAACAAAATAGTCAGAATCTTATACACAAAAATTTATAACAACTATAAAAACTGGTTGTACCAAAAATAATGAAAACAACTTCAAGGGAAATTATTCACAGCACCCTAAAGAGACCCGGAAGTTTCAAGATTTGATGAAATATTAAGTCTGAAATTTTTAATATCTACTATCATTTCATCAACAACTACTTTGTATGGAGGAAATTTTCAAAATATAAAGGAGACAATAATTGACCTTGGAAGTTAAGCAAGTAAAGTATCCTCATAAAGGGCATGCAAGTGAAATAGTGATTAGTTAAACACTTCTTAAGAGTAACCTTCATTCTTGGACTTAATATCTGTTTAGTTGGGAAGCCGGCAGAATGCAATGATTTGTACTTGACATTTTTATCTTATAATTATAAGCTATCTTAATGATCATTACAGGTAATAGAGAACACAACCATAACTCCGATCCAGTACGACTAACTTTGCCGATACTGTTTCAGGATTTGAATCTGCCAATACAGCATCTATTTCTTGTATCTGTGCACTAAAACAAGATTTATAGTTCACCTTTTCCAGATTATTTTATATTCTTTTGGTGATCTATTTCCATCAGTACATCATTAATTAGGTAATGCATTGAACTCGTCACATAAGAAAATAACTTTTCCACAAGACTTAATTTTGGATCAAGATATTATTATTTCATGAATTTAAGCACAATTTTCTGTAATGAATGATTAATGGATTTTTTTAAAAAGAACTTTAAAACCATTTGCTGAGTAATAAGTACTTATCTTCAGGTGATGAAGCTGATTTCTGCAACTTATGTCATAATGACCACTAATAACCAATAAACATAATGAACATCCTTCGCATTATATATAAAGAGGCAATTATACCCAAGTTTTTTGCAATGATCTGTAAATCAATGAAAATTTTATGAGCTCTCTTCAAGTCCTCTTTGTGTATTTCTTTACCATAGTCTTCAAACTAGTGATTTAATTTATTCCCTCTACACTAATAACTAATGATAGCAAGCACTTTTATTTTCAATAGCAACAAAAGATGATTTTAATACCTGAGGAGCTGTCCACTGTGTGTAAAGATCAAGGAGGAAATGAAGGCAGGAAGTAAGATCAAGACCACTAGCTGCCAAGCATTGCTCTCGTTCAAGGCATGTAAGTGAAACTGAAATAAAAAATGCTTATATGTAACTGAATACAAAAAGATACTTAAAAATTCTACAACAGTTATCACAATTCTTAATATAGTTTACAGATTATTTCCATAAGTAAACAGAGATAGTGTAAGGAGTTAAACAGCAATCAGGGTTGTAATATACAGTTTATCACCTGAACTCCAACCATGTTATATATAAGCCACCAGATTATCGACTGCTTTAATTTTCTTACGGCCGCCACCTACCTTGATTAAACCCCAAGTTAGGAACGGTAAGGTTCACATCATAAGGAAAGTCATTGCTATTATTTCAAATTCGAGGTTCACTATGTTTTTAATAATTAGTACAAGTTCATACACTCGATGGCTATCGGAAAACTTCACCAAGTTCTTAGATTGCAAGTAGTGAAAAGCAATCATACCAGACCCAACCCCTTTATAAAGTTTTAAGAGTCACATTGAAGTTACAAACGTTCTACCGTTCTACCAAAATTCTACCATGGCTGACCCTCGCACATGTCCAACTCCACACACTTCCGGCTTTAAGCACAACATGGACCTAACCTTATCACGTCGAGTATCGGTAGGCCAAAGACGTAGTTTGCTTTACATTCCCTGTCAATTTTTGTCAGTTTACTTAATCAAAAAACGAGCTCATACAAAAGGTGTTCCCAAATGTCACTCAGAATTGAACAGATAACTTTTGGTTGAGCGAATGAGTTATATTAGTTGCCAAATACATGGATGAAAATGAAATAAATTTCAAAATTCAAAATGAAATTTCCAGTGAATTAAGAACATACAAATTAGATGATTGTGCAACAAACCAAGATGATGTCATTAGGTATCCACCAGAATTTTTTAACTTACTGGATTTGCCAGGATTACGGCCTCATAATCTTCAATTAAAAGTAGGATCAGTGGTCATAATGTTGCGAAATATCAAGCAACCGCATCTTTGTAATGGCTCATGGCTAGCAGTAAAAACATTACTGAACAATGTGATCGAAGCAACCAAGGGAAAATATAGGGGAGAAGTTGTGTTGATACCTTGCATCCCAATGGTACCAACTGACGTACCATTTGAATTTAAACAATTTCCAGTGCGGCTTACTTTCGTTATGACCATAAATAAATCCCAGGGTCAGTCGTTGAGTGTATGCGACGTTAATCTTGGAAAACCATGATTCTCTATGGACAATTGTATGTTGCCTGCTTCCGTGTTGGAAAACCATCAGATTTATTTGTTTACGCGCCAGGTAATAAAACAAAAAATATCATGTTCCATAAAGCATTACAATAAAAATATGATCACATTATTACTAATGTCTTGCAGTGTACGAAATAGGGAACTTAATTTTGTAAGTAAGCGTTGTTTATTATTGAGACATTAAATCAATAAATAAAGTGATCACTCTGAAAAACATTTTAATTATTTATTTTTTCTATTGGACTATGATAGGCCAATAACTTTTGACAGAAAGAAGTCTGTCAGGGCAGCTAGTTGTAAATAAGAATGGAGTTGAAGTCACTGAAGATTTTAAAATGGCAGAGATATTGAGAGACTGGTTTAGGGAGACCACTACGTATTTTCATGCTGTGATGGGAAGGGAATAAATCAGAGGAGCATCTCCCTATAAGTATAAATGAGGAAACTACAAAATTTGAAATAAATTCTTAAGAAACTATGAAGGAACTCAAAAAGCTAAACAAATGCAAAGTGGCTGGTGTAGATAACATTGCTAGAGATGTATTAAAGATTGTGTGATACGAAATTGTACCTTACCTTGAAATTTTATTTAACACTACCTGACCTGTACCTTTCAATGACATAGCTGCAATTCCTGATGAAGCAAGTGCCAGTGCAATTTCATTCTGCGAGTGATTTGTTGCCAAAATCAATGAGATAAAAAACGTTTCTTTTCCATTTCCGCTGGTACTGCCCAAGAAGAAAATCCCTCTAGTTCCATCATTCACAACTTTAATGAGGGTGTCGTATGCATATTTTTGTTGCCAATTCCATAGTGGAGGATTTGTACAAACAGGTTCTCTCAGTGCATCACAATCATATTATTTTTTGTGTTTCAACTCTTGATTAAATGTGTAGTACATTGGCCTCCTGGGAGGTGTCATGTCTAATTTAGGTAATACCTTGTTCAATATCATCAAGGACATGTCCTCATTTAATATCAATGGAACAGAAATAAAATAACTACATTTGTTGGATGTATCGCAAAACAATACAAGAATAAAAACAATGGTAAATTTATTTTATTTAGGCTGGAATGTGTTTTTCTAGATTTTTCTCCAGGTCTTCCAGTTTTTTTCTTCCCTCTCAGCAGAAAACAACAGTTACGCTTATCCATCGTTCGAATAAAGAGTGTATGGTATTGATATTGTACAAAATCCAATAGAAAAAAAGTAAGTTTTTCCTGAATTTTCCAATTTTTCTTTCCTTTAAAACATTATTCAGAATATTATGAGCAGTTTAAAAGAATTAACCAAATCAGTTCATAGATCAAAAGAACTTTCAGTTTTTCCCAATTTACAGGTGACTTTTCCAATTTTTCTTTCTCTTAAAACCTGACTCAGACTATTACAAATATTTTAAAAACAATTAGCCAAATTGGTCCATAGAAAAAAGTACTTTTAGTTTTTCCAAAATTTTCCAGGGTATTTCTAATTTTTATTTAATTAAAAGCCTTATTAGGACTATAGTGAACATTATTATTATTATTTTTTAAAAATTCCCATATCAGTCTCGCCATTCTCAAGTGATGCAGTTACCAATGAACAGCATTTCATTTTTGTCTATATAGATGAGACTGAAGTCTCGCTGCTTACCAGACATCTGGAAAAGAGCAATAGTAATACCAGTTCATAAAAGAGAAATGGGGAAAGGGGGGGGGGGTGAAAAAGCAGGTTTGAAATTACATGCTGATTGGTTTGACATCAGTGACAGGCCATATCATGGAGATATTGATATGAAACTATATCAGAAATGTCTATGAGGAAAGACACTGATTTGCAGATCAATAACATGGTTTTATGAAAGGTTATTTATGTGAATCTCAGATAGTGGGCTGTATGCAAAATATTTCCGATGAACTGGACACGGGAGGCCAAGTGTATAGTATAGCACTAGATCTTTCTAGGGCATCTGGCAGAATGGGCAATAAAATGATTTTAAATCAACTGAAAACTATTGGACTGAATGAAAAACTTACTATCTGGCTATACGAATTCTTAAGAGCATGAAAGCAAAATTTTAAAGTAGGAAATACATTATCAAAAGAAGTGGAAGTAAATATAGGATTGCCACAGGGTAGTGTACTGGGACCATTGCTGTTCATTATTATAATGAATGATCGTGTTGATGGTTTACAGTCAGAATTTAGGTTGTTTGCAGATGACATAATACAGGGTGTCCACAAATGAATATCGGGGTTTTAATGCTTTATAAGATTTATTACATTATCCTTACAGTTATAAATGATATGTCAAATGAAAGAGCAACTCAAGTTTACAAGTGTTCTATGTGGGCACCATTTGTCACACGGCACACATCAAGTCTGTAGTCGAGTTCTTCCCAAACGTTGAGCAGTGTGTCTTCAGTAACTGTTGCAACAGCTGCTTCAATCCTCTGTCGTAATTCAAGGAGGTTGGCTGGTAACGGAGGCACATACACAAGATCCTTGATGAAACCCCAAAGGTAGAAATCACATGGCGTTAGGTCAGGTGAACGTGGAGGCCACGCATAGCAAGCTCTGTCATTGGGCCCCTTGCGGCCAATCCAGCGGTCGAGTATAGTTACGTTCAACCAACCCCGTACTTCGTTATGCCAGTGAGGTGGCGCACCATCTTGCTGGAAAATGAATTTCTCTGGTTCATATTGTTCCAACTGAGGGAAGAGCCATTGCTCTAGTGTATCAAGGTAAGAAGTACCAGTTACAGTCGGTTCATCAAAAAAGAAAGGTCCGTAAACTTTCCGCCGGGATACGGCACAAAAAACATTGATTTTAGGGGAGTCTCGTTGCACTTGTACGATCTCTTGAGGATTTTATGAGCCCCAGATCCGCACATTATGAGTGTTAACATGTCCACTGAGGTGAAAGGTCGATTCATCACTGAAGACAACATGATGTAGAAAATCTTCATCGTCATGTAACAACATTTCGTTAGCGAATTTGGCACGTAAACCATGGTCTGCAGGCTTTAGAGCCTGTAACAACTGTAAATGGTAAGGACGTAGTTGCAAGCGTTTCCTTGAAACTTTCCAAACAGTCGACTTAGAAATTTCTAATTCGCGACTAGCCTTCCGAACAGATTTCTTTGGGCTACGAGTGAACGACTCTCTCACTCGCTCAACAGTCTCCTCGCTAACTCTTGGTCGTCCCGCGCTCTTCCCTTTACAAAGGCAGCCTGTATCTTCAAACTGATGATACCATCTACGGATGTTATTGTCACTTGGAGGATTACGCCCGAACTTAATGCGGAACGCATGCTGCACAGTAACTACAGATTCAGTATTTGCAAACTGTAAAACACAAAACACTTTCTCTTCACTAGTCGCCATCTTTGCTATTACAGCATTCTAGCGGATCGCAGCGGAAACATTTCACGCACATGCGCACTAGTGCCAACGAACAAAACTGTTTGAGTTGCTCTTTCATTTGACATATCATTTATAACTGTAAGGATAATGTAATAAATCTTATAAAGCATTAAAACCCCGATATTCATTTGTGGACACCCTGTAGTACACAATAGGATCAAAGTAGGGGAAAACTGTGAAAGCTGCAGGGTGACCTAGATATAATATCTAAATGGATAGCTAAGCATGAAACAATGATAAATGCCAAGAAGAGTCAGCTTATTAGGTACACATATTGAAAACTAAAAACTGTTTATGATTGTAGGGTGGGGTCAGAATTGCTTATTGAAGGCCTGAAGTGTAAGTATCTTGGCATAACGTTTGATAATAAACTCAACTAGGCAGAGCACATTGGGCAGGTGGTAGGAAAATGTTACAAAATCCTACATTTATTGGAGAGGGTGATGAGAGGATGAACCAGGTAAGTCAGGGAACAGGATTACAAAACTTTGGTTAGACCATTGGTTGAATGTGGCAGTGTAGTTTGGGACCAAATTTATGGGTATCAAATATAGGAGTTGGAACGTGTGCAAAGAAGAGTAGCTAGATTTGTTTGTGGAAATTATTGGAGAACCCAGTCAGTAACTGATATGATATAGGATCTGGATTGGAAGTCATTTGAGGACAGGAGGATGAAGAGAGTGCTGGGAATGTACAAGGTATATGTTGGTGATGGGACTTGCTTAAGGGAGTGGGAAAATTTTCTTTTGTGGGTAAGGGTGTCCGGGATTGGAACAAATTACCAAGTTAAGTGATGAACAAGTTACCAAAAATGCAGAAGGAATTTAAAATTTGTAAATTAAAAGTAGATGGGGTAGGGGAGGAATTTAACACTCCAGTTATATCAGATAATAAAGAAAAGAAAATAAGAAAGGGGTAATTAGTTGACAGAGAATTGCCACCGGAGCATGTGCTCCATCACATAAAATTAATAATAATAAATTCTAATAAGGAAAAAATAGAATTCAATAAAATCTCATAAGCTTACCTGTGCCCTTAATTTGTTCTCCTTGTACTGATGTCTCTTCAAGGACCCTTGTTGCTGTCCAAAGATACTCAAGTGATACTTGACTGTAGCCATACCTGCAGTGGGAAGAAAAATAAAATAAAAGTAAATAGTTCTTAATTTATAAATGTTATATTTTTGATCAGAAGACTTAAATAATAAAGGAAAAGGAATTTTTTGTGAGTATCATTGATCATAAGACATAATATCATTGGATAATATCCTTTAAAAAAATGGTTGTATGTGTGAAGTAAGAACTGAAAGACATGTTGAGGCCCTTATGAGGATGAGAAGGAGAGTAGGTTATACTCTGTATATGAGTAATCATTTTCTCAGAGTTAATTGAGGCTTTCTTTTTAATTTTGGATACTTTCCAACCAAGGTTTCAAAAAACAGAGAAAAGCATTCAGTTTTAATGTGTTAGAAAAAAATGTTAAATTTCGACATGTATTAAGACTGAGACTGCAAACCAACATACAAAAGCTAATTTCTAGAGTTATTGTGTTCATAAAATCTGTCAGAGGCAGGTGAGCATCTTATGTGTACTTCATCGCCTGTATTAAGGATAGTTGATATAGTTTGACAGAAAAATATCTCAAGTAATCCAGCTGTGTAATAATTTCCTCAAGTTATTGTATAGGCATAAGTTATTTAATCAACTTATGAAAAACTTCTTCTCGTACAAGCATTAAGCTTGGTAACCTATTCCAACTTTATTTGTAATTATTCTCTTCTTCGATCCACCTATTGATTCATACTGGTTAACTGCTTCCAGTAGTCACATAACATTAATTCTGTAGAGGTGGTACTCCACTTGTCATTATGCTCTTATATTTTGTCATTTTATTTTCATTATCCATGACTCACTTCTTTAGACAAAAACAGAAAATGATATGATATGGTAAAATTCTCAGTTGTTATCAATGTGTGTCTTGTTTGCTATAGTTTTGGTTATTGTCACACATTTAAATGAAATTTTGTTCACTTCATTATATATATCTCTGGCTACTTAATATATGTTACCACAGCTGAGAAAGCAATAATGGGAAACTTGTTAAACCAGTTGACCATTCATAACTATGTTCCTAATGACATGGTCCTGTTCATAGAAAACTATTATTTTTGTTTTGTTTTTGGAAATCTTGAAGATGCAGTTGTCTGCAAAAATCTATAAATAGTGAAAGATTCATCATACATTTTGTAGGACATGCTCTATTATCCTCAGCTTGGGAGATCGAGTCTTTGTGGAAGACCTTTCACTGCAAAGGAGACAACTGAAAAGTTATATGCGCCATATTCCGGACCACACACCGTGCTTCAGGTAAATTGCCCAAATTTAGTACTATGAGGAAGGAAAAATTGGCTTATGATGGTACCTGTGAACTATGCAAAATGATACTATTCAAAAAAAGCGAGGAATGTGCTTGTGCCAGTAGAGCAGGCAGCCGGAGTGAAGCACGTTTTTAACTGGCAGCCTACGTGTCAGGTGCTGTACGAGGTTGGAAACGGTTATGCAGGCTTTGTGCTGACACAAACAAAATACAGCAAGACAACGTGAACGCTTATTGTGGCAGAAGTGCAAGGTCAAGAGACAATCTAACAGGAGGGAATAATGAACCACAGTGGAAGGAAAAAAATAAAATAAAATAGAGCTGTAAAAGTAATGAGAAATTCTGTACCCATACATATTCGTTGCTAAACCAATCAATACCGGTTACTTTCGAATCGTTACCCGTTACTTTCGGTATAATCGAACAATTGCATGAAGCATTGTTTCTAGTTGCGACCCGTATGGGATAACTTCGTTACTATCGTATCATTTCATTACTTTCGATACAATCAAACACTAGCAAGAAGCTTCGTTCATACTTGGTAAAGTTTAAGTGCATTTTTCATTTAGTAAAATAAGTTTAGGTAAGTTGTTTATTTGGATAAAACTTAAAGTAAAATAATTAGCAAATGGATCTTACTGAAAACCTCTAAATGTACACTTGATTTGCTGTAATGAATTTTATATTCGAAAAAATAATCTAATTTCAAAACAAACTCCTGTTTGCAATCACAAAAAAAAAGACCTGACCTTTCACCTGACTGTGGTATATCTAGTGATAATAACTAATGGCGGTTATTTTTTAAAGTAGCCTACTCAAAACCCTGCATACAAGCCTGAAATGATAATAGGACATGTATTTAACAAATATTATAATCTCATCAAAGTATCTGATTTTTAAATAGGAGGTTTCACCACTGTGTTAATTTCCTTTTTTATTTATTTTTGTAAATTCTTAATCCTTTTATGATAGATTTGTTAATAAATGTGGACATACCATCAAATTGGGCCTGCAGGTAGAGTGCTACTGACTCTCACTTTGTTTCATATTAAAAATATCAATATTCAAAACTTTTAAATCAATAAAAAAGCTACAGGACAAACATGCGATTAGATTTTAATAGTTGTTGCGTCGTGGTTACAACAAAGATTCAACATCAAGGACAGTATCCCATTGATCACATGGATCCTGCGGTAATAATACAATAACTAACCCCAGGCAAAAGAAATAAAGTTATTGTACCTTATTGTTTGTTTATGGATTTCTGGAACTGGAAAAAGGGCTACTAGATTTTTTTGGGGGGAAATTATCACAGAACACAATCAGTAACAGATATGATAAAGAGCTGGAATGGGATTCATTGCAAAACAGGATGAGGCTGAATAGGGTCATAAGAGTGTACAAGGCGTATATTGATGATGAGGCATAGAAAGATATTGGTGTAAGAATTAAAAGTAATGATTGGAAGGGAAAAGATGAACATGTCAACAAGCTGGCATTCGAATTCAGGCACAAACGTGTAGGAAGATTTTCTTTTTTAGGTAAGGGTGTCAGGGATTGGAATAAGTTACCAAGAGAAATTATGAATATTTACCAAAAATGTAGAAAGAATTTAAAGTTAAAATTTGTAAAGGGCAAATGTAGGTGGATGCACGGAAGGGGGGAACACGAGTGTGTAGGGAAATTGCCACCAGAGTGCGCGATCCTTTGCAATTTAATTAAATATTATTAGAACTTAACAAATGCAGAGATTTATACCATAATCTATTAGACAACTCTTTTATATTGTAAATTATACTATGAATTAAAATAGAAGGTATCAAATATTAAAATAAACACATTTCATAAATGTTTAAAATCAATAAACCTCACTAATGAATGATCATTGAAAAAACAGTAACTATATCAAATTATCGATACAAATTTTCTATTTACACATTATGCAGTGTAAATTTTAATGTTAAACAAAATAAAAACTGCAAAATTAGTCTTCACATTGTCAAAAGTAGTTAGCTGTGAGAACTGGAACGTGTTTGTATCTATACGACAAATGCAAGTAACGAAATGAATTTGTAACAATTCGGTACTTTGAGTCAGGCAATGGACCCACTACTCAGTAATGAACACATCGTTACTTTTACAGCTCTAATAAAAAACACAGAGGATATTATAATAGATTTAAAACCATGGAGGAAATACTTTCAGATCGTCAACTTGTGATAAAGGAAGAACTGGGTTGTTAAGTTCTAAGGACAATGAAAGTTGGCATGTATATGATAAACTGAGTGTTTTGTTGTGACAGCCCAAAGTTGAAAATGTTTATTATTAGTGTGGAAAGGAAGTACATAGCAGACAATGTAGGTGCTGGAAGGAGAAGATTATGCTTAAGGCAGATGCATCACAAAATATTAATGTAGCAGAACAAGTTTTAATATATGTCTATACAGAGATGGAACTGTTACAGAAGATGGTTAACTTAGTGTTTCAGACTGCAAACAATAACAGCAGACAGGAGAAGGGACAGCACAATGGATGCAGATGAAGAATGCACTCCGTCGGATGCAACTGATTTAACCAGTCACTTAGAGGAAAGTGGTTGATGTGGGTAAACCACTGTGAAAGAAATATTTTGAGTGTGTCAGCAGATAGCTGGAGGTCTTTATAACCATTGCAAAGTGCAGAACGACGTCGTAAGTTCAGCAGACATCATAACAGAGTGAGAGACGGCCTTGCCACAACAGCATTGTGTAGGCAGTGAGCCGAGCTGATAAGCAGTTGGCAAGCACAGAGTGGAACTTGTAAGCAGTGATGACAGACATCGAGATTGCATGCCAAGAAGATGCACAAATTTGTGACACCACACATACTCCAAAACCATTGTATATGCATTACTCATAACTACAACACAAGTAAATGTAATAAAGGAAAGGAAAATTGTATGAGTAAAAATTATATGAAATCACTAAAATTGTAAAAATGACATAGGGTTAGTGTGTAGCGATTTTGTTAGGTGTGCAGCGGTAGGTTCAAGATATCATTTAAGATATGTTTGATTGTTTAGGTTTGCAGGTTCGATTTTCCACTAACTCAACTCACAGGTCATTTTTAAGTTAAGTCTCATGCCGAAATATTGTGCATTTGTGTTTATTTTTTTTGTGTTTTTACGTGTTTCGCCCTCCTGCCTTCATCTGTGGTAAGTGACGGGTATCTGTATTTTTTCCCCCCTATCCTATATATATATATATATATATATATATATAGGAATTACAAAATAAGAAAACGAAATGAACTAAACCTTACCTTAGATGATGGTTGCATGGCGTGAACACGCAAAAAAAGACCATAAAATGAATAAAATTGAATGTTTCAGGTCTTGGCCCTTTGTTAACAGGAGAAAATTATAGAAGGTGGGTGCTGTAGGAAACCATTTCATGGAATGACTATTAGTCAGGAAAATGGTGGGGGTAAATTCAAAAAATAGAACAGGGAGAGAGGGACAGTGAATTGGAGCTAGCACCAGAGCAATGCAAAATGTAAAAAGAGCAGAATAATACATTAAAATCTTGACAGCATAAATCTGAGTAAGCAAAAATAAATAAAGAGAAAAAAGAAAGAATCTATACACTTAATCATCACCTCTGGTATGAGGTGGTTCAATGTTGACGGTGGGGATGGAGGCAAGGAAATTATAGAGGTAAGGAAAAGTACTGACTGGGTATTATCGAAAATTGAGACCAGGACATTGCCTTGTGCCCAGTTTGTATTAGTAGGCAAGCTCCTACCTTCGGGGTTCAGAGGAGCTACTGTTGTTTGGGAGGACTCTGATATCACAGGTTGTGAAACAAGAATTAAAATTATTGTTGTCATGGGAGATGGCATGGACAGCTAATGGATGTTTTGGATTCTGAGTGAAAACTGTCTGTCGGTGGCCATTCATTCTTAAGGCTAATGGATTGGTAGTCAAACCTATATAGGAAGCCAGGCAGTGTTTGTAGGTTAGTTGGTATATTACATGGGAACATTACATGGGTTGGTGAAAGTGGTAGAGGGATGGTGTATGTTGCACATCTTACAGCGGGGTCTATTGTATGGGAAATTTACTTGGGGCTGTCTGATGGGACGAGGAAGAATGTGTTTGTGGTCTAGGAGTTGGCTGAGGTTGGGAGACCTGCTGAAACAAGTTCTAGTAGGGCCAGGGAGGATTTTTGGAAGAATGGATCTCATTTCTGGGCAGGTTAGTAGAAAATCATACCCCTGCTGAAGAATTCTAACGATGGATTCAAGGCCAGGAAAGTATTGTGTAACCAGGACTATGGTTGGGGTTTGGGGCAGTCAATAGGCTGAGCAGGTTGTAATGTGGCTCATGAAAGTTGCTTGTGAACCAGAGCTGGTGATAGATGTGAGATACCAATGCTTATGAGATTTATTGTTGGAACATATACAAATGCCTCAAATGCCAAGACTGTAGGGCAGGGAACGTTTGGTATGTTACGGGTGGCAACTGTCCTCTGTTTGTATTTACCCCCATCACGTTCCTGACTAGCAGTCATTCTGTCAAACAGTTTCCTACAGCACCCACCCTCCTTAATGTTCTCCTGTTGACAAAGGGTAAAGACCTGAAATATTCAGTGTTAGTTTTTCATATTCAATGTTCCTGTCTTTTTTATGTGTTCTCGCCATGAAACCATGATCTAAGGTAAGTTGTGGTTTATTATGCTGTCATCATTTAATTACTTTTCAATACTTAATGCCTTTGATTTCACTGTTTATATATATACTGAGAAGTCATTGTAAGAATATTCAGCTTTTTAAAGAGTTTTCTGTAATGTTATGAAAAGATTGAGAGATAATTGTCCATTTTATCTGGTACATGTTTGCACACAGACCACTTACAGAGATTCATATGAATAACCACTTATAACTCCATGCTGCTGATTTACAAATCAATAACTTCCTTGTAGACATTACTAATGTGGTTGAATATCAAGCCCTCCATTAGTTATGTACCATAAATAGGTTAAAATTAATTATCCCATAATATATAATTATGAAGTCTTTCTCGGCGTTGAGAATTATTTGTATCCTATAATACTTCAACAAACTTTGTTCCCACTCATTTTAAAGTGGTAATACTACAATATTTTTCCAGTACTCTGGTATGCAGCATTCCTCCATAATCTAAATAATATTTTAAAGTATGATATAATGGTACATCCACCTATCTTTAATACACCGGTGATAATAAACCAACACCTTTGTACTAATTTAACCTTTCTATTGGTTCAATTATACCTGAATAGAGAATCTTCTGTTTTATGTTTTCTCTATGACCTTTAACTGTCTACTTGTGCTACAAAATTTTCTAAAACAGAAATACAAATTTATAGCTGAGACACTCAGTGTCTCCTCAGAGAAGGTTAACAACCCTCATGGAATTTCTCCCAATTTACAAAGGTCTTCATAAAGAACCAATATCATGGACGTTGAATCACTACCAGAGGTTATGCAACCATTAAACTCTCTTTTGTGCTGGCCACTTTTTTCATACCATATTGCCCTCAATGAGAAGCTGCGAAAGTCGGTACTTATCACTTTTAAAAATGTGACAAAAAATATGCTGTTTTCTGGATATCATTTAACTATTTACTTGAAACAAGCATTTTTTCCACTGCTTCACATGTGCAGACTCTGGTGTATGTAGAAAGGGTCTACCCTTTTTTTATTTAGTACCTAACATTCATGTGGAGAAGCAAAAACTGTAAACGTAATCAAAAACCTATCCCTTCTTTTAGTTATTACCTTCAATTTGGTTTTCATACCGATGACAAAAACATCATTTTTTACTCATATTTTAATGCAACATATAAACAGAGATATCAGAAATTAAAAATTCATGAAAAGTTATTCATATTAATATGTAGAGAAGATATTTATATATCTTAACCCATGATGTACTGTGTAACTAATTATAAACTTTGGTTATGACTGTATCCGTAATCACAATATAAAATATCATTTCTATTACACATACCTAAAATTCATATTTTTAAATGCTGATATGAAATGCAACAGGAAAATGTAGTAAACTATGATGTAATGGTTTGATTAACGTATTCCATTTATTTTAATTTACTATATTTTATAAAACAGAAGTAATATATAGCTGATTAAAACAAAAAAAAAAAAACAAAAAAAAAAAAAAAAAAAAAACAAAAAAAAAAAAAAAAAAAAAAAAACCATAATACGAACAGTTGAGGAGTCATCTCAGGTCAGTATACTTTCATGCACAAATATGTGTACCATGAATTAAATATTACTAAATATTACTAATGCTTATTATCTTTAACCAGTCACAAAGCCAATCAAAAATGATGGATTTAATGGTGTGTTCTGGTAATTAATTTATTTTTAGTGGCTTATCTATATAGAATTGTTATAAAGCTCAATGTGCTGTAATTTCTCATCCCTTGTGATGTAGCAAATAGTTTCTGTTGTCAACTTGGTTCAGATTGTGTTTCAGCCTAACCACAGTCTCCGCCAATATCGCCGCTACAAAATCATATCTTCAATCACATGCGAATTAATACATTCCCCGTATTAGATGTCTATGTCATCATGCATCATGATACAAACTTGATCAAAAATCTTCACAGTTTCTTACAACTTTCTTATTGTCTAATGATGAAGATCGAGGTTTAAATGCCTCGCACATCTTACATCTCGCTGAAATAATGACCACAGAGAAAACAAAGGATGCTAAAAAAAATCTTAACAACTTACGATATGCCATGTAATATTAGTTTTAATTGTGGTTTAGGCTGCATAGATCATGGTCAGTTTGGAACTTCTTTTATTCAAATCAAGTAATCATTTCAGTAAAAAAAGGAAGTGATAATTAATATGCTGTTCTAGCATTACATTTCTTAGCAATTACATAAATAAATAAAATTGTTATAAAATAAAGCTCAATGCAATTTCTAGTGCACTGCCCTGTAACAAAAGGTTTTCATTGCTCTCCTGGTCTAGGTTGCATTTCAACCTAACCACGCAATAACCTTGCCGCCAGAGAAAAAATACTTCTATCACACACATATTAATACATGTACTATATCACATTTTAATGGTAATAATGCATCGCGACACAAACAAAATCAAAAATCTTTATGGATTCTACCATCTTCCTTTTTTATATTCGTGATTCATACAGATACAACACCTTTGAATGGCTGACACAGTTACATGCGGCTGAAATATGGCATCAGTAAAAGCAAATGAAATTAAATATAAATCTTAACAACTTATGTCATTCCAAGTAATATTAGTTTTAATTGTAGTATATGCTGTATAGATCGCGATCAGTGTGGAACTACTTTCGTTAAAACGAAGTAATGATTTAAGGAACAGAACACTTAAGAAAACAAATTATTTAAAAAAAAAAAAAAATTACTCTTATATGCGAATGCAGGCTTTCCAAGCGAATAAATGACATCAAATCTTCTCGTGTTTGCAGCCGGATTTTATTGCAAAGTGACAAGCTTTCGGCCACTAGCTCAGTAGCCATCATCAAGTCGATTATGTACCGGCGATCTTGCCTTTACGAATATCAGGTGTTTACTGGTGTCGCTTAGCAACCTCACAATGCTCGCAGTCCCGCTTCACTGTGATTGGTCATAGGCGTGGTGAGTACTTGGACGGGTGACCACCACAGCTAAGCTCCAGCAGTTAAGCAACGGTGAGCATGGTGGGCGCTTGGATGGGCGACCACCGCTTACGACCAGTCACAGTGAAGCGGGACTGCGAGCATTGTGAGGTTGCTAAGCGACACCAGTAAACGCCTGGTATTCGTAAAGGCAAGATCGCCGGTACATAATCGACTTGATGATGGCTACTGAGCTAGTGGGTGAAAGCTTGTCGCTTTGTAATAAAATGCGGCTGCAAACCCGAGAAGATTTGTTGTTAAATTACTCTTGCCTTCTGCTGTAACGTCACGTGCCAGTTCTCATAACAATCCAGCAAAACTGCTGCTAACATTGCGAAAATTGAAGCTTTTATCTTACATATCTGTGGCCAAATATTTTACATAAAATGAATATTAAATAAATCTAACCACCTTAT
Source organism: Vandiemenella viatica (assembly GCA_031002005.1). Taxonomy (NCBI): domain Eukaryota; kingdom Metazoa; phylum Arthropoda; class Insecta; order Orthoptera; family Morabidae; genus Vandiemenella; species Vandiemenella viatica. The sequence continues at coordinate 202,107,709 of CM061920.1, forward strand.
AACTATTAGGTCAATTCAAATGCAATACATACTTCTATTTCAGTGTTCTGTCAGTCAATTTATTCCCAGATGTTTAGAAATGTTATTAAATAACATGCATAACTAAGAACAATGGAGTACAGTGTGACATCATTGCACGATGTCGGAGCGTGACAGGTGATGTAAGAGATAACTAAGAGTTGCTTATTACAATATTAGATTTATGTATTCCATTTATATTAATGAACTACATTTCATAAAACTGAAAGGGGGGAGGGGGGGGGGTGAAAACAGAATGTAAAGAGTAGCAGTATGATTGATTGTAAGATTTCACGAAAGGGGTACTTATTTCTTCTTCTTTTTTAAGGAGTTGGGGAATGAATTTGACAATGCACTTTTAAAAAAACCATCTCAGAATTTGCCTGGAGTGATTTGAGGAAACCATGGAAAACCCAAATCTGGATGGCTAGACAGGAATCCAAACCTATATCCTCCCAAACGCAAGGCCAGAGCATTGTTGTGCTCATCTCGAATAGATTGATCTGTGGCACATATTATCTCCCATCTCAAAATGATTATAATTTCTTGCACTATTCTTTGGTTGCATATAGTGATAAGATACTTTCAAAGAGTTTAAGCTAGACCATAAGCTCTCAAAATTTGAAAACATCATCCGAATTCAAATTGTTGACAACGTGTGATACCATTTCATACCCTCAGATACACACAACTCACTCACAGAATTATAATCTTATATATATATAAAAATAGATGTGTCTTTTCCCATATTTCACTTTTCAGCCACCACTACCTAGCACAGATCACTGATGTCTGTGGGTGGAAGTAGCATGGAGTTAGCTGTGGGGATGTGGGAGATATAATGATTAACGTTGGTCAGTGCAGGGCGTTTTCATATTTTGACCAAAAATTCGTATCTCCGTATACTTCTCTTTCCTGCAACAACTACAACACATAGACTTTTGGTGTTTGTGTGTGGTAGTAGAATCGTCTTTCCTGTCATGCACTATGGTTGTTAGATGTTGGTAGCTATGGGGATGTGGGAGATATGGCGGTTGAAAGTGGTCGACCTGTGGCAGTTTCATACTTCTGCCAAAGACAAAAGTGTCATGGTGTATCACTTTTCAGCGAAAACTACAGATCACAGATAACTGGCGTTTGTGTGTAGTAGTAGCAAAGAGTCACCTTTCAATCACAACAGCGGCCGAATTTCAGAAACTGTGGTACTGTGGTAGATATGGTGGTTGTAAGTGGCCGACCAAGTATATTTTCGTATTTCGACTGTCTATGCATATGTCACTTTTCTGCCACAACTACATAGCATAGAGCATTGGTGTTTGTGTTTGGTAGTAGAATCGTATCTCATGTAGTGCACTATGGTTGTTAGATGTCGGTAACTATGGGGGTGTGGGAGAAATGAGGGTTGAAAGTGGTCGACCTGTGGCAGTTTCATACTTCTGCCAAAGACAAAAGTGTCATAGTGTATCACTTTTCAGCGAAAACTATAGATCACAGATAACTGGCGTTTGTGTGTAGTAGTAGCACAGAGTCACCTTTCCATCACAACAGCGGCCGAATTTCAGAAACTGTGGTACTGTGGTAGATATGGTGGTTGTAAGTGGCCGACCAAGGATATTTTCGTATTTCGACTGTCTCCGCATATGCCACTTTTTTGCCACAACTACATAGCATAGAGCATTGGTGTTTGATAGTAGAATTTTATCTCATGTAGTGCACTATGGTTGTTAGATGTCGGTAGCTAAGGGGGTGTGAGAGAAATGGGGGTTGAAAGTGGTCGACCTGTGGCAGTTTCATACTTCTGCCAAAGACAAAAGTGTCATGGTGTATCACTTTTCAGCGAAAACTACAGATCACAGATAACTGGCGTTTGTGTGTAGTAGTAGCAAAGAGTCACCTTTCGATCACAACAGCGGCCGAATTTCAGAAACTGTGGTACTGTGGTAGATATGGTGGTTGTAAGTGGCCGACCAAGGATATTTTCGTATTTCAACTGTCTCCGCATTTGTCACTTTTCTGCCACAACTACATAGCATAGAGCATTGGTGTTTGTGTTTGGTAGTAGAATCGTATCTCATGTAGTGCACTATGGTTGTTAGATGTCGGTAGCTATGGGGTGTGGGAGAAATGGGGGTTGAAAGTGGTCGACCTGTGGCAATTTCATACTTTTGCCAAAGACAAAAGTGTCATGGTGTATCACTTTTCAGCGAAAACTACAGATCACAGACAACTGGCGTTTGTGTGTAGTAGTAGCACAGAGTCACCTTTCGATCACAACAGCGGCCGAATTTCAGAAACTGTGGTACTGTGGTAGATATGGTGGTTGTAAGTGGCCGACCAAGGATATTTTCGTATTCAACTGTCTCCGCATTTGTCACTTTTCTGCCACAACTACATAGCATAGAGCATTGGTGTTTGTGTTTGGTAGTAGAATCGTATCTCATGTAGTGCACTATGGTTGTTAGATGTCGGTAGCTACGGGGGTGTGGGAGAAATGGGGGTTGAAAGTGGACGACCTTTGGCAATTTCATACTTTTGCCAAAGACAATAGTGTCATGGTGTATCACTTTTCAGCGAAAACTACAGATCACAGATAACTGGCGTTTGTGTGTAGTAGTAGCAAAGAGTCACCTTTCGATCACAACAGCGGCCGAATTTCAGAAACTGTGGTACTGTGGTAGATATGGTGGTTGTAAGTGGCCGACCAAGGATATTTTCGTATATTTCAACTGTCTCCGCATATGTCACTTGCATATGTCACTTTTATGCCACAACCACATAGCATAGAGCATTGTTGTTTGTGTTTGGTAGTAGAATCGTATCTCACGTAGTGCACTACGGTTGTTAGATGTCGGCAACTATGGGGGTGTGGGAGAAATGGGGGTTGAAAGTGGTCGACCTGTGGCAGTTTCATACTTCTGCCAAAGACAAAAGTGTCATGGTGTATCACTTTTCAGTGAAAACTACAGATCACAGATAACTGGCGTTTGTGTGTAGTAGTAGCAAAGAGTCACCTTTCGATCACAACAGCGGCCGAATTTCAGAAACTGTGGTACTGTGGTAGATATGGTGGTTGTAAGTGGCCGACCAAGGATATTTTCGTATTTCAACTGTCTCCGCATTTGTCACTTTTCTGTCACAACTACATAGCATAGAGCATTGGTGTTTGTGTTTGGTAGTATAATCGTATCTCATGTAGTGCACTATGGTTGTTAGATGTTGGTAGCTATGGGGATGTGGGAGATATGGGGGTTGAAAGTGGTCGACCTGTGGCAGTTTCATACTTCTGCCAAAGACAAAAGTGTCATGGTGTATCACTTTTCAGCAAAAAACTACAGATCACAGATAACTGGCGTTTGTGTGTAGTAGTAGCAAAGAGTCACCTTTCCATCACAACAGCGGCCGAATTTCAGAAACTGTGGTACTGGGGTAGATATGGTGGTTGTAAGTGGCCGACCAAGGATATTTTCGTATTTCAACTGTCTCCGCATTTGTCACTTTTCTGCCACAACTACATAGCATAGAGCATTGGTGTTTGTGTTTGGTAGTAGAATCGTATCTCATGTAGTGCACTATGGTTGTTAGATGTCGGTAGCTATGGGGGTGTGGGAGAAATGGGGGTTGAAAGTGGTCGACCTGTGGCAATTTCATACTTTTGCCAAAGACAAAAGTGTCATGGTGTATAACTTTTCAGCGAAAACTACAGATCACAGACAACTGGCGTTTGTGTGTAGTAGTAGCATAGAGTCACCTTTCGATCACAACAGTGGCCAAATTTCAGAAACTGTGGTACTATGGTAGATATGGTGGTTGTAAGTGGCCGACCAAGGATATTTTCGTATTTCAACTGTCTCCGCATTTGTCACTTTTCTGCCACAACTACATAGCATAGAGCATTGGTGTTTGTGTTTGGTAGTAGAATCGTATCTCATGTAGTGCACTATGGTTGTTAGATGTTGGTAGCTATGGGGATGTGGGAGATATGGGGGTTGAAAGTGGTCGACCTGTGGCAGTTTCATACTTCTGCCAAAGACAAAAGTGTCATGGTGTATCACTTTTCAGCAAAAACTACAGATCACAGATAACTGGCGTTTGTGTGTAGTAGTAGCACAGAGTCACCTTTCGATCACAACAGCGGCCGAATTTCAGAAACTGTGGTACTGGGGTAGATATGGTGGTTGTAAGTGGCCGACCAAGGATATTTTCGTATTTCAACTGTCTCCGCATTTGTCACTTTTCTGCCACAACTACATAGCATAGAGCATTGGTGTTTGTGTTTGGTAGTAGAATCGTATCTCATGTAGTGCACTATGGTTGTTAGATGTCGGTAGCTATGGGGGTGTGGGAGAAATGGGGGTTGAAAGTGGTCGACCTGTGGCAATTTCATACTTTTGCCAAAGACAAAAGTGTCATGGTGTATAACTTTTCAGCGAAAACTACAGATCACAGACAACTGGCGTTTGTGTGTAGTAGTAGCATAGAGTCACCTTTCGATCACAACAGTGGCCAAATTTCAGAAACTGTGGTACTATGGTAGATATGGTGGTTGTAAGTGGCCGACCAAGGATATTTTCGTATTTCAACTGTCTCCGCATTTGTCACTTTTCTGCCACAACTACATAGCATAGAGCATTGGTGTTTGTGTTTGGTAGTAGAATCGTATCTCATGTAGTGCACTATGGTTGTTAGATGTTGGTAGCTATGGGGATGTGGGAGATATGGGGGTTGAAAGTGGTCGACCTGTGGCAGTTTCATACTTCTGCCAAAGACAAAAGTGTCATGGTGTATCACTTTTCAGCAAAAACTACAGATCACAGATAACTGGCGTTTGTGTGTAGTAGTAGCACAGAGTCACCTTTCGATCACAACAGCGGCCGAATTTCAGAAACTGTGGTACTGTGGTAGATATGGTGGTTGTAAGTGGCCGACCAAGGATATTTTCGTATTTCAACTGTCTCCGCATTTGTCACTTTTCTGCCACAACTACATAGCATAGAGCATTGGTGTTTGTGTTTGGTAGTAGAATCGTATCTCATGTAGTGCACTATGGTTGTTAGATGTCGGTAGCTATGGGGGTGTGGGAGAAATGGGGGTTGAAAGTGGTCGACCTGTGGCAATTTCATACTTTTGCCAAAGACAAAAGTGTCATGGTGTATAACTTTTCAGCGAAAACTACAGATCACAGACAACTGGCGTTTGTGTGTAGTAGTAGCATAGAGTCACCTTTCGATCACAACAGTGGCCAAATTTCAGAAACTGTGGTACTATGGTAGATATGGTGGTTGTAAGTGGCCGACCAAGGATATTTTCGTATTTCAACTGTCTCCGCATTTGTCACTTTTCTGCCACAACTACATAGCATAGAGCATTGGTGTTTGTGTTTGGTAGTAGAATCGTATCTCATGTAGTGCACTATGGTTGTTAGATGTTGGTAGCTATGGGGATATGGGAGATATGGGGGTTGAAAGTGGTCGACCTGTGGCAGTTTCATACTTCTGCCAAAGACAAAAGTGTCATGGTGTATCACTTTTCAGCAAAAACTACAGATCACAGATAACTGGCGTTTGTGTGTAGTAGTAGCACAGAGTCACCTTTCGATCACAACAGCGGCCGAATTTCAGAAACTGTGGTACTGTGGTAGATATGGTGGTTGTAAGTGGCCGACCAAGGATATTTTCGTATTTCAACTGTCTCCGCATTTGTCACTTTTCTGCCACAACTACATAGCATAGAGCATTGGTGTTTGTGTTTGGTAGTAGAATCGTATCTCATGTAGTGCACTATGGTTGTTAGATGTCGGTAGCTATGGGGGTGTGGGAGAAATGGGGGTTGAAAGTGGTCGACCTGTGGCAATTTCATACTTTTGCCAAAGACAAAAGTGTCATGGTGTATCACTTTTCAGCGAAAACTACAGATCACAGATAATTGGCGTTTGTGTGTAGTAGTAGCACAGAGTCACCTTTCTATCACAACAGTGGCCAAATTTCAGAAACTGTGGTACTATGGTAGATATGGTGGTTGTAAGTGGCCGACCAAGGATATTTTCGTATTTCGACGAAAGGCATGTGTCTTCGCAGATTTCACTTTTCTACCACGGCTACATAGCATAGAGCATTGGTGTTTATGTGTGGTAGTAGAATCATGTCTGTTGTCGTGCACTATGGTTGTTAGATGTCTGTAGCTATGGGGGTGTGGAAGATATGGGGGATGAAAATGGTCGACCTGCGGCAATTTCATATTTCTGTCAAAGAAGCATGTGTCACGGTGTATCACTTTTAAGTGAAAACTATCAATCGCAGATCACTGGTGTTTGTGTGTGGTAGTAACACAGAGTCTCCCATCGATCACAACGTTGGCCAAAATTCGGTAACTGTGGGAGTGTGTGAGATATGGTGTTTGAAATTGGTCTATCATGAATATTTTCGTGTTTCATCCAAAGACTTGTGTGTATCCGTAAATTTTACCTTGCTGCCGGAACTACATAGCGCAGAAGACTGGTACTTGTGTGTGGTAATAGTATCGAGTCTCCCATCCTGCACTAGGGTGCTTAGATGTCTATAGCTGTCAATATGAATTCTGTACAGTCACAAACGAAGTCGTGGATACCAGCTAGTAGTATAGATTACACAGTATTTCAGAAAGAGAAATTAATACAGTCCTGAATTCAGAAACTGTAATGAATAATTCAACAGCAATATATTATAGAGATGAATAATTTCTTGATGAGTACGTACTCCAAAATCATGGTTATTTTTATAGAAAATGTACATAACATACCTCTGAGGCATATTAATTCTTTCCAAGTTCCCTCTTTTAAACACATGTTCCAGTTTCAGACAAGACCCGATCAAGGGCTTGTCTTCAAGGCTCCAGCAAAGTAACTCGTGGATAGCTTTCAATTTTGGATAAAACCTGTTGAAATGAGAACAGAAAATTAGTAAAATATACTTACAGTTTACAAGACAATATATTAACTCACAATCTGGTTTTCTCCAAAAGTTAAGCACAATATTACTAGAAAATTTTCAATAAGAAAAGTTTCGATATTGTCTCATTATTCACTAATGTGCCGGTAGACGAAGTTGTTGCTGTAATACGTGCTAAACTTCTTGCACAAGGAAAGTCTACTGAGTGGGCTGACCTGACAGAGTTCTGCCTTAAGTCAACTGTGTTCCAGTACGGTGGTCAACTTTATGCTCAAGTTGAAGGTGCGGCAATGGGCTCGCCACTTTCACCTGTAGCTGCCAACATATTTATGGAATCATTCGAGATGAAGGTGCTTAACATCGCGGGCCTGAAACCTACAAAGTGGATCCGTTACGTTGATGACTCCTTTGTCATCTGGCCTCACGGTAAGGAGAGTTTGCAAGACTTCTTAAACTACCTGAATAGTGCCCACCCAAGAATTCAGTTCACTATGGTTGTGGAAGAAAATGGACAACTGCCATTTCTCGATGTCCTTGTTCACAAGCGAGGCGATGGACGTTTGGGTCATACTGTGTATTGCAAGGCGACCCACACTAATAGGTATCTGCACGCCATGTCGCACCATCATCCGGCAATGAAGAGAGGCGTATTGGCATCACTCAACTTAAGAGCTAAGACAGTATGTGACTCGGAAAGTCTGAATGAAGAAATGGAGATACTTACAAAAATATTCCGAGCCAACGGCTATAGTGAATTCGACATCAGAAGGGTTTTAAGACCCAAAAAACCTATGGGAGACGTCAACTTATCCCATGATATTAATGTGCCAACAAAATTCGCCTGTCTCCCATACATACAGGGTATCACAGACCGAATTGGTAAACTGTTAAAGCGGGTGGAGGTGAGAATAGTATATAAGGCTAACTGCAAACTTGGTCGGTCACTGACAAAGGTAAAAGACAGATTACACCCGCACCAGCTTATGGGTGTTTACGAAATCCCCTGCAGCTTTGGCAGTGTTTATATCGGCGAGACAGGTCGCACTGTGGTGGAGAGACTTAAAGAACATATCCGCCACTACAAATATAACAACAGCGACAAATGCGCCGTAGTCCGCCATGCTATTAATACCGGGGATGCAATAAAATTTCAAGAAACGAGGCTACTGTGGAGAGAAGACCAGTGGTGGCCCCGACGGGTGAAAGAGGCAGCAGAAATTCAAAAAAATACCAACAATATCAACGAAGATAGCGGCCTTTTACTCTGCGATGCTTGGCGCTCGTTGCTATGTCAACATAAACAGTATCTCTGACGAAGGCTGGAGGATACCAGCCGAAAGCTCAGGTAATGAAATAAACAACGCGGCATAACCCAAAAGTCAATCATGAACAAAGATGGCCGTGGAAGTCTGAGAAATTATTTATTTCTTAAATAATAAGAGTTGAACTGACCTGATCATGATCAGATTTGAGCTGAACATATCTTGATATCTAGTTCGAATTGGCGTTAACAATACAACCCTTCTGCAATAGTCTAGAGTACTTACTGGATATAGATCAGACAGATTCCCATACTTTTTTGTTAATGGTGCAAACAAAGTTAACCATGATGGTTGTTTTTTTTTTTTTTTTTTTTTTTTTTTTTTTTTTAAATTTGAAACAATGTTAGGTTGGCAGTTGTTGGATGCAACCAAAAAAACACAATGCCAGCCTTTGCCCCTGAGTGAAGGAATGATAGTCATCAAGCATTGAAGAACAGATGATATGCACAGCTGAACTTCTAGGAATAGACATTAGTCTCATAGTGAATCACTTCTACGAATTGATTTGTGTTGTCTAAAGTGTTGTCACACTGCTGAAATACAATTGAATGCCACAAGAGCTTCCAATAAGCTTTATTGGTGTTCCATCTGTGTGCTTGTATTTCTCGCTACGTGTTTGAACTCAACATGTACCCATATGAAAGACTGTTTGCTTACAATTCAAACTGCATGGAGTCTACAGTGGAAGGACACAAAAAAAGGTCCAAGGGAAAGGATGAGTCCTCATTTGGTCACTGTTAAGGAATGGAATCATGTTCATTCAGTCTTCAGGGCCCAAAGATTAAACAAATATCTTAGACTCAGTGAATGCCTCAAAAGATTGTGGTTGTTTTTTCTTTGCTGGCTCTTCCCTTCTTTTCCCTACAATTAAAGGTGTGTAAAGGAGTCTGAGAGGTGATAATAAAGAGGATATTCAATATTTTCCATGTCTACATGTGAAATTTTGGGCCTCAGATCTTTTGTTCTACTTCCCTTCCCTTGCTAGTTGCTGCTGCAACTGTTCCTGAAGGTGCTACAGTAGCAGCAATTTCAAACAGATGTTGGCACTGTTGGTAACCATATAACCTGCTGCCAAAGTAACAAGGATTGCAGATGTGTTGCTAGTGACATCTATGGTCTTTGGACACATTTATATTCACATGATCACACTGTACTTGTGCTCACATTAGTAATGGATATCTGTGTCTGAATGAAAAGAGCTTATATCTTTGTAAAGCTAATAGAAAAAAGGTTGGAGCAACAGGCTTGTACTGCTTTCTAGCTTCATTTTATGGAATCCACTTCTACATTTACAACCTCCATATCTTCCGTTCTGTGAAATACACTCAACACTCATTGTTCCAGGCTGGATGTGACTTGATGGAGTTGTTGCACACCAGTGGGAGGGTGCTCTGGCTACGAGCTTCATATGACCTCAATGCCTCATTCAATTTGACTCAGTAGGACACCACCGTATGCCCTAATCTCTGGCAGATAAACTTCACATTGAACACAGAACATACGAGAGGACATTCAAATTAATGAAATCTGCTTTGATTGTCTTGGGAAATGTTGAACATCAGAACAAAGATCGCAGTATTTTGTATAAGCTGCCCTCTATCCTTCGCATTATCTGTCTGACCTTGACCACTTTGCCTCTCAATATGTAATGAGTTCACCAAGTCAATTATATCAGAGCAGGTAACAATGCTTTTTTTGCTATTCAGGGACTTGTGGGGGTTTGCATTTAATAATAAACTCCCCATGCTTTCTACTGTTAAAGAGTAGGAAAGCCTTCTTACTGGTAGATGTTTCCAGTGGCAGAATCCCACTTTTAAGCTCTTTCATAGATTCAAGGATTCCTACAATACCACCTAAACTTACTGAATGAAAATGCAAGACACTTTCTCAAATGTTCCCTCCTTCCTGTGCATCATTATGAAAGCATTTGCCAGAATATAAGCTTAAGTGTTACAATCTCCTTTTTCAGAAATTGATGGACTACTAACCCTAATTTTATTCTTTGAGTTATCAGTGTTTTGGATAACCTGTGATTTGATCATACAATAGGTTGTAAAATCATTAATTTTTTTTATTATTATTTGATTATAGGACTAATTTTTATTCCCACAAATTTGGAGGTCAAGTGACAAAGAGTCCATAATTTTTTGAGTGCTCAGCTACATTTTTCGTTTATTCTGTTAACTTCTAACCAATTTGTCTTAAATACTCAATTTACTATTTTAGTATGTGAGATCAGTGCATTTCTGTTTGATTATAAAAATGTATTGATCTTTCTCATTATATATATGAACTGTACTTAAGCTCTCCTTTATATACTAAAACTCGCCCTGAAATCTCTTTTCATTTAGGCATTTTTGTATTTTTAAAATTGTACTTATAACCCTGGTTTAATAAACATTCTTACATCCATCTGAACTGCTTTATGATCACTAATCCTTTCTGTACTATAAAATCCTAATTTCTTAAGATTTACTTCACAACATCAAATTTTTTTGTTGTTGAGAAAAGTAAACCATCCAGCACCAAATATAAGCACAAATTTAAAAATACAAATAGGATATAGATATTTTTTTATGTTCCCTACCTTAAATGAGATAAGGAACATTCTCGAGGCTGATGTATTATACGACTGGAAACAGAATTTCCTGGTATTGGAAGCATCAAAGTCTGTACCATGAGTGAAGTGATGGCCTGAACAGCAAGACTGCTGGCCTGGAAGAATAGATCATTTATTTCTCACCTAATTCATCCAATTTTCTGTGGTAACAGGTTTAGATATAACTAGTTGACAATTTTTAAGACAAAACTAAGTTGAAACAGATAGAATAGGATACCAGGACGACAATATAGTAAGGATGATTCAAAACAGTAAGTACTTTTTGAAATATAAATTTTCAAAGATTTTTGCTGATTCGGTAAATAGAGGGCAACCATTCTAGCTTGAATGCACTTTTTCGACAAGTTTCATGATGGTCAATTTGTGTTACTGGCGGAGGGAATCGCTCCATTTGGTTGGTACCTGTAATGTATCTTAAAATGTCGTAGTCATACTTTCATCTAGGAAAGAGGGCCTGATGAGAGTTTGTCTCTTCTCGTGTGTGTGCTTTTTTTAAAATAAAATAAAAAAACGCTTAATGTCTCTTAACAGCTCATTAGAGACGAGAAAGGATGGGGGGCAATGAATGGGAAGGAATTCATGGCCTTTTGAAGGAAGCATCCCGGCATTAGCCTGGAGTGATTTGGGAAACCATGAAAACCCAAATCTGGATGCCCGGACGGGGATGAACTGTTATCCGATGGCTTTATCCAAATCTGGTACCGACATTGTAAAGGAGAACTTTTGGAAGACTATAAATCTTCTGTGAATTTAAAATTGTGTACAGTGCAGTTATTTCAATTATACCTTCCACATTTGGGGTAAAACAAGCTGTGGTGGCCGTTTCATTTAAATGTGGTGCCAGAGACTACCAGTCATGAACATTATTGTTCAAAGTTAAAGCAGAGATTTTGCTCAGCCCCCAGCTAAGACTTTCCGCTTTATACAATCAAAAGATAATGTAATAAAATAATAATCATTGAACCTAATTTCCCATATTCAATTCATCAACTGCCAGCAGATACAGAGTAATTTCACTCTCTCTTAACTTCAACACAATGAGAAATATGGAATAAGAGTTTTAAAAAAATTCAGCTTATTGAATGGGTTAGAAGAAATCTGATTTTATATCTTGATTTATTAAATAATGTTGTCTTTTATCGATTGGAATTAAGATGAAATTTACATTGTAAGACACTTGTAACAAAACTGAATAGTTCCTACGTTTTCTCAGAAACATACAAACCTGAGTGATAATGGATGATTCCTCAGGAGTTGTGTTATCAGAAGGATTTATGCTGAGAACACTGAGGAAAGCCATCCATGTTTCTTCAAACTGCTGTCGACTAATCCATCCCAAAAGGGTAACTCTAGATTGAAAAAGAGAAAATTATTTGTATATCTGCTTGGATGATACTGAAAGGAAGAAACGTGTACATTTTCATTTATTCCCACACACACACAGAAAGAGAACTTTCTAAGTAGATGATGTGTAATACATCAAAGTCAGAAGCCATAAGGGCCAATCTGTGATAAATAATGGGTTATCTCTCCTTATTTATATTTACTAATCAGTTTCCCACCAAATGCACCAAACATAAAATTAACATATGGATAAATAAAACTGATAATACATTTGCAGATAACACTGTGTGTCACTGGTGTGTCATTAGCTCCACACTAGACAAAAAATATATATACACAGAGTGGTACATCATCAGAGATAAAGTTTTCTTCCAAAAGATCTTTGCTTTTACCCAAAGTAAAATAAGAGATAACTCCACTTGTATCTTATTTTGCTTATTACCAAGTTTCTTTAGTACACATTACAAGCAATAGGAGAAGAGACTAGTACTTTAATAGCAACTTGTTCGTGTAAGCAATTATCTCTGGTTTCAAGATTGTTGGATGTGTGTTTCAAGGGCTGCTCACAAAACTGCGATTTTTCATCATCAGCTAAGTTTTTGTAGTCTAAATTACATTAAAATCTTTAAATTATTATCTAAATCACTAGAATTATTGTTAGCAATAAAAATTATTTAAAATTTCATCCACAAAAAACAGTTTAAAGTTTGCGTCTTTGTTGTTAGAGCCCCTTTTTTAGTTATTGCAAGTTTCTTTGAATTATATATAGCATAAGCTTGGCAGTTAGCTTAACTAGAATACTATAGCACAGGAAAACTTCATAGTATAGGTTATTTAACATTTTTAATTTCTTATTTGCCGTAACTAACTCAAATCAGTAGTTAGAACTTCAATTGTTAAGGTTATATTATCGTCCCATATTTAGACTGTTCGGATTACAATACAATTTGTCATTTAATTAGTTCTGGATCAGTAATATAATCACTTGGTAATAGTAAATAATAATTAGAAAAAATAATTTGTTCACAGTAGATTACATAGTATCGTTACCCTAAATTCCACTACCAAGTTTTAAAATTTCGCAGAAAAACAACCACGTATGTTAAAGTAATTAACCTGCTCCACCTGTAAATATAATTGTCTTTAATTGCTATCTAATACATGAAAATAAAACTTCCTAGCTTTAAAAAATTATAATTTGTAAGTAAGTAATTAGTTCTTATACATACTAGCACTAAATAGTATCGACCTTCCAACTTAAGTTTATTTTGAAATTTATTAATGTAATTTTTTTGGAGCATTCTGGTAGCTCAGTGCCTAAGCGCTTGCTTTCAAAATGTTCGCTGCTCCTGCCCCGGGCACGAATCCCGGCAGGCGCAGGAATTTTGAGAGTTGTGTTTAGTCATATGAGCTATGCCAGGATGCTCCATGGTTCGGATTCCACGTTAAACTGTAGGTCCCAGAGGAAAGGAACTGGCCGTCCTATCTCTGACACAATGGCTTAGTATGCCTCCTTCTGGAGGATCCAACCAACCTTCGGGTTGTGGACTAAGTTAAGTTTTTTTAAGTTAATGTAATTTTATTCATTGGTTCTTAAGTACTTTTGTTACCTAGTTGTTACTTATAAAGCTTCAATCTAATTTATATATATATATATATATAAATCTAACAGTCAGTTGATTTAAGAAATCCACAAGCATCAGTTAATTTTTGGAGAATTAAGCACTGTTTTGGGGGTGTCAACTACTGTGCACTAAAACTGAAATAAATTCGTTATCAGCTAAGATTTGCCACCTAAATTAGTTTAAAGCTTTCGATTATAAAGTAAATAGTTAGGATTATTGTTAGTGTGGTGAAATAAAGACATTTTTCACTCAGTAATAGAGCTTGAAATAGCATCTTCATAGCAAAAACCATTTAAGAATTTTATTAAAGTATTTTTATCTACCTATTAATTACAATAATTTGATTGAGGAATAAATTGCCTATCATATTTAATAAAAATGTTAAAAATATAGTGTAAATTTTATCAAATAAATTTAAGGTTTGTTTAGAAGGTGCTTGAAGTATTTGAGAAAAATCATCACTCGAAATGTGGCACCTGTTGCAGGTATGTAGCGAAGGGGTTGGATTGTAGTTGGTGTAAGAATTGGTTTAATTGGGCATATATAGAAGAGGAAACGTGGGAAATAAATGAGGCTCTCCCATGGTTATGTTCACTGTGTCTTGGGGAAGATAGGAGATGGGCGAAACGATCAGGGAGTTGTGTGAAAGGATCAGGGTTCTTGGGGCTCATCCTGTGGCCTCTGGTGGCTCCACCTGTGGAGGCTCAGCCTGTGTGGGCACAGCCTGTGGCGCCCCAGCCTGTGGAGGCTGAGCTTGTCAAGGCTCATGCTATAGAGGCAGAAAGTAGAGATAGTAGGTTGGAGGAAAATGAGAAGGATGAGTGGGAGCTGGTAACAGGTTGTAGGAGAAATATGGTTAATAGGATAAAGAAGCCAGATACTTTAGAAACTGTGGGGGAAAATAAGTTTGACCTCTTGCCAAAGTCAGGAGGAGAAGAGCCTCATGTCGATGTAGGAGTAGGTAAGATGCAGCAGGCCTATAGGAATAAGGGCATGCAAAACAAGAATAGGAAAAATGGGTTCTGCTGCTAGGTAGTAGCCATGGAAGAGGTGTTGGACATCTTCTGTAGGATCAGATAGGTACAGGTTACAAGGTCACAAGTTTTTCCAAACCTAGCACAACATTAGGTCAGGTAATAGTGGATACAGGTTCACTTTGTAGGAGTTTCACTAAGGACGATAGAGTAGTGATAGTGGGAGGTGCAGGGAATAGTATGGATACAAAAGTGAGTTATAGTATAGAGAGCGACCTGAGGAAGGTGGTGAAGGAGGCATAGCATACCAGGGTGGAGGTCATACAGGTCCTAGGGTTTTAGGGCGCGTCGACAACTGGGTCATTAGTGCATACAGGTCCTAAGTCGCCATGACAGACCACAATAGGGCATTTGACTACTTCTTGAAAATGGTTTTAAATTGTTTATTGGTACACCTTACTCACCGAGTGCAGAGATTTTTTGACGTATGTGCCTTATTTTTCGTATAATTCATAGTTAAAATTTAAATAATTTAAAAGCCACCAAAATGCTTGTTTGCTTCCTAGCGCATGCAACGACAGTCGTGACGTCACACGTTTGTAAATGCTGCCGCTGCGAATCGAGCGTTTCCTATTACCCAAGTTTTCAACTACTTTTATTGTTTGTTGCTGGTCATTTCTTGTTATTAATGAAAGTTCGTTTTGAATATAAAGTCAGGAACAATTTGTAAAAGCCTACAGCGGAAAAATATTGAAAGTTGACGCCTTATTTGTGGGGCTAGAAATAGAAACAACCACTGAGTTTTATTCTGTGGAGCTTAAAAATGTAACAACTTCAATTTGATATTGCGACAGTCACTTACGATTTTCTGTGAAGCTAATTTGCACCGCAATTTCGTAGAGTTAAATGTAATACGTTGTTTAAGGTGAGTATTATTATTGTTAGGGTCCTTAGGTTCGATCCTCGCTTCGGAATATGTTCAATTTGTTTTCTTTGGATACTAGTTGCTGTTGTTTGCATAGTATAATAATTTTTTCCCAATAATCCACCAAAACATCAATTTTTCTTTTCTTTTTTATGAAGGCTTCAGAACTTTTTGGATAACAAGCGAATTACAACCATTTGAAAAAACCAAAGAAGATTTCAGTAAGAAAATTGGACATTACCTGCAACCGGAAAAAATATTAAAAAAATAAAATAAAAATTACTTGTACACTAACAGTAAATACCGCCTAATAGACGCATTTATGTCAGGAAGGTAACCTGCAGTTGTATCGTTCCGTAAAAATTCCAACGAAAAGGATACAAAGCGATCCAGAACTGTTGCAAGATTAGCATGAAATTTCTACAAGTGATGTCACTTCTAAAATAGATTCCATTATTCACCGCCGGTCTCCTGTATTTATGGCATTATATTCTCTCTGTGGTAATTTTAAAAATTAAAAGTTTTCATGTATAGTAACAATTTGTTTCAAACGCTTGCATGACGCTTAGCAACTATTATGAATTCTTCGAATAAAAACATGGTAGTGCAAAAAACAGCAAACAAAAACTAAAAAATGCATTTAAAAAATATTATTCCAACCAAGGTTCGAACGTAGGACGTTCTGAATTCCATTATCACTCTTCAATCACACAGCTGTCCGGACACTACTGCTTAATTGTTTCTCTTTATTATGGAGCGTGCACAAACTACGTGGCTCGGTCGAGGGGGAGGGGGAGGGAGTAGTGGTTGGCTGGAAGGCTATGCTGGGCTACGTAGGGGGAGGGGGGGGGGGGGTTTAGCCAGTCCACGTAGTTTTCCTTTCATAAAATTTTTTTACAGTTAAAATGAGGAACGGAACACACAACAGCAGATGAATATTTATTTCCCTCAGTTAATTATCTTCGTATGTAATTTAAAATAGTCTGACAAAAGAAAACAGTACAAAATGTCTTCTGGAATCAAAAGGTAAAAAATCTACGTGCTACGTCGGGGGGGGGGGGGGGGGAGGGGGGGGGTAGAGACAAAAGGCACGGAGGGCTAAGGGGTGGGGGGGGGGGTTTCACAGGTGGCCAAAATGGAGCTACGTGGTTTATGCACGCTCCCTTAATAGTAAACACTTCACAGTTTCTTTATGTGAGATGAAGTGAAAGGAGGGAGGCAAATGAAAAAAACAAACAAATTCAGTTTTATTAACAAAAAATATAATTTAACTATAATCATTAATCTGCAATTAAGAAAAATGGCCCACAACATCCAATAGTTCCGAGCGTAGTGACTGAGTGATTAACGCTCTGGCCTCGCATCCGGGAGGACGCCACACAATGTGATATTTTCTAAATTTAGAGGGACAAAAGCCAGTTTTGATAATACAGCAAAATAGTTATTTATATTCAAAGTAGATAAAAAATATTACTCGGAACAATGGTTTATTTTCCACGAATTCATGCCTAACAATAGAAAAAAATAGTTTGAACAATGGGTTTCCTGTTATCCACCGACCAAGTGCTAAAGTTGGCCGCACCATTTCACTGAGATTGGTCGATGATTACGCTGTTTTTCTGCGTGTTAGTAGTGATTTCCGTGTTGCTATTGCTTTTTGCGAGCCTCAAGGTAAGTTTACGCATGATTTTTCCATGATACAATAGCATCATTAAAACAGAGCGTGATTATTTTTAATTATAAAAAACTACTGAGCCAATTTCAAGTTGAGTTTTAGTTCATTATAACACATTATACCGATCTCTTCCCACATATATTTGAAAGAGCTGCTTATTAGCTACAAGAAATACCTTTATTTGTTTGCACATATTTGCGACACCCATACACCTTTTATTTATTTTCAACATGAGTGCACAAATTTCGCGTACAGAATTTTTCGACGTATGGTTTGCTAACGCAAAACAATCAATCTCTAACTTTCAATATAAATGATTCTCAAATTGAAGCTGTTACATTTTTAAGCTCCACAGAATAAAACTCAGTGGTTGTTTCTATACCTAGCCCCACAAAAAAGGAGTCTATTTTCGATATTTTTCCGCTGTAGGCTTTTGCAAATTGTACTCGATTTTTTTTATTCCAAATGAAGTTTCATTAATAACAAGAAATGACCAGCAACAAACAATAAAAGTAGTTGAAAACTTGGATAATAGGAAACGATCCATTCCCAACCGCAGCGTTTACAAACGTGTGACGTCACTCAAGCGACCACCAATTCTAGAGCGTTTTCTGTCACGTGACTATAGGTAAGAAAAGTATGATTTTTTATATCGCTTTTTTATTAAAAATAATGCACTTTTCTTTCCAAAATTGAAAAAAAATTAGTTTCCTGAAGCATTAATCTACAAGAATGAGTTCAATTTATAATATTTTTTTAATACTGTCAAATAGCCTATTGAAGTATGCTGTGAGGCGGGCAAATGTGGAAACAGCAGTGCTACTTGGGAAAGGCATTAGTTCTGTGTTGGGGGTTGTGCCTGTGAAAAACCATTGGTAGGTGGGGTTTCAAGAGGCATGGCCTACACCTAAATAGTGGGGGCAAGGGAGTACTTTCTGAGTTGTTAGCTAAAGCTGTAAGGGAGCCCATTTCCAGTAATGACTGGAGAAGGACTATGCCTTTTTTAGGATAGGGACTGCTCGTGAAGGGACGGAAATAGGTGATCAAAGTGATACTGACTGCAGATCCACAATGGGAAAAAATCACAGATGTCAAAGAAATAGACGAAGCTGCTGAAACAATAAATGACCGCAGTAAAACTGGGAAGGAGGAGGTTAATGCTGAATATATAAGGACAGTAAGAAGGGTGTTAATGGTGAAGCAGAAGTGTAATCAACAAAGTAATTGAATTTGTAAACTTAATAGAGATACACGAACCACAAGCAGGGCCAGCGTTGGGGGGGGGGGGGGGTAAGCGGGTCAAAAGTACCCGGGCCCCGCCTGCTGATGGGGGCTGACTTAGGGGCCCTCAGGCCATGAAGCTATGAATACGTCCATTGTCGCATGGCCATTTTGTAGAGCTAAAAAATAAAAAAAAGGTCGCCCATATTACCCCGGGCCCGAAATTCCTAGCGCCGGCCCTGACCCCAAGTAATAATTAGGGTAGACAGTTGGTTAAAAGAAGAAGTTCTAGACAGTGAGGTTTTCTCTCAGAGATATAGGAGCAATTGGTGGAGAAGTTTTCATAGCAGTTAGCAAAAACTACCACAGTTCATAGATCAAGACCATCAGTGACTTGGGGTAGATTTCTGGGGTAATAAATAAGAAAAAATCAGGGTGTTGGCTGTTTACCACAGTGGAAGAAGGAAGTGGTAGAGCAGAACACTAGGAGACAAAATATTTTGGATATATTTCTAATAAAGCCCGATGATAACCTTGTGGGGTGTCCTTTTCACCGAAGGAATAAGTATCATGAAGCAGCTTTGATGGATATTAGAGGATTCAGTGAACCAGCAGCCAAAATTGAAGGGAGAAAGTACAATTATAAAAAAGACACAGATTTCAAATTTGAAGAGATATTTCAGAGAATGTTTTCAGCAAATGGAAGGAAGGCACAAGTACAGTACAGTCAAGGTGGGAACAGTTCAAGGATATAATATGAAAGGGGGAAGAAAAATGTATTCCAAAGCAGAAAATAAATACAAGTATGGAACCTGTGTACTAAAATAGGGAAGTGAGAAGATTAAAGATGTTGGTAAGAAGAGAACATAAGAGAGTTAAGAGACAGCGGGGTAGTAGGAAATATTTAAAACAACTAAACAAGGACTTAATAAAACAAAGAAAGTGGTTAAAGATGGGTATATGAAGAGTATTGTCAGTGCAGCAGGACCATTGACTGATGCATCTAAAAATTACTTTGGCTATATTAGAAAACTGAGGGGAAAGGAGGGTGTTGAGACACTTATAGATAAGGATTGAGAAAAAGTTACTGAGGATTTGAAAAAGGCAGAAATTTTAAGTAACTAGTTTAGTGAGAGCATTAGGGACAAGAATCAGAAACGGGAGGGTCTAATTCAGAGAACGAGCTTAACAACACAATTAGAAATGAAGATACCAAAAAATTTGAAATTCATGCTCAGAAAACCATGAAGGAAATAAGAAAGCTGAAAAGCAGAAATATATGTGAGGAACGTAAGTGGTTTTCAAGTAGACAACATGGCTTTAGGCAAGGATATTCATGCAAATCACAGTAGGTGAAATATATGCAAGAAATTTCACATGAAATGGACAAGGGAGGCCAAATTGAGAGTGGAGTACAAGATCTTTCAAGGGCTTTTGACATAGTGAGCCATAAAATGATATTAAAAAAGGTAAAAACTATTGGAGTGAATGAGAAAGGATTTGCTGGGTAGAAGAATTTTTAAAAGGTAGAAAACAGAAAGTTAGGATAGGAAATGCAGTATCAAAAGAATTCGAAGTAAACATGGGAATGCCGCAGGGTGGCATATTGGGACCATTGCCATTTATTATTCTAATGAATAATTGTGTTGATTGTTTACTATCTGAAATTAGATTGTTTGCAGATGATATAATGCTACATAAAATGACCAAAATGGTTGAGGACTGTAAACAGTTGCAGGGAGATCTGGACGGGGTACCTAGTTAGTTTGGTAAACATGGGATGAAGATAAATGCAGCTTATTAGATACAAAAATAAAAAACAAAAGGTTGATTATGATTATAAGGTGGGGAAAGAATTGCTTGATGAAGTCTTGAAATGTAAATATCTTGGAATTACATTTGATAAGAAGCCTAACTGGGCAGGACACAATGGACAGGTGGTAGGAAAAGTTTTCAAAATTCTGCACTTGTTGGAGAGAGTGATGAAGGGATGTACAATAGAAGTAAATGAATTGGGTTACAAAACTTTGCTGAGATCATTGCTCGAATATGGTAGTGTAGTATGGGACCCACATTTTGAGTATCAAATACAGGAGTTGGAGAGGGTGCAAAAAAGGGCTGCTAGACTAGTTTCTGGAAATTACTGCAGAATGCAATCAGTAATTGATATGATAACAGAGCTGGGTTGGGGATTCATTGCAAGACAGGAGGGTGAAGAGGGTCATGGGAGCATATGGGGAATGAGGCATGGAAAGATATTAGTGTAGGTATGAAAAGTAGTGCATGGATAGGAAAAGATGACCATTATCACAAACTGGTATTCGATTTCAGGCACAAGGGTGTGGGAAGATTGTCTATTTTAGGTAAGGGAGTCAGTGATTGGAATAAGTTACCAAGGGAAATGATGAATAATTTACCAAAAACGTTGAAAGAATTTAAAGTTATAATTTGTAGAGGGCAAATGTAGATGGGTGCAGGAAAGGGGAACATGGGTGTGTATGGAAATCACCACTGGGGTGTGTGTTCCATTGCAATTAAATTAAATTAAATTTTATACTTTACTATTTTTTCCCCAAAGATTACCAATAGGCTGTTGAACATATTGTTTCCACACATAGAAAATTAAAATCTGCTTTGCTTTGAATGGGGTGAAAGTAATACCCATAAAATAATCTTCAATTTTTCTTTAAATACCTCTCTATAATTCACACACATTTTTATTTATCAGAATGTGTAATTTTTTCCCCCTCGCAGAGTGGTTCTTGGAGGTTTGACTGGATGGCCAAGGCCATCTGATGACAGAGTTTTATAGCTGCAACTGCTGCATTTACAATGATCACTAGTTTAAACCTAGTCTAAGTGTGAAACGTGTCACCATTGTTTACGAGTCATGTAAATTACATTCAATGTTATTAATTTTTATTTTGTTTTTGTTAGATCTATAGTTATTTAGATAGAACTTGCAGAATGCTCTTGTATTTGCCTAGATGATACAGGAAACTGCCTAAAAACTACAAGAAGAACCCCAATAATGCGAGGGTCAGGATCATATCCAGAGGCTATTGTGCCCTTCTTGTTGAGAATGTGAGACTAGTGGCACTTAACAGGAAACAGTAGGTTTTGTATTATGTATATATGGAAATATAAAGCAGACACAGCAATATGTGACATGAGGAGGGCTTCAGTGACTAAAATACCCTACAAAAACACAAAGAAAACAATGCCCTTGATCATTAAAATAGAAACCTATGGCTAAGTTTGTGCAGGAACAGTGGTCAACATAGCCACAAGAATGATGGTTTTGCACATCAGTGCATAAGTGGTGAGGCCAGCATAGAATATTAGTGGGAATTATACACATGGGAAAGATATTAATTAAAGGAATTGAAAAGGGTCATAAAATAAATGGGAAAAATCATTAATTTTATCTATACTAGGTTCGATCCGAAACTAATGCCTCCTATTCATTTTCATTGAAACTACAATAAATACAGAGAGCACAATAACACAGTTATAGAGAGCACGATTTCAGCTACATTTATTTTTGCACACAGTCACCACCACTACTCATGCACTTTTGCCAGCGATGAACAGTAACCTGTATGCCTCACCTGTAAAACTCCAAAGTAGCAGAGGACATCCAATTTATTACAACTGAAATGAAAGCATCCCTATCTGGAAAATGGTTTCCTAATCCATCTTTCATTATCCCAAAGAGATGATAGTCTCAAGGTGCTTAGTCTAGACTATAATCATGATGAGGTAAGACAGTCAAGTCCAATTTTATAATAATCTCAGTAGCAACACAACTGGTATGGGGCCAGTGCAAGATTCACCTGAATTAATATACCGGTACTCTGAGTTCAACAGTCTGCCTTCTTAAAGTTATTGTAAGTTTGAAAGATGTCTTCTCCAAAAATATTCTAAGTTCAAGTTTATGCACCTTTACGTAATACTTGCAACATTCAGATTACAAAAGCTGTTCATGAAATAAATGAACTAAGTTAACTACAACCACTATTATATAGTCACTCACTACACCCCATTATTTGAGGCTTCTTCCACCTCAATTGTTATAGAACAAGGGTTCCCAAACTTTAATGCACCATGCTTCCTTCTTTAATAAAGTAAATGCCCACATTTCAGTACTAACACTAACATATTCGAGGAAACTAAGTATGTAGTGTCAGAATGAAGGTTTTTTTACTCTAAGAAGAGGTGAAGGAAACATGGTACTTGGAACTGTGTAGAGCTAGTGTACTGTCTAGAAGAGTGGCCGTATCATTAAAAAAAGCAACCTTGCATCCTGTGCCCATACTGACAAGTCTTCATGCCCCCCCCCCCCAATTCCAGGTTGAGAACCTATGTTTCTAGAACATTTGATGACACATTACCGAATCCACACATCTTAGCCCGAATCCCTAACTGTTTCCTAAATGCTTCCTTGATCTCCACCAAATTTAGCATGACATTAAGATTACATTATTTTAAACAATTTTTTCTTCCTATGATTTTTCTATAATGTGCCTTAGTTTATCCATCAAAATTACTTAAAACCATAAAACACAGAACCTAAATTTTTAACTGTTAGTTGCTAGCTTCCATATAGCAGTTACCTCATTTTATTTTTGGGGGAGGGTTATGAGTAGGGTTCGGATCTTTAGGAAAAGTAATATTTTTTTCCAGCCTTCTTTTTGAGCTGAAATGCTGAAGTAAACACTGATTCAACATTTCTGATTGTATTTAAATGTATTTTATATAGCCTATAAATGCATATTCGGGCCGTTTTCCTAATTCTGGTCATATTTCAACAATTTTTATGGTCATATTTTGAGGAATAATCTGGTAATTTTTTGATAAAGTTATAGATGAAAAGAAATTAAGATAATTATTCAAAGAAATATACTCCTGTTATACATTAGAGAAAGAAACGAAACTAATTGTCACTAAATTGTTCAGAATTCACCAATCAAGAATTAAAGTTACAAATTATTAGCCCTGTCAATCAATGTCTCACTTGCGACGGTATCACATGAGTTAAGTCCACTGCAGTGACCCACCGATGAATTGAGAGGAATCAATTGTCTTCCTATGATTCAGTACGGTGAAACTGCTGCATAGCGGGAAACCACTCCCCACCAATGTCAGGTATTCCTCACATACCAGACTCTCCGCATTGAAAACAAGTACAAAGCCTTCAGCCATTCACACACTGTCACCAATGCTTTTGAAAATAATCCTGAACCAGTGTTAAATCTGCAGTGGATCAGTGAGTACCGCCATGCCGAATACAAAACTTTCTGAAAGTGCAAAGTTACGGAGTTACATAAAGAAATTTGGAGAGGAGTATTTTAGAACAGATGGAAGAGTTCTTTTCTGTAAATTATGTGAAACTAAAGTGAATGCAACAAAATGATTTCAGGTGCAGCAGCACTGCAATACATCAAGACACAAGAATAATGTAACTCTCGGGTTTTCTGCCGGTTAATATATTTATTTGGATCTTTTAACGACGTTTTGGCAACTGCCATCGTTGCCTTCATCAGGTTAAATCTCAAGACACGCGACATTTTGACCAAGGAATTGTGCTCACTTCTACATATTTCATGTACGGTGGACGATACTATGAGCAAACTGATGGTGTGGCTATGGGCTCGCCAATTTCTCCTTTTTTTTTTTTTTTTTACACGTCTCTTTTTAACATCGAGGTCTTTAGAGACGGGAAAGGATGGGGGGCAAGGAATGAGAAGGAATTCGGCCATGGCTTTTTTGAAGGAAGCAGCCCGGCATTTGCCTGGAGTGATTTGGGGAAACCATGGAAAACCCAAATCTGGATGCCCGGACGGGGATTCGAACCGCCGTCCTCCCGAATGCGAGGCGAGAACGCTAACCGTTACACCGCCCCGCTCGGTCCAATTTCTCCTGTGGTAGCTGATTTATATATGGAGGATTTTGAGCAAAGGGCTCTGGACACTGCTCCATTAAAACCAAAATGCTTCTTTCGATACGTGGATGACACATTTATAATTTGGCCACACGGCTTTGCAGTGCTCGAAGAATTCTTGCAACACCTGAACTCAATCCACCCTAACATATGTTTTACCATGGAGATTGAGAAAGATGGTATGCTGCCATTCCTGGACATACTAATTAAACGTAAACCAGATGGTACTTTGGCGCATAGCGTTTACAGGAAACCCACGCACACAGATCTGTATTTGGGGGCTACCAGTTTTCATCACCCAGCTCAGCGAAAAACTGTTTTGACAACACTGGTCCACCGTGCGCAAGCCTACGTGAAGAACTAAGGCACCTACGGCAAGTTTTCAGACAGAATGGTTATTCTGAAGAACATATTAAACAGGCCTTTCTCCCCCAGAAACCGAAACTAACACCTGAACAAGAGTCTCCAAAAACCGTCGCTGTGTTGCCTTATGCCGGGAATACTTCTGGAAAAATCGGAAGAATCTTAGCACGATATGGCGTAAGGAGTATCTTCAGTCCACCTATGAAGATACGTGATATGTTACACACGGTGAAAGACGACCTTGGGCTTCGAGTTCCGGGAGTTTATTCGATCCCTTGTGAATGTGGCAAAGTATACATCGGACAAACTATAAGAACTATCGAGGAACGCCACAATGAGCACCAAAGATATCTGTGGTTACTACAACTGGACAAGTCTGCATTAGCAGAGCATGCTATAGAAAATTTTCACAGCATCAACTTCGACAACACTGAAGTTCTGGCTAAGATATCGTATTTCTGGGACTCAGTGATCAGGGAAGCGCTGGAGATTCGATTAAGTGACAACAGCATTAACAGAGATGGTGGTCTGTTCCTGAGCGAGGCTTGGGAGCCAGTCGTAAAAGACCTAAAACAGCAATGTGTTAGACACAACCTTCCGAGCAGATGCCGTCATGACACGTCGACCAATGGGAGATAAGTCGTTCGTGATTGGTCAGTTCCAGAGCCCCCATGTAATGCCGCCGGTTAAGCAACGATGAGTGTGGAGAGCACTTGGATGGGTGACCGCATATGCCAACTGTTAAGGCAACGTTATGCGTGGTTTTTACTTGGATGGGTGACCACTCAAGATACTGCCATGGATCTACTAAATGCCATCCAGTTGCTGAGCTACGGGATGCAGCCACGAGATGCAGAGATGAAACCAAACCGGTTTGACCCCGTCTATGGCCGTGTGCACCGCCGACCAATCAAAGAGCAGCGTGAAGCTTCCCTTGACAACAGGCTATAAATAGGAGCCAGGACTGGCTCGCGAGTCAGTCATGTCTTGTCCTTGCAAGTGAGATTTAACCTGATGAAGGCAACGATGGCAGTTGCCGAAACGTCGTTAAAAGATCCAAATAAATATATTAACTGGCAGAAAACCCGAGAGTTATTTATTTCAACAATACGCCGGGAAAAACTAAAATGTCATACAAGAATAATGTAATACAACATTCAACTCGACAAAGCAAACAGCGACTTTTCTTGGATACATCTACAGCTTCATCATCTTCCAAATTGTCATTTTTGTTTAAAGAACACTGTGAAATGATGGTATCAGTCAACATCCCACTTAATAAAGTGAACAATGAGAATTTCAAATCGTTCTTGGAGAAATACATAACACAGACCATTCCAACCGAATCAACACTGAGGAAGAACTATTTACCATCTTGTTATGAAAATGTATTGCAGACAATCAGAACTCAGATAGGCAACAATAAGATCTGGGTATCAATGGATGAAAGTACTGATGCTTGTGGGAGATACGTTGTAAATGTTATCGTTGGAACCCTACTTTCTGACAGACCGGGTGATATATTTTTACTGGACTGTGAAGCTCTTCAATCAGTAAACCACTCAACAATTGCCGTCCATTTCGGTACCGTCATGAAACTGTTATGGACCGGTGAAGTTAAGTGAGAACATGTCTTACTATTTGTGACTGACACTGTGCCGTACATGGTAAAGGCTGGGAAATGTCTGAAGATGTTGTATCCTTCGATGCTGCATTTAACTTGTCTCGCTCATAGATTATATAGAGTTGCCGAGGAAGTAAGAGTAAATTTCCCTGATGTTGATAGGTTAATATCAAATGTAAAAAAGATTTTTGTTAAAGCTCAAATGAGAGTAGCAAAATTCGAAGAAGACGCACCTTCCGTCCCTCTTCCACCACAACCAGCACTTACTCGTTGGGGCAAATGGCTCGATGCAGTTAGCTAATACTGTGAATATTATGAAAACATAAAGAAAATAGTTTCTAATTTTGATAGCAGTGAAGCATCTTCCATAAAAATTGTCCAAGAACTCTTTTCCAGTAATTTGTTCAAAAATTTGGCGTACATAAAGTCAAGTTTTTCAGGCATCACAACTGCGATATCGCGTGTTGAAGATATTGGTCTAGAATTGAATGAAAATTTGGCGGTCGTTAAAAGTGTGGAAACCGAAATAGGCCAAGCAGGGGGCAGTGTGTCTAGTTGCTGAGAAACAAATTTGATAAAGTGTTTTGTGGGAAGAAGGGATATAAAATAATTTGTAAAATTAGTGAAATTTTACATGGTGGCGAATCTGTTTTGACTGAAGATGATCCACAATTAAATTGCAGTGACCTGACTCTGTTTAAGTATGCTCCCGACACATTTTGCGATGTCGAACTAAGCTTCTCACACTACAAGACAGTTTTAAGTGACAGCCGGAGAAAATTCCTCTTCGAGAATTTAAAGATGCATATGGTGATATACTGGCATCAAACAAGAATAGAAAATGGTATTTATAGTAAATTTCCATTTTTAAAAGTAAAATTCTAGTAATCCATTCTTTTACAGGAACAAGAAAATAACTTTCAAAAATTAATTTCCCAATCGTACAGTGAGTGCATAGAAGCAAATTATGTTATCTATATGAAAGCGACACAGCTACATAAAATAAATTATGTAGGCCTACATTTGAGCATTTTTAAAGTATAAAAAATTTAATGCTTGGTCATATTTTGCCTCTTTTAGGTCATATTTATCTATTTTTAAGGTCATATTTGCCCGCATTTTTCTCGATTTTTTTGGTCATAAAGATCCGAACCATAGTTATGAGCCTAAAAATTCATCACACTATGTGTCTATGTGTTTTTCGATGAGCACATTCAAATCAAATGTTTAAAATATATATCTTCTTTATGGAAAAAAATCCCAGGGATGTGTCATCATTGAAAAACAGCTGGGCTATATTCACCCAAAATTTTATTGAGGTGGCACAAAAGGTATACATATATACACACAGTAGAGTGTCAATAATCCAAACTAATTGGGATTGAGTGTGGTTTGGGTTAGCAATTTGTTTGGATTTTGTATTTATATGGTTTCGGTTCGGATAGTTTTTATTTTGCCTTTATAAAATTACATCAGATACTTTATAATTTTATATACCCCTAGCAAAAGAAGTATCTTATTTTCTTCTGCTTCATTTTAGGGACACTTATGCTGTCTTATAGAAGATGAAAAGTGATTCCACTATAGGTGCATAATGTTGGTACAACATAATAAAGTCACCAACACAACAAATCAATAACAAAGGCGCAAGACGAGCAGGGAAGGTTTCAGATTCCTAAAAGTAACTCAAAACTAACGGAATACTGAAAGAGTTGTTGTCACATTGAGATTAAAACAAACATTCAACATTGAAGCCAGTGTATAGTTGATCAAGAGGATATTGTGGTGATAATACAAAACAAATGCAAGGTGTAACGTTGCATATACATTCTCATGTCATGTTTCGCATCGTCAACATGAACTACCATAAATACAGTGCTTGTGCCTTTGACTCATGCCAAAACTCACCACCGAGGTGAGTGACACTCTCGAGCTGACTAGTGCAATCCTGCATGAGAGTGTAAATGGGGCTTAAGGATTAAACTCATTGCACCAGGTCCTTTGTTACTGAAATTTCTGAACAAAACAAGTGCAGTATAACAGACTGGAAGAAGAATGTGAAGAACGAAATCAAAGAATTAGATTTCTTAATTCACAGACACGAACTGCACAAAATAAAGAGACAAGAATTCTGGCCTACTGCTGCATATATTGAAAAATGATTCTACAATAATTTTTCTTTGTAACATAAGTGCACCACACCTATGTTATGGATTTATTGTGAGAAATATAATTGCTAATATTATCGAGGCAACTACTCATATTTTAAAAAGTAAATTCAAAGGAGGAAATGTATTGTTGTCATGAATACCTGTGGTACCAAACAATACACCATTTCATATTAAATACTTTCAATTCCCTGTTTATTTGGCATTTGCAATGATAATCAACAAATCACAAGGGTAATAAATCAAAATAAGTGGATCGGATTTAGAAAATTCATAATTTTCTGATGGAAAATTATACATTGGATGTTCACAAGTTGGCAAATCATCTGATTTATTTGTTTATACATATCACGGCAAAAAAATACTGTTTGTTAATATTTTTATTAATTACAAGTGAGTTTTAACATTTGCTAATGCTAGAAATTCTAGCATCAAAAATATATGCAAAATCATTTAATAAGAGTTTTTGAGGGATGCTTAGTGTTAGGGGTAATTAGAATTAGGGTTTGGGACTGTTAGGTTTAGCAAGCAACGCAAACACCGAAGGCAGGTGTATTGGCTGTAAGTAATATATATATATATATATATATATATATATATATATATACATAAAACCTCTTGCATAAATAAACAGTATCATCACTGAAATAACACATGACATATTCAGGCCATATTAACACTATATGTTGTTAGGCTGATCAAAAGGTTTTTAGTTATGTTTCATTCTGATATGTGGCACTATACTATATTCCACTGCAACATACAATCATGTTTTGTTGACTGCAATTCTGTTGGGCTGATTGCAACAAATGTTTGATGGTCACCAAGAAATAGTTTTAGTGTCCTCAGCATTCGGTAGGTAAAACAGGTTATGGTTCATTCTGGGGTGAGATTGGAAAGCTGAGAAATTAAAGATAAAAGTTTCCACAAATTAGTAAACATTTTTGTTGAATGTGATCCATGCATCATTAGTGTGTTTATTCCACTGGTGAATTGTTACGTAATCGGTTTAATGCTAGGTCTATAGTTTAACATCCTATGTGAACAAATTTGTTGGCAGTGTTCGAAATTTCTTTGCTGTATGAAGTATAGGGTTGCCAACTCTCCCATATTATATGGGAACTCCCATATTCTGCTCAATTTTTAAGCTATGACCCGTCTCCCGTTTTGATTTCACCCCGCAGCACATATCTCCCGCATTTAAGGAAATCACACTTAATTGCTATTTAAATTTACCGCACAGTTTAAAAGAACTCGTTTTCTGCTGATTCTTGCTCCACAGATGTAAAATTGATAACACAACTTCATCGATATCGTGTTCGATACAATCTAAACTTCCGCTTTCAGTTCGCATATTCGCATCCTGTGTGTGTCATACTTGTTGCTCTCGAATTTGTGTTCCAATTTTAAATCCGTAATAACGCAAGATGGATGAACCTAAACATACTACGCCTAAAAAGAAACCAAAATACTTGTGCCTGTACCAGAAAAAGTGGGAAGAAAGTTATTCATGGATTAATTCTGTTAAAAACAACCAGTATAAAGCACAATGTTCACTTTGTAGGCGCGAGTTTAGCATATCACATGGTGGTAATGCGGATTGTGTGCAATACGCTAATACTGAATTACACAAAAGCAGAATAAGAGGAATTAACGACTCGTCCAAGATTTCCAGCTATTTTCATTGTCAGAGTGAGAAAGAGAGTGGCGAATCCAGCAAAATTGCGGTAGGGGAGTTAGCAGTGGTGTATCATACGGTGAAGCATAACCTCAGCTATAATAGCATGGACTGTGCAAATAAACTTGCGAAGGACATATTTGTGGATTCCGATGTGGCCAAAAAAATGCACTATGGTAGAACGAAGGCAGAGTCAATTGCAAAACATGTGTTAGCACCAAGAAGAGTAAGTGACTTTTTAAATGTACTTGGTGATCCAGAAAAGTGTAGCACCTTTTTTTCTGTGGCTACAGATGAATCTAATTATAAGAACAGAAAAATGTTTCCTGTGTTAATCAGGTAATTTGATACTTTTGTTGGTATAAAAAATAAACTATTAGAGTTTGTGGAACAAGCTGATGAGACAGCAGGTGGTATTCACACTTTGATAACAAGGAGCCTTGAATCTCACTCTTTGGATGTAAATAAAATTTCTTGATATTGTGCAGATAATGCTAGTGTCAATTATGGAAAAAAACAAGTCTGTGATGAAGTTGTTATGTGATGATAATGGCTACATATTTAAAGCAAACTGCACCAATCACATAATCCACAATGGCACTAAACATGCTTGTGATAAGTTAGATGTAGACATAGAAATGGTAATCATAAAGATTTATGGGCATTTTTCAGTATCTGCAAAAAGAAGGGAGGCATTAAAATCATTTTTTAACTTTGTTAGTACAGAATGGAGTGAAATCCTAAGGCATGTGCCTACTAGGTGGCTGTCCCTCACACCACCAGTTGATAGGTTATTGAAGAACTGGGAGCCAATAACAAGCTATTTTCAAAGCACAAATGAAAAGCCTAAAGTTTTGAAACAATATTTCAATGATGAGGATCCAGATAAAATGTTAATACTTAAAGCAAATCTTGTGTTTTTTTTCTTACATTGTCAATCTACTTGTAGAAACGTCAAAATACCTTGAGATTTCTGATTTAACCATCATGGAATCATGTAATGCAGTTGAAGCATTGACAACTAAAATTTTACAATGAAAAGAGGATATGTTTTTTGGAAGTAATACCCACAAAATCTTGAACGAGTTAGACCCTATCATTCAGAAAAGAATTCAAAATAATTTTGTTGACTTCTATGAATCTTTTCATTCCTATGTTGTAAATCGTATCAACATTTCAGACAATGTTATAATGCAATCTTTGCTCCCATTATGCTTGAAGAATGATATTAATTTTAAAGATTTTCAGAACATTCTTATTCATCTTCAACTTAACATAAATGAGGACAACCTTTATGAGGAATTTTCTTCCTTGAGAGAGACAATAACATCAAAAGTTTCTATTGATGGCAATGCTGTGGAGAAGTGGGTATTTGTGATGAATGAGGTAAAAGCCAAGGGAATTAAACTCAAGGAGCTGCAAAATATTCTTGGTTTTGTACTCAGTATACCTGCATCCAATGCCCACAAAGAACATATTTTTTCTATAATTAATAATAAATGGTGTGATGATAGAAACCGTTGCAATGTAGATTTAATTAAAGCTGAGTTACAAATCAGTTTTAATTTTGATTACACATGCAAATAATTTATAGAATATGTAAAGATTAATCCCAAACTTCAGGCTGCTGCCAAAGATGTACATAAATATAGATTTAAATAAGAACCTTTTTAATCATTTTGTATATGTTAGTTTCTTTGATGTAATAAAATTGTTCTAAGGAAACATTTTTTCTTCATTCACGGTAGCCACGTCGTCACATCATAGTCTCCCTTATTTTGGTAAAAAAAAGATGGCAACCCTAATGAAGTAACAACACAAAATCCCAAATTCTGTGAGGATGAATTCATGGATTCAGCTAGTATATATCAGTAAAGGAAGCCACTGTGAGGAGAAACGGGAAGCTACACAAATACGATAGTACAAAGCATTTTTTTATTCATGAAAATAGTGGTCTATGACCAAGAATGTATGTGAACCAACAATTAACTCTGCCATATGAATGGTGGTTATGATCAAAGAGGAATGAGGGTGATAAAAACAATATTGTTTAAAGCTTCACTGGAAAGAAATTAATTGTAAAATAAATATGTCAATGGTAAAAAATTTGTCAAAGATTGAAATCGAACTATAGTTAAAAATATAAGAAACATGTAAACTACATTTGAAATTGAAAGGTTTATCATAGTGACGATGGAAAATATTATGTGAGATTGAGGCCCGCTCTCCCCCAGAACATACTGGTGTGCCAATTTCCACCAATGGAGTTTGGGTGGTGATGGAGTTTCAGTGAATACTCTGGTGGTTCTGATTGTGAAACAGTTATGGAGATGATGAGAGTTTTCTAAACTCACATGGGAGAAACAGGGTTGTCTAGGTTTTCTGAGTAAGCTGTTTCTATAACCATTCATTATGATGGTTAATAGGTATGTGGTGTGGTCAGTGTAAGAACTCAAGTGATGGCAGCAGGTTTTCAGGAGGTATCAGGAGGGACATGGTACAGGTAGCACTGCCCATGATGGGATAGGTTTTCCGAGTGGCAGCTTAACAACAGGTTATGGTGAGTGGGTGTATATTGCACATTTTGCAACCAGGCCTGTTACAGGAGTCATTGTGTAATTTAGAAACATTTGAGATTTGGTACTTGTGTAAAAGTATGTTTATCAGGGAAACTTCCTTAATTGAAACACATGCCTCGAAGTGACCATTATTCCAAGAAGGGTGAGGAGGTACCTATTTAAAAGAGCAGGATCTAATGTTTCCTGGCATGAAGGTTTAGTAATGAGCATGCAGTGGATAAGGGAGGAGCACATGTTCACCTTACTGCCATACTTTTCAAGTGCTGTTCAATCATCACCCTGCAAAGTGCATTCGGAATAAATTTAATATCACACCGACAGGTTGTTTTCCTAATTTAAAATCGATTCTTTTATGGGTGGACAGCTTCAAGAAAACTGATGATGTGCAGACAAAAAACTGAAAGTTCAAAGAACCATTAGGAGATCCATAAATGTTGAGCAGCTTAGGCATTCAATTACGCAAGCTTGTAGGTGATCTGTGCAACTGCTCTTGGGGTATCTGATCATTCTGTGACAGAAATTCTTCATAAAGAATTGTAATTTCACCCATACAAATTGGCAGCGCTGCAAAAACTTAATCCACACAACTTTCTTACATGGAAAAAATGTTTATGAAGCTGTTCTTGACAATATGCCTCATGACGACATTGTGTTCTTCAGCGATGAGGCTCATTTTTATATTTCCGGTTGAATGAATAAGCATAATATGTCATCCCTGAGAACTTTTTGAGCACTCCTGCATACAGAAGTGTGTGACTGTTTGGTGTGTATTGTCCAGAACAGGCATCACAGGACCACGTTTTAAGAAATGGTGTGGCGGATGTCTGATTTCAGCATTATGGCAATGGCACCATCATTCACATGGGCATGAACATCAATGAATCTTTTGCAAGAACACACCCCTGGACACCTTACCTCCTTATGGGGCGATCTTCAGTGGCCAGCACATTCGAATCATTCAGCCCTGTGTGAATCCCTAGTTTACACCAACCATCCAAGGACCTTGGCTCAACTGAAGAACAATATTAAAGCTGCTATCTACAACATACTGTCTCATATCTAATAAATTTTGTAACTGCGTGACAAAATTTGTTCTTGGCACCACAAGTTAGATTAAATAATATTGCATATCATTTTTATAGTCAGTTTCTAGGTTAATTCAAGCCAGAAAGCAGATTTTTATAATTTTTAAGACAGTATTTAATTGCAATATTCTTTAGCATTCGCCTGAAGTATAACTTTTGAAACTTCTGGAATTTTTTAATTAGTTAGATTATATTTCTAGATTATGAATTTTCTTTCATCATTTAAATAATAATAAACAAAAGAACAACCCTTTGGGAGTAAAATAAAATTTATTTCAGTTTAGTAACAACAAAATTATGAAAGTTATTAACAGTTTTTAGTAATCACATTAAAATTATTATTATTTTTTTACGGTAAAACTAATAGAGTTATAGAATTTTTTATAAGTATTGAATTTGACATTTTTCATAATATCTAGCAATTTCCCAAATTTAAAGAAAATAGGTATATTTTAGTTGTTAAGGTCAGAGGGATGATGCAAGCCTTTAAGGCATGAGATTTGATACCTGATCAGCTTTAAAAAAGTTTCTAATATGACACAGAAGTTTTGCAGGTTCCCACAGTCCATGAGTACCAGAACTTTCCTTGTTCGCAGTAGCAGCTAGCTCAGTCAGTCGGCCAGTCTTTCAAAAACCGTGAAAGCGACAACATGTAGCTCAGTAGGCCAGCAAGATTCGTATCAAGCACTACTGAGGAAGCATTTTATTTTGGCCCAATGTAGGCATTGCAAAGTTGTAAAGTATTAGTCTGAATAACAACTATGCAGTTTTGAAGTAGTATTATGCCAAGTGGCGCCTCGGGATTCCTTAAGTGTCGGTCGTTTACTAATGAGTTGAAAAGTAGAAGCGTGTGATGAACTTTTGCATACTTACAAGTGATCATTAGTTGTACTTTGAACAATGGGGTGTGGTCTGGCACGAATTGGTTAATCAAACTTGCAATTACATCTTCTGATAATTTTTCTGATGCCAGTTCAGTTTATGAATTTGCAGATCATTCTAGAATATAATGATTTTAACCAACAATAGACTGTTGAACATTATTTTAACTACCTTTCCTTAGTTTGGGGTAAAACAAGCTAAGTTGCGACCTTTTCAATATGCCAGAACTGAACATTATCCAAGGTAATCTGGGGTCAAAGTTGAGACAAAACGTTATGCCCAACCCCAGCATAAGCTTGTTCCACACAGTACCCTTCAATATGCTGGAAAGAGTGGAGAGAAGCTTCAAAAATCTCAATGCATTGACTAGAATGGAAGCTACCTTACTGATATAATTTTTAAAACATAACAAATAAAAACTTTAAATATCTGTGTGTAACATGGGGAGGGAGGGGGGGGGATCAACTGATATCTCCTATACAGTTTGTGTTATTCATTTTTAAAATAAGGAAGTTTCTCTGACATGCTCTGTATAAATAAATAAGGAAGGGGAGGGAAAGTAAACAAACATGTAAACATGAATAAACTCTAAAACTTTTTGGTTTAAAGTTTAATCATGATTGAAGAAGGATAGTTGAGATGGAGACTGGATGTGTATACACCAAGCTTCACCACATGATCCTGGTTGTGAGTCTTAGTGGTTACACATCCAATGCCCTTGCAATATGACTTCCTATAATCATGATAAAGATGATTATCAAAATATTGCGAATATTGTAGTTGTTTATGTTTTCATTGTGATCATCCTGCCTTCATCTGCGGTAAATTATAGATTTAGTTTTCCTATCCTTAATTATTTTCACTGCCTAACAGTACTTCCATTGTAACTATATACGTGGTGTATTAACTAGAAAAAAAAGTATAACAAAATAAGACAGAGAAACTGCACACTGTTCCTAGAACCTTAAGTAAGAAGTGGTTTACTTCCTTATGCTAATTTGTGTGTGCACACATTAAACACAAACTAATGAATGGATTTCAGCAAAAATGCACAGTTTCTGCTCCTCTCTGCATCACTCCAACAAGCTAATTGAAACAAATTCTCAGTTCTTGTAGAAACTTAAGCCTGAGCTACTTGGAAATGTACTGCAAAAACACTTCCCTCAAAATATAGTACTCACAAGTAGCACAGGCTTACTACCATTCTCCTGGTCTGACATTCGGGCAAACAACATTACCCAAATAGGCCACACGACAATCAGAGCTGGAGAAACTTTAATAACTCACAACAGCATCACAGAAGTGGAGCCAATTTGAAAATTATCACTATGGGCAGGTACAGATATCCTACATAACAAAATGCGCAACACAAATTCAAAGTCTTCGAAACAGGATTCTGTACCTGGACTGAGTCACCAGCGGGATGAAAGAGTTTCAAAAAACTAATTCCTAACAGTGCTTTGACCTGAGCAGTGGTAGATAATATGTCAGAGCCTAGCATGACCTATCAAGTTCAGAGGCGTAGCTATCGGAGGGCTAGGCAGTGCTGTGCCCAGAGGCCTCCAAGATCAGGGGGTCCTCAAATGTACCTCAGGGGCCCCAAAAGCACAGTTCATGGGGGGAGGGGATGTTTATTTTGAAAAATGATTTTCAGCACGGCCTCCAGCTTTATTCATTCCACATTCTGAAAGTTATTCCATTTGCTGATGTGATAAATCGTCCACAATTGGTATCTGTAGTTGCCGGTATTTTTTCCTACTGCGTAATTTCGTTTAAAACTAATTTAGTGCTTGCTAACTATGTGGAATGCTTCAAAAGTTTTATATGTTGTGCAGTGTTCTTTATTATTACATAACATTTATTTGTTAGCTATGAAAATGATTGAAAACGTGTTGTTATGTGATACTGAAAATGCAAGTGTGTTTAATGAAGTTTTAAAAATTGTGTTTTATTTATTTATTCTGCCTGAAATTATTGATTTATAGTAAATTTTACTTTCTCCTGGTTCGTTATTATTATAAACACTCTTTATTGCATCGAAATTTTTTGAAAACTAGCGATATGGTCTCGTAACAAAAAACGAGTGTTTACAAGGTGAGTTTGAAAGTTGTTCTATTATTAACTGTCTCTTTAGAGCTGTTATTACATGTTGATCTGATTTTAAATTGCCCTGCTTTCGGGTATAAGTGGCAGTATTGGCTTCTATATGATTCCTATTCCCCTTATCCTGTAGCGACGAGGTTCGAAATTTTACAAATTCTAAGGTGCTTACATCATCCCCTATACCCTGTAGCCAAGAAATGTAGAATTTAACAAATTCTAAGTCAAATTTAATAAGGTGCTTACAAGAGACAAATTTCGATTGATGGCAGCGGTGATTTTACATCT
The DNA here is from genome assembly GCA_031002005.1 of Vandiemenella viatica. NCBI lineage: Eukaryota > Metazoa > Arthropoda > Insecta > Orthoptera > Morabidae > Vandiemenella > Vandiemenella viatica. Next base: position 202,145,067 of record CM061920.1, read on the forward strand.
TACAGGGGGACCTTACAATCTTGGAAATTCAGTTCACGATGAGACTTTGCATGCTAGTAGTATAGCTTAATGGTGTCCACTCAGTAAAGTAGTAAAGTGCAATAGCCAGAGGATTCCGAGGAAAAGGGCTCTAAAGATTTATGTGCAGCTCATATACCGGTCAACTCATACCCCATTCCAGCACAATAAAAGTGGCTGAGTCTGTAGCGAACTTGCTTACCGCACGGACGATGCTACCTCGGAAAACTTTCAATTCTCTTGGGTTTCAACACAACATGTGTCTAGGAATTGATCATTGCATACATATCAAAGTGATCTTTTTTATTTCTTCCTCCCATCAGAATAAATATTCCTACTCTTTTAACCAGATGCATCTTTTTTTTTTTCTTTTTTTTTTTTCTTCTAGATTCCACTTGATGTGAGCCTTTGCTATATTAACAACCTTAATTTTGTAATCCAAAGAAAGATTGTCTAGCTATCTTCTTTTTTTTCTGGTTCATATTCATCTGATGAGCTACAGTCTATGACTTTTTCAAAAGGTTCGAGTCACAGTTTTCATGAGAAAGTTTTTCATCAATCACAAGTATTTTTTAGCCAGCATGTCCATAGTATATTTGTATATTTCTTCACCCATCAACATTGCTTCATGAGAAACTGAAGTTGAAAATTCTGATGTAATAAAATTATTTTCAGCAATCAAACTTTCACACTAAACTAAATCTTTTAACCTCAAGTTTGACATTTAAGTGTAAAATGAATCTTCATTGGTTTCATCTCTAGCTTGTGATACTTTCATGGTTTCTTCATTAATATACAATTTCTAGACACAATATTTTAAAAATTCAGATAATATTTCACAGTAAAGATAGCTTAAATATCTGTAATAGTCATTTCATAAATAAAAAATAATTATAATTTAACAGATAGTATTTTAGGTCGTTAACTACAATTAAAAGTGGTTATAATTTTTAAAACAATTCTAAAAAAGTTGCCCAAGGAAGCATTGAACCTGGATTGCCTGCGTAAAAAGCTAGGTTGCTACAGACTCAGCCACTTTGCTATGCTGGCATGTTGTAAAAACTGATTAGTATCTGAGCTGCATGTAAAATTTTAGAGCCCCTTTTCTAAGAATCTTTTGGCTTGTGTGCTTAACTACTTTACTGGGTGGACACCCTTAAGGTATACTACTAATCTGCAAAGTATCATCCCTACCTGAATTTCTGGGCCTGTAAGACCCCCTAGACAGTCAAATTGTTTTAGAAAAAAACAAAAGGAATACCATAATGCTGAAATTGTTCCAGCTATGATAAAAATTAAGGAGGCTTGATGGTAATGTTCCTTAAAGTATGTAATCGGGAAGAAAAGCACTTTAAATCAGATGACCATTATATTGCTGAAGTACCTTTTGAAGATGTGATTGAAAAACTGGCAATTCCTAGTTTAGTAGTAAAAGTTGATAGGGTGTTATTATAGTCTTATTGGTTTATATTTATATTGTTGGTTTGATACTATTTTTGCAGGTTGATAATGCGTATCTTTTATGTGGCCATTTTATTTTATAAGTTTAAGGCCTATTTGGGCAGTGCTCAAGAGCAGAATAACATGATTAGTGCATCAACAGACAGACGTAATATTCACAAACCTGCAGTATGCCAAGATATTGTAAAACAAATTAATCGTAGCAGTTATTTTCAAAGATTGAATGTCACTTAATTATAAGAACCGAGCAGTCATTTCAGAGTATAATCGGTACCTTATATTTCATACAGTTTTTTATTTATCGCTTCTTAAAATTTTTCATGGCCCTGGTCATACATGGTTCACTACAAACAGTCTTTATCACTAATCTTGGTTGCCGCTGTCAGATTCTATTACTCTTATTTTGCTCAAACTGACATGGATGTCATCCCAGGAAACAGTAAAACAATGTTCGTTCCGCCTCTTGGCAATTTCATTGGTGGATATTTCATACTGAGCATCTGTACTTCAGATTATTCATTCCTTAAGTCAATGCCAGAAACAATTGGCCAACAGGGAGGGATTAAGTTCCTCTCACTGAATATGTTCATAAACCTTCCCCTAAATTTCAATAATACTTTTCCTAAATTCAGATTTTGAAACCTATTGCAAAAGTTGTAATTAATAGGATTGTATTAAAGCGAGGTAAAAAACAGGCTCAGTGCTATGTTTTACCACAGTTGACTAATGTAAAACTAGATCGATAATTATTTATATAGTAGTTTAACTAATTCCTTCTGATAATATTGCATTCATAATGATGTCTGTGGACAAGCCACCGAGTAACTATGTTCCAGGCGGTAGAATTAGTAGTACTGAGAAACAAGAGATTATTTCAGAAAAGTGTCTCCCCAAGACGGATTGAATAAAAACTATCTTCCTGGGCAGCATTGTTTAACACTGATGAGTGACACAGCAGTGTGAACAGTGTGATTGCGTCGTTAGCGTTCTGGGTTTCTGAACGAGAGGTTCTTGGTTCAAATTTGAGTATTTTGTATTTTTTTAAATTTATTTTTATTTCCTTTGTATACTTTCCGAACCTACACATTGCCTATGCATGTAATATATCCTTGATTATTTCCTAACTGCATCAGGGAATTACATACTTAAGGAAAGTCTCATAATTGAAAGTATCAAATGTTTATTTTTGCTATGCATCATACTGATGGTTGAAAAATTATCTATTTTTCTACATCATTACCATTTCGGAACACGAATTTTTGTAGACGCTGTGACATTTTATGCATGATCAGGTGTGGTGGGATAAGCGGTGACACTCTGGCCTCTTATTTGGGAGGACACAAGTTCGAATTCTTGTCCAGCCATACAGATTTGGGGTTTCCATGGTTTCCCCAAATCACTCCATGTGAATACCGGAATGGTTCCTTTAAAAGGGCTTTGCCAAAATCCTTGCCACCACTCCTGTCCTGCCTGAAATGACCTCAATGTCAACAAGGTTGAAATTAATAAGCAAAAAAAAAGAGACATTTCTGTATGCTCACCACTGTGTGTTTGAGGAGGCACTGAACATCATCTTTCACATTTATGTCATTGATATATTGTCTTAGCTTAGGAAAAGGTGGTAGTCACTAGGTGCCAAGTCTGGACAATTGGGTGGGTGAGTGGGTGACTATTTTCCAACTCTGTGATAGATGAGATATATAGTGGAGAATACTTGGGCCCTTGCTTAAAATTCTTTGGTACTGAATTGTTCTTTGAGTTTTTTCAATGTTTCCCAGTAGCTGTTTGTGTTTATTGCAGCTGGTTTTAACTAACAATACCTTCTTCCGATTCATTTTATTTGTTTTCCTTTTTTTGAGGTAATAAGCTTCATTGAAATCATGGTCACTGGTGGCAGGGAAGTGGAAGAGATTTCACCATGGCTAGAAAACCCTAATCTGGATGGCCAGATGGGTATTTGAACCCACCTCCTCCCAAATGTGAGGCCAGAGCATTACTGCTTACCAGCGGCGGCCTTAGCCATTTCGAGGCCCCGGGCGGCAGATCTTTGCGAGGCACTTTTGTCCTGTTTTGTGAATCGAAAATAGGTATTTCTGATGCAAAGTCATAAATATATAAATTTTGAGTTTTAAAATATTATATATGAAGAGTTATTAAAAGTTAACAAACATAACGACGTTAAATTATTAATGATGAATTACATAAATGCCTTGAAAGATACTTGAAAGATACTTGCAAGAAACTGCATTGCTTCAAAAGTTTAGTCACTAATTTCCTTTAATCTTTTTACGCTATACATGAAAACAAATATGTCATACCATATGACGAGAGCAACTAAAAATTCATAGGTAGTTATTTCCTTTTCTATAGAGTGCCATTCACTAAACATCTGACAATCAGTACTATTTTCTGCTAAATCCCTCAAAGCATCAAATATATCTCTCGGTTGGGATTTAAAAGACTTCACCGATTCTACTCTGCTTTCCCATCTAGTTTCAGAAAGTGATTTTAGTGAAAGGATTTTAGATGTGTTTTTAAAATAGCCCACTTATAACTCAATCCGACAGAAAGGCGTTGCTGCGTCTCCTAGTATGAGATTCCAGCTATGACTCTTGTAGGGTAACAAATAAGCAGGTGGATTAATTTCAAGTATACGTTTCTGAACACCACTTTTTTATCCACGCATTTTGGCTTCATTATCATATCCTTGACATCTGTATATTTTGCATATATATTTTTTTGGAAAAATTGCGCTACTAGTCTTGTCTCTTACTTGTTTTAGGTGAAGTCGTAACACTAGATCTCATAGGGATATTAACTTTACTAAATCTGTTAAGTTGCTGTTAGTCTCACTTGAACCTGAGTCAGATTTCTCTCTATGATCTCTGAAGTCCTAATTGTGAGATATCAAAAAATTTACAATTTCAAGCAGTCTTTCTGAACTCTCTCTCCAACCCTGCCTTTCTTCATTCAGGGCTTCTGGTTTACTTTTTGATGACGCGGTCCGGTGTAGGGCTGGTGGATGTGGAGAAGCAGTTTCCACTTCTTCACGACCAACTTATGTATCTGTGCTATTGAATGCATTAAAAAAAGTGTATTTTCTTCATCCTCACTTCCATGTTCATCAGATGATCGTAATATGTAGATTGTGCCATTCTAAAACATCTGTAAAAATTCGTTTCATCATCCATCAGATGCTATGACAAATGTTTTTGTGTGTGTTTTGGGATAGCAAAAATGAAGTAAATTATATAGAAATCTATTACATTTATTTAATGATGTTTGAAATTCTAACTTAAACTCTAGGTCTTCTATTCCTAATAGGTGGATACGCTAGATATGCATTGCACAGCTGGTAAGAAACTCTGTGACTAGGTCTTTGAGACCACATAATATATAGGCCTAATGACCTCATTGTTTATCAAGAAAAACTGTCTACTAAATTGCAAGTAACCTCATACGAAACAAACACGTCAAGTGCGAAGTGATTGACGTCTGACATTTTACTGCAGTTGCGTTCAGAAACACGAAAATCTTTCAGTCCAGTGTAGCGTATGAAAAAATTTTAATTGTGGTTTGTTAAGACTGTGTTTGGATTCTATTTTTGTAGGTAAAAGATCAACCACTGAGGTGATAACATGAGTCAGGTAAAGAAAATATTTTAACATACTTTAATACTTTCGTAGATTATAAAGTACGCCTAAGCAAAATAAAGAACAATACCATATAACAGAGTATGGTTGGCAACCCTGGGTGTGACTCCAAACTCACTTTTTGAGAAACAACCAAATGGATACATTAAAGGATACTGAAGTCAGCAGGAACAAGTTCGTTACACGGCCGAGATATGGACAAGTGTGAACACAGGAAGAGTGCGGAGTAATACCTGTCAAGTGTGACTCAAACTTCCAGTGTAAGGTGACGAGAGTTGACGAACGAAATGAAACACGGATTGCCCGAGCGTAAATCGTAAACACTACGAAAGTAACAAAACTGAGAGTTCAAGTGGGTTTTCTAATACGCGAGGCACGAGATTCAAATAGTAATGAAATTTTCGACTATGTTTTACAGTTAAATTACAAAAAAAATATTAATATTCAGTGATAAATTATTTAATTTTGATACCATTAATCTTACTTTTTAAATGAATACGATACTGAATAAATCTAAATGAGAAAATTTTGATTAGGAAATGATTAATATATACTCTACTATCAACTAACCAACTGTTATCACTAATAGTAAAAAATAAAATATTTTTTTTTTAAAATATAAACTTTTTTCAACACGGGTTGTTGCGCGAGGCCCCGGGCGAATGCCCTGTTCGCCACCCCCTAAGGCCGCCTCTGCTGCTTACCCACTAGGCTCGAACATCCAGTCCTAAAACACTGTCACACTTTCTTTATCAGCAGATTGTGTTTGTTTGCTTTTTTTTGCTTACGGTATTTTGGATCGATTATCACAGGTGATGAAACATCACTGTTCCACTTTACACCTGAGACTAAAGAACAATCACATGAATGACGTCATCCTTCTTCACCAAATGCTGGTATTTATTAATGTTATTATACTGAAGAATTCCATACAAAGAATAAAGCAGAAAATTTCATGTTTTATTATGTAATTAGTATTTAACCCAGTAGATATCAAATCACAATGCTGCAAAGCTCATAGATTAAATTTGTACAAAATTATTAACAGCATTGTATAAAACAGAAAAAAAATGATAATTTAAGAGTTCTCTGCTTCTAACCCTGATTCTCAATTAACCTTCTTTACTTAAATCAGTTATGAAAGAATTTGTGTTTGTCCTACGATAATAATCTGGTTGTAAATTTCTGAGTGACAATGGTTGTTTAATTTGCTACAGTACTAATATTTGGTCCCATGTGATTGTCTCGTATGTTATTATTATTATTCTTATTACTCCCCGATTCACTAAAAGTGCTTTTGTTTTCCTTGATGACAGTGTATAACCATTTGTAAGGTACCTTTTAGCTCACCAAAAGCATTCCCACTGGCTACCCCAGCAGTAATATATTCTATACTTCGATTTTCATGTCGCTATGTAGAACATAGAAATTTTGCATAAAATAATTTTTAACTTGAATGGATTTTCTGCATTTATTTCCACAGTGATAACACGTTATAAGAATCATTTTTAAGTGTATTCATTATGTCCGGAAAAATTTAGTTGAAGAGATAGTTTGATTTGTTTATGTATTAACCCACGCAATTAGGAAAGCTAGGATTTATGATTTGAAGTAACTCTGAATTGAGGACTGTCACAGCTGATCTTTTATCACTAGGTATAGTCAGCACTGTCTAGAATATTTTGAAAGTAAAATTAACTAATTTGGCAATGTTTAATTAGTACTTTTAATTAAGAGAAAAAATGAAGTTTTTTAACTTAAAGGAGTAGAACTGAGAAATTTATATCAGTAGATAGCCCAAATTGAGAGGATTACTAATACACTCCTGGAAATTGAAATAAGAACACCGTGAATTCATTGACCCAGGAATGGGAAACTTTATATACACATTCCTGGGGTCAGATACAACACATGATCACACAGACAGAACCATAGGCACATAGACACAGGCAAAAGAGCATGCACAATGTCGGCACTAGTACCGTGTATATCCTCCTTTCGCAGCAATGCAGGCTGCAATTCTCCCATGGAGACGATCGTAGAGGTGCTGGATGTAGTCCTGTGGAACGGCATGCCAAGCCATTTCCACCTGGTGCCTCAGCTGGACCAGCGTTCATTCTGGACGTGCAGACCGCGTGAGACGACGTTTCATCCAGTCCCAAACATGCTCAATGGGGGACAGATCCGGAGCTCTCGCTGGCCAGGGTAGTTGACTTACACCTTCTAGAGCACGTTGGGTGGCACGGGATACATGTGGACGTGCATTGTCCTGTTGGAACAGCATGTTCCCTTGCCGGTCTACGAATGGTAGAACGATGGGTTCGATGACGGTTTGAATGTGCCGTGCACTGTTCAGTGTCCCCTCGACAATCACCAGAGGTGTACGGCCAGTGTAGGAGATCGCTCCCCACACCATGATGCCGGGTGTTGGCCCTGTGTGCCTCGGTCGTATGCAGTCCTGATTGTGGCGCTCACCTGCACGGCGCCAAACACGCATACAACCATCATTGGCACCAAGGCAGAAGCGACTCTCATCACTGAAGATGACACGTCTCCATCCGTCCCTCCATACACGCCTGTCGCGACACCACTGGAGGCGGGCTGCAAGATGTTGGGGCGTGAGCGGAAGACAACCTAACGGTGCGTCGGACCGTAGCCCAGCTTCATGGAGACGGTTGCGAATGGTCCTCTCTGATACCCCAGGAGCAACAGTGTCCCTAATTTGCCGGGAAGTGGCGGTGTGGTCCCCTACGGCACTGCGTAGGATGCGACGGTCTTGGCGTGCGTCCGTGCGTCGCTGCTGTCCGGACCTAGGTCGACGGGCACGTGCACCTTCCGCCGACCACTGGCGACAACATTGATGTACTGTGGAGACCTCGCGCCCCACATGTTGAGCAATTCGGCGGTAAGTCCACCCGGCCTCCCGCATGCCCACTATACGCCCTCACTCAAAGTCCGTCAACTGCACATACGGTTCACGTACACGCTGTCGCGGCATGCTACCAGTGTTAAAGACTGAGATGGAGCTCCGTATGCCATGGCAAACTGGCTGACACTAACTGCGGCGGTGCCCAACCGCTGCGCAGCTAGTGCCCTTCGACGGCCAACACTGCTGTTCCTGGTGTGTCCACTGTGCCGTGCGATTGATCATTGCTTGTACAGCCCTCTCGTAGTGTCCGGAGCAAGCATGGTGGGTCTTACACACCGGCGTCAATGTGTTCTTATTTCAATTTCCAGGAGTGTATATAGTGGTTTTGGTAAAAAAGTATAAGTATCATTGAGATAATTAGGATTTTGAAGATAGATTGTCATTAATTGTTGTTGTAGTGCGATAAATTGCGCCAAGCTAGTGACATAAGAGACTTCAAGGTTAAGCTTTTAGAAATACATTTCAATGTTGAATTAAATTAACGTAGATAGAATATAAAATTAGGAAGCCCTTATAGGAATTGCAAGCTAAACCATTTAATGCATAGGGAGATATTAATTTTTGTAAGAATTTGCTGATGTCATAGGAATTGAAAAGTTTATAAATGTTCCTGGAGTCATCTTTAAATCTGGTATTTCGGTGATTTTTAATGAAGTAACTTCATGTCGCTATGTAGCCTAGTCTTCCACCAGATTTGAAACAGTTAACTTTGTATTGGTTCAGGGAGCGAACTGCTCCATGTGGTAGTTGTTATGGCACATTGCAACATGCCGTAATCGTATTCTCACTAATGTTAGGGGGACTTAGTGAGTTTGTTTTCTCATGTGAATGTGCTTAGCCTGTCAATCTTCTATGGAAATCTTGTCCGATGTCTTATTTGCAATACTGGTACTGACAAAAATATAAGTATTTTGCGATTCTAGAACTGTGTCAAGAGAACTTATTAATTCTATCCTTTGTGTCTGGGGTTTATAATATAAACTCTTGACCATTTTATCAAATATTAATGTGTCCGAAGGTTACACTGGTCATGAACTTATGTACACAGTTTAGGCAAAGTGTTGCAACCCCCAGCATCGACCTTTTGGCCTAACACGTTATAGCCCAGTTCAAAATTACAGATAATTCCAATGATAAATTATTTGTTTCTGAAATGTGAGGTTTGGTCTACTGTGAAATAATTATTTTCGAAACAAGTGTGAAGTTTGAAAAGAGACATATGATGTGATTTCGGCACCGCTGGAAAATCGAGTAGCAAAAGTATTCAAATTTATTTCGGCAGTTGATACTTTCAGTTAAGAGACTTTCCTTAAGTATGTTATTTCCTGATGCAGTTAGGAAATTATCAATGATATATTATATGCATAAGCAATGTGTAGGCTCGGAATGTGCAAAAGTGAAATAATAATAAAAAATAAAACAAAATACTCAAATTTAAACTGAGACCCTCTCATTCAGAAACAGCTGTTGTGTCACTCATCAGTGTGTAAACAACGCTGCCCATGAAGATATCATCATTTTTCTGTAGTATTAAAAATTCTACCACTTGGAACATGGTTATCACCTGGCTTGTCGACAGACATCATTATGAATGCAAATTTATCAGAAGGAATTAGTTAAACTAGTATATAAATAATTACTGTTCTAGTTTTACACTTGTAAACTGGGGTAAAATATAGCACTGAGCCTGTATTTTACATCGCTTTAATGCAATCCTGTTAATTACAACTTTTGCAATAGGTTTCACAATCTGAATTTAGGAAAATTATATTGAAATATAGGGGAAGGTTGGTGAGTTACTCCACCTATAAGAATTGTCAGTGGGCGGAGCTCAATTCCTCCCTGTTAGCAAATTGTTTCATGCATTGACTTAAGGAAATCAATAATCTGAAGTATAGATGGCTCTGTATGAAATATTCACCAATGAGATTGCCAAGAGGAGGAGCCAACATTGGTTACTGTTTCCTGGGATGACATCGATGTCAGATTGTGCAAAATAAGAGAGAGAGAATCTGACAGCGGTGGCCAAGATTAATGGTAAAGACTGTACAATGGTAAAATAATTTCAAGGGGTGACGATAGTGTTTCCATAGACGAATGAAAAATTTCTCTCATTGGTACACAAACCAAGCTACAAGCCTGCATTGAATGTGCGTGTACAATGATTCAAGCAAATAAACCATGAAATAATAAAGAGGGTTTCCTTAAGAAACATTGCATGCTACCAAAATTAATTTTAGCATTTTCTTAAATACTTTATTGTTGGAATGCTGGAAGTTCTTACAATCAATAGAAGGGAATTTAATCACTGACAATATAAACCATTATATAGCCAAAACAACTGCGCAATTTTTTTTAACTTGGTCTCCTATCCCATAAATAGAATATATTACGTACCAGTCTGATAACTTTCAGGAAGTTGTGTCATTTTTCAGATGTTTCTTAACATTTGTTTTGCTTTTTTCTGTTGGTTGAAGTGAAGAAAGTAACTTTTCAGCTGTTTCTTATCATTTTTTTTTAGTGCCTAGGGTCTCACACTTTCTTATTCTGGCACTGCCTTTCGCTTGAGAATCACTTCTTGTTATGCAATTCTCCTTCAGAGGATCTATGAAACAAATAATATTGCCTCCTCGCATTGACAAAGTTTCTAATGCAGCGATTCTCAACCTATTTCAGCATGAGTACCTGTAAATTGTCAAAAATAATGCTGCAGCCCACTAACTTACACGAGCCTAAATTTTATTTTTTCTCTGTTTCATTTCAGCCATGTATGAACAACGATTACGCAACTTCCTCTTCTGAGTTCCCTCCCTCGGTCGCCAGTACGCTTTCATTCTGTGGCTCACTCTTGCTTTTCCTTCTTCTGAGAATACCCTCCTTTTACCAAAAGGTTTTTCTAAAGTCAGATCCTTTACCTCTGCAATTTTTCCTCTTAATAGTTCTCTGTCTTTAACGTTTTCCACCCTGGGCCTAATTTTAGTATCAATGTTATAATTAACATCTCGAACCTGTACCATTATACGATAATAAAACTAACACCATGTTTTGAATTCATATGAAAATGCAGATATGAAATGGGAAGTGAACTATTAAAAGTAAATTACATGTTAATCAGACCAAACCAGATAAATAATAATGTTAGTATAGGCTGGATGCTACGCTATACCACCGGCCTACGTGCATAAACTAAAATAAAAGATGCTTGACTGCACACCTTTTATTTTGTTTACTTCACCACTCATGTTACCAATCCTACCACCTAGCACAGTTCCTCATACCCATTTAAAGCCCTTAGTAAATTGTCATTTACTTAATCTCTAGACGAACAGTGTTCTTTCTGGTGTCATCTGAAAATGAATAGACTATTCTAGAAACAATGCTGTTCTATCCTCATCCTGGAAATGACACATTTTGCCCAGTCATTGAAATATTCAAGGCTTTTAAAAAGTTGGACAGTTATACACTACAAATATGGTATCAAAATTTGTAACAATGAAAGGAAAGAAATGCCGCGAGGCAATATTTACATGGAAAAGAAAGGGAAAATACACCCAACACTCACCAAAGCTGAAGGGAGGAGGGCAGCAGCAACACAGCACAACACACAAACAAATAAAAAACAATATTTCGGGTGAAGAATCCCCTTTTTCAAGTAAACAGATAGGTGGCTGGTCTTGCGCAAGACTTGCGTAGGACGCAGCCACTCATAGAACGCAGATGAGTGGCTGCGTCCTACGCAAGTCTTGCGCAAGACCAGCCACCTATCTGTTTACTTGAAAAAGGGGATTCTTCACCCGAAATATTGTTTTTTATTTGTTTGTGTGTTGTGCTGTGTTGCTGCTGCCCTCCTCCCTTCAGCTTTGGTGAGTGTTGGGTGTATTTTCCCTTTCTGTATCAAAATTTGTGATATTATGCTAATTGAGCTAGTGAACTATCTTCGCGGACCACTGGTGATCCGCAAACCACAGATTGAGAAGCACTGTTCTAGGTGATTTAGTTGAATGTTACATAAATGGCTACTGTTGCTGTGCTCTACCAACAATATTGCTAACTTTTTTGAGCTCCATAATGCTCCAAAGCCTGTGTATCTGCCCACTGCCTGGCGCTGCACGTGACAGAAATAAGTTGTCTCCATTCACTTCTAACAAAGCAGCCACCATCCTTGAATATTTTCACAAAAATGCTAGGGCACATGTGAAATTTGTGATATGTGGCAACTGTCTCCACAAAAGCGAAACAGTTCACTGATGTGACCACATATGGGGTTAATTATTTTCCCTAGATGTCATAAGTTATCGTAGAGAATTCTGCATTTATAAATATTTATTTTTCTTTCACTACATTTATTTTTTAATTTATTTATTCTAATTAGTGGTGGAGACATGTCACAGTGTCAATACGTATAGAGCCGCTGCTGCGTGTGTACCTAATAACCTGACTCTTCTTGCCATTTTTCTTCATTCCATGTTGACCTACCCATTTAGATATTATATCCAGTTCATCCCGCAACTGTTCACAGTCTTCACCTGTTTTGATCCTATTGTATACCATTACATCATCTGCAAAAACTTAAATTCTGGCTGTAAACCATCAACACAATCATTCATTAGAATAATAAACAGCAACAGTCCCAATACACTACCCTGAGGCACTCCCACATTTACCTCCACCTCTTTTGATAACGTATTTCCTACTCTAACACTTTGCTTTCTGGCTTTTAAGAACTCCTCTACCAAGCAAGTAACATTTTCATCCAATCCAAAAGATTTCAGTTTATTTAAAACCATTTTATGGCTCACTCTATCAAATGCATTAAAAACATCTAGTACCACACTATCAACTTGGCCTCCCTTGTCCAATTCATTTGAAATATCTTGTACACTGATCTGCTAGAACATTATGACCACCTACCTTCTGTCAATCAATATAAACATGTCCAGGCGATGAAAGTGTTACCTGATGAGGAATGACTGCTAGTTCAACACAGTCATGGTGCGTGTAGTATCAGAGAGCATGTTATCTGTGTTTAGAATGGGAAAGGTGCACAATATATCTGAGTTTGACCGAGGGAAATTGTGATGGCCCGGAGACTCAGGACAAGGATTTCAGAAACTGCACAACTTGATGAGTGTTCGAGGAGTGCTGTGGTGAGTGTTTCCAATAAGTGATGAAACCACCTTCAAACGTCAAGGTGTTTGGCGGCCGGCCACCCCTCATTACCGATGTTAGACTTCTTAGGCTGGACAGACCGTTAAAACAAGACAGGTGACAAACTGTGGCAGAATTAACATGAGTTTAATGCTGGGCAGAGTAGAAGAGTGTTTAAACACACAGTGCACTGAACACTCCTAACAATAGGCCTCCAAAGCAGACGACCCATGCATGTGCAAACATTAACACCACAACATCAGCAACTATGATTGAAATAAGCAAGTTACCATCATCACCAGCAGAGTGTTGCTTGGTCTGATGAATCCCGACACCTTCTTCATCATGCTGATGGGAGGGTGTGAATCTGTCGTTTTCCAGGGGAACAGCCTCTTGACACCTGTACTGCAAGCTGACTCAATTATGCTCTGGGGAACATTCACATGGGCATCCATGGGTCCAGTGGAGCTAGTGCAAGGCACCATGATGGCCAGTAAGTATTGTACACTGTTTGCAGACCATGTACACCCCTGCATGACGACCGTGCTTCCCAATGACAGTGGCATTTTTCAAAAAGATAATGCACCATGTCACAAGGCCAAGAGTATGATGGAGAAGTTCAAGGAACACAGTGGCGAGTTGCATTTGATGTGCTGGCCCCTCAACTTGCCAGATCTTAACCTGATTGAACACATCTGGGATGTGAAGGAATGTGGTGTCAAACTCATAGTTCCCCTCCCCAGAATTTATGGGAATTAGGTGACTTGTGTGTGCTGATGTGGTGCCAACTCCCTCCAGCAACCTACCAAGGTCTCATTGTTTCTATGCATAGATGCGTCACTGCTGATATCCATCCTAAATGCAAACATACTGTGGCTATTAGGTGCGTAGTCATAATATTGTGGCTGATCAGTTTATATACCCCACCATATTCATATGAATATCCTTGCGTAAAGCAATGTGATCAATCTGAAAACCAGTTTCTTTCCTCATAGACATTTATGATATAGTTGCATATCAATCTCTCCATTATCACTGATGTCAAACTAATTGGCCTGTAATTTTCAACCCAACTTGTAACCCCTCCTTTATGAACCAGTAATACTATCGCTCTTTTCCAATCCTTTTGTAAGCAGCAAGACTCCAGACACATTTCAAATAAAATTTCAAGGTAAGGCACAATATGGTATCCCACAATCTTTAATAAATCTGTAGTAATATTATCTAAACCAGCCTCTTTACATTTTTTTAGCTTTCTGAGTTCCTCCGTAATTTCCTGAGAATCTATTTCAAATTTTGTCAGACAATTTTGTAGTTTCCTCATTTACACTTTTAACTAACAAAAAGAATCAATTTGTTCAGAGATACAAAGTAAACAGTTCAGTTATTGATATGGCCAATTCCATGAAGTATTTGGGCATAACAGTACAAAACAACATGAAATGAGACTTTCACATTAATTCGGTCTTATCTAGAGCTAATTCTAAACTGTGATTCATAGGTCAAATCATGAAACATTGTAATGAACAAAAATTCTCATGTGTACACATTTGGACTACTTGTAATACGTAAACATTGTTTGGGGCTATGCAACCTTAGCATTAACTTGATCGTGCTGCCTATGTAACTGATACCTTTTCTCAAAGATGCTATAGTTATTTAAAGTGGCCACCAAGCTATTAGTTTACCCTGTAATAGCTAACAGGTCATACACAAATGAAAGAAAGTCACTGTAGTTTCTAATTTGAATATATTCTGTAAGTTTTATAAAGTTAGAAGCTGGTATCAGATTACAGTTGTTGAAAACATTTAAGGGAAATTGAACTTCAAAACCACATATGAAGATGCAGGTTATCCTCCTAGGCACAACACTGTATAAAAGCATTCACTCTGGCAAACATACTTATATTTGCACCCCAAAGTTCAGAGTGCGTTTAGTGGTAGTTGTAGCCACTGCTACTAATAACTCCTTAAACCATCAAAAAAAGTTCTTCCATTGAGTTTCCATTCCTGCAGAACACAAATTTTACTCAGATTTTCCCCTAAATTTTAAAATGTTATAGTTTAATTTATTACCAATCTTTTCAGTCAAGAGAAATTTCCTCGTAATTATTCTCGTTTAAGAGCTATTAATTTCTAAAAGTCACACATGGTGATGCCATCCACATGTCGACACTAAAACTTCACTTTTCTTATTTTAACCCTTTGACTACTGACGGCGGTACGACTACCTGCCGTGATGAGGCCTGCTACCTGTGCTAAGTGATTATTCCTGGGGATAGAGCGGTCCGCGCTGCCCCACATCTCAGTACTGAATTTTACTGGCGTAGCACTGTGACCTCTCACGGCTGATACACAATGTTCTCAGTACACTATATAGTTCCTCTGCAAATAAATTACCGCATAATCAAACTGAATCATTAACCCTATTTTTCGTCACTAATAACTATATCTTGCTTGTAGTTTTTACTCAATTTTTGCAGCGTATGTCGAAAGCGTCGTGATTCTTAAATTTACCTCAATAGTTTACTGTTCTTTCTTGCATACCAATTTATAACAACTGCAATTTTCTATATCTTTCTTACTGTATTAGAGTGTTATTGTTGAAATTTAAAGAGCATAGATTCGAAGAAGATGCTACAAATATTTTACTTCCACACTTATGTACCGCGTTCAGACCATGACTGTAAAATTAGAGATATTCGAACTCATACAGAGAGTTAAAGGCATCCGATTTTTCCTCGCGCTATTCACAAATATAAAAAGACACCTGTAAATGATAATTGTACAACCAGTCTCCCCCACACACCGAAATTTGGCTTGTGGAATATCTTTGTACATGTAGATTCCCAAAATATCTCGATGTTGACTGAATGTTTGCTGTGCTTTGTAATTACCCGATTATACGTAATGTTGTTTCTTTATGAAATTTGTTCCACATAAGTACTCAACAGATTTTTCAACATTTCAAAGCTGTGAAATGTCTGTCCATTAATTACATGAGGTGAAATAGGGGGGGGGGGGGGTTGTCCGGCGAAATCTCACAAAACCTCACCAGAGTAACAATAAGCGGTATCTGGACATAAGTTCACCAAAAATTTTACTATTTAGAAGAACATCTCTGGTCTAATATCTGCTAATTTTCAATTTTTTTCACGCTTGGTATCAGAAGACAAATAGCTATGAACAATACATTTAATCATATCCAGTATCTTTCCACTTTTATATTCGAGAATGCACTGATTCTGGAGTATTCTCTATAGTGGTTATATAAGACCGATTCTTTTCATCAGCTATATATTTCATTAGTGCTTCTGTAAAAAATAACACGAAAACTGACAGAATACTTGGCACATTCCCTATTTGACACACATGTCCTGATAACTTATCATCAAATGCGTGACTAACTGGACGAAAATCATTTTCTTTCCAATCAGATTTATCGCCAAGATGTAATTTCTTCGTAGACGTTTCACTATCACATTCCGATTCTTCAGATTCAGAACAACTAACATGAAACATGAGATTGCATTGTCAGCCCTGCTGACGAGTGTGGTTTAGGACTACAGCTTTCTGATTCTGTGGAAAAGCTATCACTTCCATCAAAATCAAGTAGTTCATCCTCAGTGTAGCTACTCATAAGAATCTCCATGATTTCTTCCTCAATGCACCCACGACGTCTTGCAAGTTTCTTTATAAAATACAGGACACAATGAACACTGATGTAATTTCTGTCGAACAGTTCACTGTAGAGCAAAGCCTAGGCTCCCAACAGACAAACATTCGGACGATAAGCTAGCGACCAGAACTGCGAAAGGCTATTGAGAAATGGGGCGTGAAGTCTACTGTACAACTCAGGTAGCAGCGCGTATATATTCATCATGAGCACTCAGGTAGCGGCAGATAGGTGTGACTTAACTCGTCAACAGCACTCAGGGGAAAACCGGCGGTTGCGAATAAACTCATCATTAGCATACGGGGGCATCAGGCAGCGGCATCAGGCAGCATGACGAGTAAACTTGTCAACAGCAGTCAAAGGGTTGAATTTCAAGTTACGACTGAACTGTTATATTTTTGTTATTAACTGAATTTCTCTCTCTCAATTGAGCCTACTTTTATCTCCTTAGCTCTTTTATCTAAAAAGTTCCAATTCTATATTTTTCCAATATCTTCACAGATAAATTTTAAAATCATACAAAATACATCTTAACATGAGTGTCATTCTCTGATTTCTTAGTGGAAATGAATGCAACAAAATTCATTATGACTAGAAAACAACCTTATTTGAATCTTATGTATTTTAGGAAATTGGTTTAGAATCAATTTAAAAAGTGCTTTCTTGTTAAGAAAATGATTATAAAAGTTCTTTACCATACAACTATATGAGATTGGCTCCCTTTTAATTGATTTGAGTGAGATAATGAATGTTTAACAAGGTTACGTTCAGAGCTGAAAGTGATTTGCTATCTGCATTATTTGTGATAGGCCTCCTGCTAAACGGTTTAGATAAGATAATAGATATGTAATGTAATGTTGTGCCATTTGGGACCTGAGAAAAGCTGCTTGATTTGTGATTGCTTATGATAGCATCACAGAATTGATTAGCATATTGGGCTGGGATACTCTGGTAGACAGACAATGTAGGTTTTGTTTGAACTTATTGGTAACCAAACGTACACACACTTTCATTTATGAGTGCAGTGAAATACCAACTATTTGGGACAGAGCATTGATTTTTACATAAAATCTTTCTTCCTCGTGTTATTCGGGATTGCAATGCATGGAGGAGAGATTAATTTTGGTGCAAAGGACCCTCTGCCACCCACTAATTTGCGAATTGAAGAGTACGTATGTAGATTTAGACGTATAACTAACTACTTAAAATTAGATCCTATCCAGAATGCCAGTAACTAGGACTCTCAAAATCAATAGTTACAAGTGCAAAGACCAAGATAACAATGTACATAATGAATGAAAGTTTGTTTTTTAATATGTGAAGCAAACTTTGTCAGACATTCAGTTTGATCTTTAGACCAAGAGCTTAACTCATCTTACTGGCTAGATAAATTTATATCATGGGAGGTGAAGTATTTTAACACAAAAAGCATTTTTAACTACACTGTTTTTAGTACTAAAATCAAAGCATTTTCTTAATGACTTCCATTTGAAATGGTTAAACACTAGAAATTATAAATAAGAAAAGAAAGAGAAAGAATGTTTTCTTATTTACATTTCCTAATCACCTACTTTTCATCTTCTTCAAAATCAATTCAGAAATTACATCAGTAGAAATCTGTTTAAAGTGAATGTTACAGAACTGTAGCTTTCAGTTACAAATCTCTCTCCACTACTAAAAAGAAGAAAGTTGCGAAAATAATGATTCAGAATCATTTGGCTCTGAGAAATAACCAATTTGTTTCCTCAGTAATACTAAAGCATTGAATTAATTAAATCTTTAACTGAGCTCTCAATTTTAATTAAACATTATAATGATTTAGAATGATGTAACTCATAGAAGGGAAGGGGAAAACCATAGTCAGTAAATCTAAATGAAAGAAAACAGTTTGATTCTCAATGCAAAAACACTAATTCATGAAGCATCTGCAATCATAAAAACAAAATGCAAGGAAAACACAAACCGGAAAATAACTTGCTGCAGCAAATCTATGTCTTGTAAATATTCCACAGGAACAGGTGGAACAGATGTCTTGGCCGGACCTTTGAGTTCAACTAGCCAGCCCTGATGCCATAACTCAGGCGGTGTAGTTGCAAATGAGTTGATTAAAGGCATGCGTGAAAGGCAGACAATAAGTTCCCTGCAAAATCAACAAGCAATTACAAAACTGTTTCCACATTGATTAAAGTGTACCTGATGGATTTCATTATTTTATTTGCCAGTGACCTACCTTGTTGGTTCAAACAAAAATTTTGGAAGACTATTATTATTTTTGTGCTGCATGCGTTCGAGCCACACAATGAGCACTGACATCTGATGACAGGCATACGCTACGCCCAAAGTGTCAGGATCTTGAAGTGCTGACTTCAAAACTAAAACATTTGACAAATGCATAATGATGCAAAATCATGTGATCCAGTTAAATGATAAATTTGTTTTTGTATGTTGTGTCCAACCTGAAGGTAGTGAAAGAGCTGGCAACTGCTGACCACTACAGTACAAGACACATCGGGTTAAGGCACTAGCAGCAGATGCCACCCAACAGCCGTGCTGTGTCTGTCCAAGCAAGGTCGATAAGTTTGGTTCCTTCATGACACATGCAGCACAACTTAGGGTAGCCTCCAAATGCTGCGGCTGGACAGAGTGCTCCTTATTTATGAAGGAAATCTGCCAACTGATTGCCTGAAGGTAAAAAAAAAAAAATCACAATTTTTAATCAGAACTGCAATTCTGTAAATAAGAACATGAGTACTGCAGATTTTTTGTCAATCATAAAGTTGATAAACACGGTTCTTTTTACAAATATGTTCCACTAAGGCAGACACTAATGTTAAGTCATTATTTTAAAAAGCAACATGTGTGACAAGTTATTCAGAGACAATACTTACTGACAAAATTATCCTGACATTTAATAAACTGAAAGACCATGTCTTATTTCAGCACATGAAAGTATTTGTAAGTATTTGCATAAAGTTTGGAGTAAAAGAGGAAAAAAAGGCACATATCACAAATAATAACAATACAGCAGAATAAGTTGCAACAATAGAAAACAATAAAATAAAACAAGTATAGAGAACATACCTGAGAAAAATGAATATGAGACAATTCGGTCTGCCCAATATGGAGACAGCTATCCCATACCGAGCCATACATGACACAGGTGCACTTCAACCCTGACTGTACAAAGGCTCTATAAAACTGTAGAACGCATGAACAGTTGGCACCCCATGATATACCACACAGACATTTCAAAACATTCAGCGCCTTAGGGGCTCTGGCTTTAACATCATTGAGATGTGGTAGCCATATGAGCTTACTGTCAAAAATGAGGCCCAGGAACCAAACAGATTAACGGAAACTTAAAATGGTGTTTTTGAAGATAAGGTCAGATTCTACTAAAAACTATGCAATTGAGTAAAAAGTACACATCTGGTTATCTTATCAGAGAAACAAACAACCATGTGTACTGGCCATTCATCCAGCATGTTTAGCAAGAGCCTCAGGCTAGATGATGAATAGAAAATCGGAGTCATTGACGCATAATGAGTATTGAACTGGACTTCTTATTACAGCCGAAATATTGTTATTACCAACAATGAAAAGGGTCATGCTTAAAACTGGCCACTGAGAAACACAGTTTTCCTGGATAAAAAGATCTGACATTTCACTATTGACTCGGTAGTGGAAACAACATAAAAAATAAAATAAAAGAAAAACAGGGCAGATTTCCCCTAAATCCCCATTTATGTAATTGTTTTAAAATGCCAAGTAGTATTATAAGCCTGATCGATACCAAAAAAAACACACCAAAGAGGTATTGGCTGCGAATGAACACATCTCGTATTGCCACTTCCAATAGAATCATGTTGTCCAAAGTAGAGTGCAATTTCCTGAATCCGCACTGTAAGTGGTTCAGCAGAGTTTGGGACTCGAGACAACAGACTAGGTGGCAGTTTACTACCCGCTTTCTTATTTAGCTTGTCTTGGTGATGCTACAATAGCTACCTGGCAACAACTTGTTCTTCCCAGATTTTAAAATAGGGATTAGCGTTACTCATTTACAATAGTCAGTGAATGGTTCTATGGTTAAAATATCATTAAAAATATCTAGAAGGTACTCTTTACTGTCTTTCCTAAGGTGCCTTATCATCTGGAACTGGATCTGGTCTACCCCTAGCATGCTGTCTATGGTGCTGTTTAAGACAGACTACAGCTCGAAAGCTGTAAGTGGGCTGATTGATGTATGTCTCAGAGTCTGACAAATTAAAGCTTATAAAGGGCCTGTCAGCAGTATTTCTTAATTGCTACAACCGAGAATCCAAACAGGCATTCGAGGTGATGCCGCCCTCCCCCCCAAAAAAAACCTGGAATTATTTTTTAAAAGCTATGTATTTTCAAACTTTTTACAAAATAACCTTATCCCCTTCAAAATACACTTCATTGCAAATAATACAATTGTCCCACCAGTCCTACAACTGTTCAAAACATTTTCTGTAGTCATCTTCAGAAATGGCTGACAGCTCCTCCCTCGTTTTCTTTTTTGACCTCTTCAATGTTGTCAAATCGGTGTCCTTTCACGCGTGGAAACAAGAAAAACTTGTGCGGAGCCAGGTGAGGCAAGTAAAGTGTATGGGGCAGTGGAACCACACCATTTTTAGCCAAGAACTGCCTAACAGAGACAGCTGTATATGCAGGTGCATTGTCGTGGTGGAAGAACCAGTCTCCTGTCTGCCACAAATAGGGTATTTTTTGACGAACACTGTTGTGTAATCTTCTTAAAACTTCTAAAATAAAAGTTTGATCAACGATCTGATGTGGGGAAACAAACACTGAATAAACTACACCCTTGGAATAAAAAAAAGCAAATGGGCAAATTGTTTTGATGTTTGATTTGATTTGATGACTTTTTTTGTCGTAACCATAGCACCATGAGTCATCACCAGTAATGACTTTTGACAGCTTTTTAAGCTGATTTTTCGAAGCACAACATGTTTCAACTCGACATTCTTTTTGATTGTCAGTCAGAGCCTGAGGAACAAACTTGGTAGCAACCCTTTTCATTTCCAAATCTTCGGGTAAAATTCGCTGAACCGAGCTCCAAGATAACCCACTAATCTCTGATAGTTGATCAATTGTCTGTCGACTCTCTGAGAGCACTAGCTCTTGAATTATTTGAACATTTTCTTCGATTTGGGCAGTTGATGGACGTCCAGAACAAAGTTTGTCATCAATCCACATGATGCTAATTTTAAACTGAGTTTTTACCATAGCGTCATCTTTGTAAGCTGTTTTCAACATTAAAACAGTTTCAGCAGCATTTTTACTGAGTAGAAAACAAAGTTTTACAGCTGCACGTTGTTGACTTAAGCCAAAAATAATCACTGCAGATTAACAGAACAAGCCAGGTTGATAACACAGGTGGCACTGAAATGACAATGAGTTGCACTATAAACGCCTAGCGGCAGAAATGCGTACTACACAAGTGCCGCCCATAGCAATGCTATTCCAGTTATTTTTTGATACCTCGTAAGACGAGGCGGCAGTGAAGGATTCTGACACCAGCTGCACTATGCTTCATTCGATGGTGATTATACACCCCTGATTCAGCAATGTAGATACTGGTGATTGAGAGTACATTCCCAATATATGGCAGATAGACTCTCATACTTTGGACATAGCTGTGAAACAGTTGGTGGTGCTCACAAAGCTTTGCCCTGACATTTCTCTTTCACTCCTTAACTACACGACATCTTAGCTTTTGTAATACGGAACATTGCTGGGTTGTCTGATGTTGAGTGGAACCTAAAATGCTGCATCACCCTTCTGTGACATTCATCGTCCCACCAATGGACAGGCATCTTTATGGCGTTTCTGAGCTTTTCAGTATAGAATCACTTTCATTGAGTGTTTTACCTGTTTTACCTTCCCTTTAAAGTCGCAACACTGCTGGAGAATAACTGAGTGGTGATAGAGTAGCCAGTCAGCTTTGCTGAAGTTTAATTTGGATCGCTTCTTTCATCCTTCACGTTAAAATTAACGTGCATCCATATAAGGAAATGGTAACTTCCACGAAGGTCATGATCCACCACCCGATGCATAGAGTCCACAATTGAAGGAGAGCACAATGGAAGGTCCTTTGCAGAAGATGAATCAAAACAGTGGTGATATGAGTCATTTGTCCTCTGTTCAGGATAAAAATTTCCTCCTGCCCTACCAATCAACTAACTATTAAACCAAAAAAATAAAAAGATTAAATAATATAATAACGTATTTAGATGAATACTTCTCACAAATATATTCTGTTGTTGCTGAGGGCTTGATATCTTATTTATTTCTGACTAAGTAGTAATTAATTCTGACTAAGTAGTCATTAATTTTATACTAATTTCTTGAAAAATTTGGTGTAAAAAATTTGGCAGTCATATGAGGGGAGTGAGATGGTTCAGTCTGACTTGGGGCCAGGTTAAGAAGTCTGCAGCGTTTTCAAACCAAATGCAGAACTTGGAAGTGTTGTAGCAAATGTGGAAGACCTAGGGAAAGATTTCTCAGAGGAAGATTGTATTGTAATTGTGGGGGACAAGGAAATGGTCTTGATAAGGACCTCAGTTATTCAACTGAGGAAGCCATTGCTCACATTTCCAGGAACACACGTCAGATGAATGTAAGATTTGTGGGTTTGCTTAAGCGTTATGATAAACCTTGGATGTGGTCTGACATTAGGCGTACAAACACATTGTTGGAAAGGATTTCTGGCAGTTAGAAAATTCACACATTGGTTTGATTGATGTAACCTCCATTGGTAGGGACAGCTATACTCGTTATGGACTCCATCTGAATTTCAGAGGTAAAAAGAAGCTTTCGCTTCTTATTGCTGATGGGATCAGGGGATTCCAGGTGAGTGAAAGTGGTGTTAAGTTGCGGCTTTTTTTAGGGTAAATAAAATAGATGTATTAAGATGTCTCAAAGAAATTAATGTCTCTCCTGATCAAAACTTATTGAAATAAGAAATTCCAAATGACATATCAGTGTGTACTAATAAAGTAAACATTTCAAAGTCAGTGAATAAAAGTGTTCAGACCACTATTCTCCATCAAAATATAACAGGAATATTTAGTAAAATTTATGACATTACCTTATGCCTAGAAGAGAGTAAAAATTCCAGAAATTTTAATGTAGATGTTTTGTGCATATCTGAACATCATTTGTCGGACACGGGAATATCTCAGTTGTCCATCCCAAATTATAAAGTATACCCTCAATTCTGTCGATGTAAAATTGAGAAAATGGGGGTTGCCATTTTTGTTAAAAATAATATTCAATGCAACAGTGTAGATGTAAGTAAATTGTATAGAACAACACTTTGAATGCTGTGTTACAAAACTAGAATATGGTAAGGACGAGCTCATAGCAATTTACAGGATCCCCTCAGGAAATTTTAGACTGTT
Organism: Vandiemenella viatica; assembly: GCA_031002005.1. Classification (NCBI taxonomy): domain Eukaryota; kingdom Metazoa; phylum Arthropoda; class Insecta; order Orthoptera; family Morabidae; genus Vandiemenella; species Vandiemenella viatica. Next base: position 202,169,397 of record CM061920.1, read on the forward strand.
TTTATCTCAGAGTCTTTGCTACCATGTTTCGCAGCAATGAAAGACTAGATATGGAAGCCTTGATGTTGCCTTTTAACTTAACGGCACTTGTAAATTCCCCATCAAGAATACAAAATAATAGCAGAACCGCAATTGATAATTTTTTGGGGATATTTCTCAGTACAGTAGCCTAATTACAATAATAAATTTTATCTCAGATCATGATGCCCAACTGTTATGTATCAAGTTGAGAAACACTATTAAACAGATAGAGAAAAGCTAGATATATAGAAGAAATAGTAATGAAAACAATATAAAACATTTAATAGATTCCTTAAATAATGAACACTGCTCATAAGTGGTATTAGAGTATCTAGCAAATCAAAAAGGGACCTTTACTTACAAGTATGAGAATCAGATAACAATACACTGAAATATCACTTTAAAATATTAAGAAATGTAATAAGAAAAGCCAAGAACAGAAAGTAGTGAATTCGGGCAATAAGATGAAAACCATTTGGATATAATAAAAACTGAAACAGGAAAATTGGTAAATCACCCTAAAGACCTAAAAATAGAACTAAGCTGATCTGTGTATAGTGAAGCAGGGGAAGATTTCTCAAAGGAGGATTGTATTGCGATTATAGGGGGACCAACAAAAATTCTTGATAAGAACCTCAATTATTCAATTGAGGAAGACATTGCTCACATTTCCAGGATCACATGTCAGACGAATATGGGATTTGTGGGTTTGCTTGAGCATTATGATAAACCCTGGAAGTGGCATAACATTAGGCGTACATATGCATCATTGGAAAGGGTTCTATGGCAGCCAGCAAATTCACACATTGGTTTGATAGATGTGGCCTGCATTGGTAGGGACAGTTATACTCGCCATGGACTCCATCTGAATTTCAGAGGTAAAACGCAGCTTTCGCTTCTTATTGCTGATGAGATCAAGGGATGCCAGGTGAGTGGAAGAGGTATTCCTATTATAAGTGGTGTTAAGTCGCAGCCTTTTTTTAGGGTAAATAAAATAAATGTATTAACATAGCTAAAAGAAATTAACGGCACTCCTGATAAAAACTTATTGAAATTAGAAATTCCATTTGACATACCAGTATGTACTAATAAAGTAAACAATTTAAATTCTTTGACTCAAGATGTTCAGAGCACAATTCTCCATCAAAATATAAGGGGAATATTTAGTAAAACTGATGACATTACCATATGCTTAGAAGAGATTCAAAATTCCAGAAATTTCAATGTAGATGTTTTGTGCATATCTGAACATCATTTGTATAACATAGGAATATCTCAGCTGACCATCCCAAAATATAAACTAAGTTCTCATTTCTGTAGATGTAAAATGGAGAAACGGGAAGTTGCCATTTTTGTTAAAAATAATATTCAATGCAACAGTGTAGTTGTAAGTAACTATGGTATAGAATAACACTTTGAATGCTGTGTTACTAAACTAGAATATGGTAAGGAAGAGTTCATAGTAATAGCAATTTACAGGGCCCCCTCAGGAAATTTTAGACTTTTTATCTCAGTTAGAGTCTTTGCTACTATGTTTCAAAAATAACAAACAAATAGTTTTATGTGGAGATTTTAATGTTGACCTTCTCAATCACAGCAATGAGAGGCTAGATATGGAAGGCTTGATGTTGTCTTTTACCTTAATGGCACTTGTAAATTTCCCTACTAGTATACAAAATAATAGCAGGACTGCAATTGATCATTTTTTTAATAGATATTTCTGAGTACAGTAATTGCAAACTACTTGCAGCAAAAAAAGGTATATCAGATCATATACCCAGCTATTATGTATCAAGTCCAGAAACACGATTAAAGGGATAAAGAAAAGCTGGGTATATAGAAGAAATATTAATGAGAACAATATAGAACATTTCATAGATTCCCTAAATAATGAACACAGGTCTGAAGTGTACACTGCACAGGGTGTTTAAGCAAAATTTGATTCCTTTCTTAGTATATTTCAAACAAATTTCAAAGGAAGTTTCAAAAAAGGAAAGATTTCAACACTCCAAAGAGTGAATTGGGTAAGGGATGGATAACAAAGGGTATTAGAATAAAACAATAAGGGACCTTTACTTAACAGCAAGAGAATCAGATAATTATAAACTGAAAGCTCATTATAAACTTTATTCTAAAATACTAAGAAATGTAATTAGAAAGTCGAAAAACAGGTATATATCAGATAAAATGGAGAATTCAGGCAATAAGATGAAAAATATATGGAATATAAAAAAAACTGAAACAGGAAAATTTGTAAATCACTCTAAAGACATAAAAATAGAACAAAATGGATCTGTTCATAGTGAAGTAGGGGAAGTTTGTGAAATATTTAACAAACATTTTCCTTCAGTTGTAGAGAAATTAGGTAGTGCCACCTTCGCAATACGAACACTTTCTCTAACAGCAGATCTAGAATTAACAAAACTGGTGTACTCCTCATATTTTCATTCAGTGATGTCATATGGCATAATTTTTTGGGGAAACTCTTCACAAAGTAAAAAAGTTTTCGTAGCACAGAAAAGAGCTATTAGGATGTTGTGTACGGTAATACCAAGAAAATTCTTGCAGAAAACTTTTTAAAAAACTCAGTATTCCTAAAATGACTTCTCCGTATATATTTTCTCTCAGGTGCTTTGTCATAGATCATTTTAATCTGTTTACTTCTAACTCACAGGTACACAATTTCAATACAAGAACCAGTAATAACTTGCACAAAACACAAACATCTCTGTCATTAGTATAAAGAGGAGTTAATTATTCTGGTTTCCATCTGTTTAATAAACGCCCCAAGAGTGTAAAACAGTTTGCAGATAATAAAGACATATTTAAAGAAAAACTGAGATATTATCATATTGGCAACACCTTCTACCCCATTCAAGAATTTGAAAAAATTAATTAATTGTATTCAATATGACTTTTGAAAAATTCAGTTGTAAAAATTAATGTTTACTGTTGTTCTCTTTATTTGTCTTTGGAATGTGTAATTGTTTTTACTATGATTATGACTCATATTGTATGTATGTGTATTAAACATGACATGTTTCACATCCCAGAGGCCCTTCCTCAGCAGGGATTCATGAAACAAGATTGTTAAATAAAAAATAAAATAATAATAATAATAAAAAAATAACAAAAGAAAGGAAACAAATGAATCAGTGATGCAACTGTTACAGATATTGGCCAACAACAGAACATTACATCACCAACAAAAATATGATATCAAACGATATGCTTAATATGCTATAATAATGGAAATTCAAATTAATAACACATTTGAAATTAACTTGAAAGACATATTGCCACAAAATATTTGAATATATTTTGGAAGAGTGTGTATTAGTGAAAAAGAACAAGTAATGGTACAGAGTACCCTCTTGCTATTGAGGTTGACAATAGCTCAAAAAGGTGGATGAATGAGAAATGACCAACAGCACGAGGACACAGAAGGCAACGAATTGAAACACTCCAAAATGAGACATTAACTTACAGAGATGACAAATGTTGGTCAAAGAAATAACTGAGAAAATAATGTAAAAAAAAAAAAAAAACACCTAAATTATAAAATAATTTTATACCTTGCTCAAAAGAAAGTAACTATAAATGGGCAATATTTTAAATTACTACTATTGAAAATTTTACATTACTAAGCTATTTTTGGAGATGGTGCCATCTGTCACATAGCAAGGAACAAATTACTGCACTTTATTCATAACTCGAGGAAAGACGGGGACTACAAATGAAAATTTCGAATATTTTACAGCATATAACAAGGTCGATATTGTTTTTTTGGGAAACAGTTTAGGGACACAAATAGATGGTGTTTTAATCTGTGGCTTGGCCTTGCTGATAACTGAGAAATATTTCTGGCACTACATTGCCATTTGTTAGTGCATCATGCTGTAAATGTTTTACGGTTAATCTATTATTTAGTAGTTCATATGTCTGGCTTCATTAAACTACCAAATTCCATGTATTGTCTGTATGGTTCAATTTCGTTGAAACATGTTCCTCGCACCAATCATAGGTAAGTAGTAAGATGAGTTTTTAAAATGTATTATTGTTATTTGTTACTGTTGTCATTTTTTTTCCTTGCTTTGGCTGGCACGGACTCCAAAAATAACTGATTACTGTAAAAATTTAAACAGTAGTAAAATATTGTCCATTTATTTTCTTCTAAGCAAGGTATAAAGCTATTTTAAAATTTTTAACATATTTTTTGAAGCCAGTTTTTATTATTTTTATAAGAAAAATTATGTTATTAAAATTTTACTGGTATTATAGTTTGGCTTGTATTTTAAATATGGGGAAGCAGGTCTCATTTTGAGAACATTCAATAATGCAAAGACATTGAGTTCATTCGCCTCTTGAATAGCTTGTAGGTCGGTGAATTAACAATGACTTAGAGTTATTATGTGAGTGGTGACATGTATCTTAGTAAGGTTACTTTGCTGATGGCTGCTGTCCGTTTGTTACCCAAGGTCAGACACGTTAACATATAATGAAAAAATAACCATGAAAAATGCTAAAGATTACCACATGTACACAGTAAATGCTGCAGACGAGTCTCATGAGGCAGCAACTTATGGTATGAAGCCACCATACAAGCTTATTCCCAGAATATTAGTAACTGTGGATATTTCTTGCCAACAATAATGTTGGATGTTGAATCTAGAGTTTAGTTGGGGTTCAATCTTTATGTACATGATGGGCTTATGAATAGTGCAGTGGGGATTGTAAAAAAATTAAAATGACCTGCTCTCCAAAGAGATCAAATAGAAAGCCAGTTAACTGAAGCTATACTAACAAAATTTGATGACTCAACAACTGGTCTTAGAATTAAAGACAATGATGGTTGTTTGGCAATTTCACCTGCTTGTACAACATTCCAAGCACAAAGAGGATATGAAGAAGTATAGTGCAGAATGCTGCCACTCATCTTAAGCTGGGCTGTAATTGTACATAAACTACAGGGCACTAGATTTGATAAGGCAGTGACTGATTTATACAAAAATAATTTTGCAAAAGGAAAATTTTTTGTGGCACTCTGTTGTATAAAAACTTTATAAATTATTGAATAGTACACATAATGAAAAAGCTCTCACAGATATGATAAAGTTGTGTTATCTATCCGACAACTATTTTCTTATTTATTTAATTTATTCCCAGACTGACATTCCACAATTAACCAAAGACACATATAGGCAGGTCGTATGACAGCAATGGTGGCAAAGGTGCAGCGCAAGGGGTAAAGGGGTCAAATTGAGACATGATTCCAAGTCAGCCAAATATTAGCATGAAACCACTAGAACATGGACAGTGGAATTCTAAGTTTTCGCAATACCAGATTTGAGGACAGATTTTCCCTATATTTCAATTCGAGAATTTAGTGGTCTGAAAAAAAAAAAAAAATTAAATAAATAAATATCATAGGATCTCAATTAATTTGATGTGGGACCATTTTGAAGGTATACCCTATCCAAAGAAAGATACCGCTGAATGTACATCCAAAATAAGAAAATACAATAGAGCTGAGAACCTCCTTCTTTTTTGAAGTAGTTTTTTAAAAAAAGTTCAACTAAGGGTAAATAGAATGTACTAATGAGAGAAATAATCGTAGCTGGTAAAGAAGCAATAACATGGCACTTATGAAAGCATCTTATTTATTATTAATAACAACTAAATTCTTCCATCATTATGCTGTAACAAGAACATTCAGGTCCAGGCAGCATTTCAACCCAACCACTATCTCTGGTAATACTGCTGCTGCAAAATGAAAATACATGCACTCATTAAATGCATTGGAACTACATTTCAAGTAGTAGCAACATTTTCTGTATCAGGATTCCTAATTAGCTTAGCATAAATTATAACAAATAATTTCATTACATATGTACAGTATATACTGCAAATGAACGAAAGATCACATGATAACACAGTCACTGTATTGTGATGTACACTTGACCAGAAATATTAACGTAAGTTGTGTTAAGAGTTGTACAGCTTATGTTACGTGTATATTACATTAAATTAATTTAATAATTGTCATGATGCTGATGACATAGTCCATGTTGCTGAAAGTAGTTGCACATATTCAGTATTTACTTCACTTTTACAAGTGCCATATTGCAGTGGTCATTATTCAGCTGGTTTTTGGCGGTTACTTTGGTATCATGATCTGAAATTGTGGGTCAAGTTTATGTCACTGTTCATGAAGCCACAAACATGCAATATAGTGAATATATTAATGCACGTGTGATAGAAGCTTTGATTTTTCTAGCAACTATATTAGCAGTGTTTGAGGCTTGATTGAAATACAGCCTACACTAGAGTGACAAATGAAACTTTGTAACATAGCAGTTCATAATATTAGCAAATTAAAAGCTTAAAGGTAAAAGGAAACAGAATAGCAGGTTGAATAAATATTGTTTGCTCCGATATGTTTTGAAAAGATATTAGGATCTCTGAAAAAGAAAGAAGAAATTAGTTGAGAGAGAATTTTTGGTAGAAAAGTCGAATGAGCAAGACAAGATTAATTTAGCAGCAGATTGAGTTTTAAAATAATAATAATAATAGTTGCATAATGAGAAGTTTAGAAACATCATATTAGTGGAGAGAAAATTGATTATATCTTGAATAGAATCGAACCTGCAAATCTTCGGTTCAAACATAATTCACAATTATTACAAACACGGTCAAAGGTTGTTGGTATTGGAGGATTTTAGGCAGAGCAAACTAAATGAAATAAAGTGCAAAATATTACAATCTTAATTTCTGTCTACAAAATCCATTTATTTTCCATGTTGCCATAAATAATGTGACAACTTTATTAGTAATTTAACCAACTGAGTGATGTCATGTATCGTGTTAAATCAAAAGTTCGGTAATAATAATTCCGGAGCAGAAAATACTAATCTGTACTTGACAATATATAAGACGCTAAGTAGCGGAAAGGAATCAAATTAGGATAGGGAAATGAGCCACCACTTACCTCTAGATGATGGATGTGGGGGGCGAACACACAGAAAAGACACAAACATAAATAATAAAGAAATTTTCAGGGAAAAAATGATCTCTCGTTGACGAAGGGTTTTTCCCTGAAAATTTCTTTATTATTTATGTTTGTGTCTTTTCTGTGTGTTCGCATCCCACATCAATCATCTAAAGGTAAGTGGTGGCCCATTTCCCTATCCTAATTTGATTCATATATATATATTGTTACACCTCAAGTATCAAACACGATAATTTCGTTAATAACATAAGTGAAAAATCAAAGCCTAAAAGATGCTGTATTGCCAAAGGTTGTGTGTAGGTAGAAATGCAACCTTTAACCAGAATGACTATTAATATTCCATGGTGCAATTTTGTGTCAGGAAGGTAGCTGTCATGCGGAACTTTAACTATAATGACATCACAATCGGCTCAAGACGTATGTTGCCACTAAGTGAGTAATCAGCGTAACCATATCTCTTGGAGCGTGTTTCACCTTTGTTTCCTATTTCCTGGCATTTAGGTACACCTTTATTTGCTATGGAGGCAGTTAATTATATCTTAAATTCCAAAGGCAAAATTTTTCTGCTGGTCATAATTTGAACAGTAACAAAAATTCTTATACTATGACACACTTTCAAGTGGAAAAAGCCAAGCATAACTACTAATTATGTATGTATACAAAAATTTCCACTGAGGCATTATGTTCAATAATAAGTTGTAGTACCTGACAGGCAGTACAACTTAGAATAACCAGGTTAGTTATAATTCTTTTACTACTAGATCTAATGTTGGAAAATAATGAAAGGATATCAACACATGAAATGAAAACATTTTTATTTGTGGAGCAATTAAAAGAAAATTTAATAATACCTCGAGGCAGAGAACACCAAATTTTGCTAATGCATCCCAGTCTTCCTGAGGAACGGAAGGCCAAGAACCCAAAGCCAACCGAGGTAGTGAACGCAAGTAGCTTGTAACACCAACAGAAAGCTGCATAAGGAGATCCCAGAATTTCCGATCTCCAAACAGCTCTGACAGGCGTGATGTATACTTCACTTCTCTTGGTAACGGTGGTCTGCCTTCTGGATTGAAGACCTGTAGGCATATTACCATGGCAGTCAAATTTAAAAGATTATATTGTTAGAAAATAATGAATATCACTTCATATTTTTTGATAGCCAAAGTCATCATCCCCTTGACAAGAGTAACAGAAAGTTGACAAAGCATATTTAGACAAATATGTTATACTATTCAAATTCTTGTCAGACAGCATAAAGAAATGACCCTTAGGAAATAAAATGGTTTGAAAATCAGCAACATGCATTTAGGAGAGGTTATTTACATGAGCCTAAGTTAATGGACAATATGCAAGATATTTTGGATGAATTGAACAAGGGACCCCAAGATGATAGTGTAGCATTTGAGGTCTCTAAGACATTTGACAGAGTAACAAAAGAATAGTTGTTATTAGATTAAATCCAACGGGATGGATAAAGATGTTACTTCTTTGACAGAGAAATTCATATGATCTGAAAGAAAACACTAGTTCTGGAAACAGTTTGGAAGTGAAATTAGGAATAACACAGTGTAATAAATTGGGACCACTTTAGTTCATTATGGAAACAAAATTTAAAAATACCTCAAGGTAGGCTATAACAAATTTTTCCTAATGCATCCCAGTCTTCCTGAAGAACAGAGGGCCACGACTATGAACAACTATGTTGATGGTTTACAGTCAGAAGTTTGTTTCTTGATAATAAAATCTATATTACAGGATTCATTCAAGAAATTGTGAGCTGCTTCAGTGTGATCTATACAGGATATCTAGTTGCATAGGTCAATACAATCTGAAGATAAATGCAAAAAGCAGTTAGCATGTCAGACACACGTCACTCTCCTGCCGTCTTTCAAGGAGCCAATTCTTCACCTCCATTTGGTAGGCTGAAAATGTGGCAGGACAAATGTAACATCAAAAGTGCCACAATTGTGGCATGGCTGCAAGCTCAAGAATGCTCCGTTCATACAAGTTCAAAAATGTTTTATGCAGGTTTTTTTTCCGATTATAAGATGGAGGAGAAATTGCTGGCTGAAAACATATAGTGTAAACATCTTGGCCTCATAACCACCAATTTGATTATGAACATTTTCCTCTTTAGCAGGTCAGCCTATCACTTCCAATTTCCAGAGGCTTGAGCTAATTTTTAAATCTTATTATAATTGAATTGAAGTAATTACAAAAAAGTTAAATTAATAAAAATTGTTGACAAAAAATGGATACAGTACTTGTACTATGTGATGCTGTAAGAGAGCTAAAAACCAAACTCTTCAAAAACCATTTTAACAACCAGAAAAATATTTGGTATTCCCAGAATATGTGGATATGACTATATCTTTTTCTTATGGTTTTATGTCTCACAAACATTAAGGAAATTAAAGGTTGGAAACCAAGGAACAGGTAGGAATCATCTGCCCATGGTCTTTTGAAGGAATCATCCCAGCAGTCGCCTGGGGTGATTTAAGTAAACCACGAAAAACTGAATTCTGAATGCTATCAAACGTATAGCAAGAGCATTAGCACTCACCCAACATGATTGGTGACTGCGTTGTTACTAGAACAAAATACATTTCTAGATAGAATCAAAGAAAGTGGTGTTTCATTAAGAATTAAGGTAACGACAATTATATGAGGGTCATATCTTAGATGTAGGTTTTTAAGGGACTGGTACATGCCAATAACAACTTATAAGAGTTGGCTGGTAAAATACACAGGTAAAAATTTAGGCCCTTATAAGCAGTGGCGGCCCTAGCAAGTTTTTCAGGTGGTGCGAGATCTCATTGTGGCGCCCCAAATGAGCAATCGCTTATTCCTGATTAAGGTGTCGACACAAACAGACTGAAAATAACTTACATTTTTTTACATCCTACTAATATTATAAATGTAGAAGTTTGTCACTGTTTCACGTCGAAACACAGAACGGCTTAGGTCTAAAATTTGGAATAATTTTATTCCGATCGAAAAATTTGTTCCCGTGAGGTTCGAATACGAATACCTGTATGAATGCGTTATGAATTTCATTCGAGCAAAGCCGCGGGCAGAAGATAGTCTTTATATATTAATAATAACTCAAACATCAGATAGATTAGTATAGGATAGCAGCGGTATGAATGAGAAATAACAACAGTAAAAAGAAACATTATATGTTTGAAAGGTTTACTTAAGGTACTGTGGAGTACACAATGCTCACATCACGTATACGTCAAATTAGTTTTTAATAAGTTGTTTTTAAAATAAACAAATGAGGAAATAAAGTCATAAATACAAGTCCTAGATCACCACCTTCCTTGCTTTTGCTCTTAGGCAATATTATTTTCTATTGATAAAATTGCGAGATCTGACAGTCTATCATGAGTCTAAGTTTACTGTAAATATGTTTTGATAAGTTTTCATTTACTTCTCCTTTAGCGACAGTTACAGATATAGACTATGGTTAGAAAAATTCGAAGTTCTGTCCACACATTCGGGAACATATCCTGCCAGCCATTTTCTTTCATAAGTTGAACTTTTATTGGTTCTCCTGATTCAGGCCTCATCAACATTAGTTTCAGTTAGAAAGTTTCTCAACCAACTCACATTGTTCACCTTGAGTTAAACTTATTTTAAATCTGCACAGCACTTTTCAGGAATTGTTTTGATAATGTGTAAGAGCGATACTGTATCATTAAATTTGCACAGTTTTTTTAAAATTAGTGACCAACGCAGTCATAATTTTATCAATCATATGCTGAAACACGTTCATTGTAAACAATTCTTCTGGATCTGTTGCTATCTCATCTACGGCCCCCTAGTAAAAAAATCTTTATTTTCTTGGGGATCTGATAGGATATGTCCCAGTCTGAGAAGCACTTTCTTTAGCTGTTATGAGAACGGAAGAATAAATCCGGCACTCTTCATCAAATTCCGAGCTGTTTTCCAGCAATTGTGAAGCATTTCATAAATCAACTTTCAGTCTGCGTAACCTTGCTTACGATATTTACTTAAAACAATGTATTAAACCAACTCACCATTGTAACTATGAACACAAATTGCTACGTGATCTTGCCCAGAGACAAGCTTCTGTTGCTTCAACTGAATAATTCGTTTTCAGAAGGGCGTCACGAACTGAAGAGTGTGTTAACGAACTGCAGCGAGGCTAGAAACTCTAGTTTCCAAACGAATTTCGCAAATGTTTTTTGGTGATTTTCTTCCAAGTGCTTGGATACCACTTCCCATCGCTATGTTGATCGAGAGAATAGAACAAATATTCTTTAAAGAAATCCGGACAAGTAAACCGATTTAACTGATGATTCGGCGGCACCTGCTATTACCTAATTTAATGACAGCTACATGGATTAAAAATGCTCGAAGATATCGATAAATAGGTCAGTGAGTCCAGTTACCAGCTCTCAAAAAGTCACTTACTGGCTTGCAAACATCAAAACACTCGTGCACTAGGACTTCGTCTACATTAGTGTCAACAAAAGTGATGTTTAATATAATTGTTCGTCGTAACAGACATTAGGAGTTCAATTCAGTATGATGGAAAAACCACAGTCAAAATTTTATTATGAACTTTATTCGTTTTGAATACATTTGCCAAAATAATAGACATTACTCTCATTAGTAATATGGCAGAGATGCTCCACCATTACAGGGTAATATACCCAGGAAGTTACCATTATTAGAAGTATTTAGTGTTTTAGATACAAAGCTTCCTCTGAACAAAAAATTATTGCATGTTAAAAAGAATACTTTGGGCATCATTCATTCGAGGATAGCAAACCACTGTGATTTTTTTTTGCAAATGCTTGTATGATACACTCATTTTTTTTAAATCTAATCAATGCTGCAGTTTCGTGAGTTTTGAGACGCTCTGACAAGTAGCTCCATTCATCAAATCCTCCTTTTTCCCAAATAAGAGTGAGACCTTCTGTTGAATAAACAACAGTAAAAACTAATTACTTTATCTGCAGATTTAGAGTAAACAAGCCATCTTCTTTTATAAGTTTCTCCATTTGGCATTAAAAATGCGTATTCGAAAAATGTCGTCGATGATTTGTTTCTTGGATTTTTTCATTGAGCTGATAAATATTTCATCTCTAGCCGCAGAGTCAAAGAGTGACCATTTTGAAATATCATCATAATTTGTACTTTGAAAAGGTGACAGTGGTGGTATGTCTTTGACACCTCATTCTGTAAAATTTTGAACTGCAGACGACGCTCAAACCATTGCTAAATACATGCTGCTCTTTATCATCATGGGCCTCGCCTAAAGAACTTTTATTAAATAAGTTGTCTTCCGTCGCGTGTTGAGGTAGTCCCGGGGTCGACGATTCAGATGACTTCTAAACTCTAAACAATTTTGAAGCCTTCTCAGCTTCGCATTGGTTTTATTTTCTTTTTATGTATTGTGCATCAGGCAGGTTTTCTTATAGGTAGCGACTTGTCTGTAAACGACACATTATGCTTTGTAAATATTTATGATACCAGCATTAATTGCAATCACCTAAGGTCCAACATGGCAGAAATGGATTAGTAGGTTGAATTTTGCCCCAGGCACATGCACCCACACGAGAACTCCAAGAGTAGAGACGAAAAGACAGGAAACAGATGCGGGAGGTGCGGCGCGGCACCGGAGAGAGTAATTATGGGACGAGTTGTCATTTTCTTGATTAGAGTAACTCGAGTTGACTCGAATTCTATGAGGACATATGACTAAGCATTAAGCTGAAACTCTTACGTTTATAAACTCTTCTGGATGATTAGTATGTTAATATAATATGTGAACAGAAAACTGGGTTATTATAGAATTTCTTTTTCACTGTTTGCGCAGACGATCCCTCGCTGCATTTTCGGCGCCCCCCATATGACGGCGCCCGGTGCGGTCGCACTGCTCGCACCGCCCTAGGGCTGCCCCTGCTTATAAGTTAGTGGTCCATAGAATTATTTTTGGTAGTTTAATGGTTCTCAGATTGAAAAAAAAAAATTAAAAACTCTGAGTCAGAATATTGGCTTGCTAGGCCAGTTGTAGTCATAGGGGAAACAGTTATGTTTGCCATCAGTCTGTGAAACATGTAATTATGATCTGTGTGAGGTAAGCGTATTTTTGTTTGACTGCAATCAGCATGGCCAACATGGGAGCCAGGACACCAACCTACCACTGTTGCACATCTCTGATCCAGTGTGGTGGCACATTAATGCACACAGCCACACTGGTGGGTAAATATCTTGGCACAGGTGAGTAAATATTTTGCTATCTCATCTGAAAATAAATTCAATTGTATGCTATACATTGGTCAAATGATAAGGAGAAGTTTCTAAGTTCTGTATTTATTGGAGAGTGCACTGAAGATGGAAAAGGTAAGTGAGGGAATTGAGTTATGAAACTGTGGCCAGTCCAATGGTCAGTTATGAAAGGGAAGTGTGGAATCCATGTCAAAAATGGGAATTCTTTATGTTTTATTACAAACCAATCTTTCAATTTTATGTATTCTTGTTTCCATATTTTTTGTATTCCCTGTCATAAATCTATAACAACATTTGTCTATCCCCAGAAAATGTTTGAGTTTCCAAAATTATGCTTATAACAGAATAAACAGTAGTTCACTTTAAAGCATTGGAAATGGAAGGCTGTTTTGGTCCAGGGAGTAATAAATTGAAAGATGTTGCTAGATAGTTTTGAAGGATCTGGTAAAGAGTGAAATATTGTGGAAGATCTTTTAAAAAGGATGCTTAGGGTTTAACATTTTGTATATGATCATAGAAAATAGTGGAATGATATAACTGTATTTTGAGGTGAAATGTGAAACAGTAAGAGGGATGAAGTATTAACTGATTTAAGGAATTTGATAATCAAGAAATGTAACTAGAAAGTATAAAGTAAAGTAATGTTTCATTTAACTTAAAATACCGGTATAGAGTGATTAACTGGGAAGGAAAGTTTTGAGAAATTTGGTATAGCTTGCTGACAATTACTATCATAAAAGAAGTAGGAAATAACTTGTTTTGGCGGAAAGTTCTAAATTTAGAATCTTTATATATAAAGGTGAATGTATGTTTGTTTGTTCTTCATACAAATCCACAGTTTTCATCCGATCTCGATGAAACTTTGCGCACTTATCCTTAGAAACAAGGAGAAAAATACTGTCTGCATTTGGTTGAAAAATTATCTGTATAAATAACACATGTTGTCTCATAACTTCGAAATACGGCGATAGACAGACACGTTGGATATGGACGTCTCTGTACCGTGTTCCCGTATAGTGGACTGGCAGCTCAGTGGTTAAAGAGCTTGCTTACGAACGTCATGGTCTCCAGTTCAAATCTCCGTGGAGGCTAAGATTTTAAAAAATTGTTTTTCATCATAGGCCGTAGGTTATTCGGATTGAATGTTAAACTGTAGATATTAGAAAGTTAGGGGTGCAATATGAGGCAAATCGTAGATAGTCTTGCAATGTTGTAGGTGTACACTTTTTTACGTTATAATGATCCCTCAGGTGTTGTTCGGAGTCAGTGTGTGAGTGTGAACAACAGTAATATTATTATAAATACGGAAGTAAGTCTCCGTCTTTTTGTTACGTTTTGACGACTAAATGGCTATATCGTTGTGATGGAATTTTATAAGGAAATCTGTATGAAGGGCACAGCATATTTTTTCCAGTATGATTAACAGTTGTAGTCACGAAATTTTGAGACCTCATCGAATGGTGACAGAAATATGTTGGAAATTGATTCTCTTAAAGAGACAGGTTTGATGGTACAATGATATAGTTTTAGCTTGCCTGTCATATTATTCACACTCGATATTGTATGGGACCAATCCTTCGTTACCAACAACTTTCTATATTTAATTGTGGCAAAAAAAATTTATTCTTAATCCACTCGTATGAAGTCGCGGGTACGAGCTAGTATTATTATAATTAAGAGGATTCCAGTAAAAAGATAGCTTCTAAAATTTTGGGAAAGAGAAATAAGATAATATTTTAACATGATTTGGCAAATAAAGCAAAAGCTCAAGAGGTTAATTAGCATTGTGAGATCACATGAAAGAGCGTTAACTTTGGAGAAAATTACAAGAAAACAAAGCTGTATTTTGAGATTATCGTAATAGGCAAAAAGTTTTAAAATAATCAGGGCTACATACTATAAAAATTGAGAAAGATTAAAAGATTTTTAGATATTGATGGACAAAATTTTAATTTTACTGGTGATCACATAGGACTGCCACACTCAAAAAATTGATTACCAAAAAGTACAAAAATGACATATTTTTAGGCAAAAGTAGAAATAGATGCCGCCAATGATGGAGTTAAGCTTTACAGTTGCTGCATTGGCAAAGTACACATGTTTCGTGGTAGTGTTTGTGTTTGTTTGTTGTTTTTTTTTTGTGGTTTTTAAAGCTGATTATGATAGGATGGAAAACTTTGACTTTGCCTAACATTTAAGTTTTGGATTTGAAAAGGGACAATAATTTTCTGAGTGTTAAGATGAGAATTGGATGAAACTGGAGTAAAGAATTCTTCAACCATTGTTAGTTTTGGAGACAATGCTAGTGAATCACAGAGGATAAATTTTGGACTAACGATTAAAATATGTTAGTTGTGACGAAGTGATTGACAGTGAACCTGCAATTTACACTGGTGATTTATGAAGTTTGATAGCAGTCATCTTTAACATCAATGAGTGTAAACTGGTTTTCAGACATATTCAGTATTATTAGTTCAATAAATACAAACAAATTTGAATCTTGGGTGATTACTCAATAAATCTTTTTATAACTTTCTCGAGCATAATGTAACAGCCCTCATACCTGAATTTTGAATAGTATTGAACTGTATGAAGTATTTGTAGTGAGCTAAAGTTAGCTTGAATATGATCTGGTATGTTAGTTTTGTAATTTCTTGTAAGTCAGTGTATATAGACTTTTGTTTTATGAGAGAAAATTATTTAAAGTCCATTTAATATGTTTAAGAACAGAATTGTGCAAGAGAATTTCTTAAATGTTTGTAATTCCATGTATTAATGCAAGTTATGATGTCTACAGGACATGTTTGTACAGTTTAAAATGATTTCTGTAGATAATTTTGTATTTAAGTATCTCTAATTACCATTTCTGATCATTTTGTAATGTTGTTAAGTGATTTTGTATTAATTCCGATTGTTTTTAATACGTTTGATTGTTTGAGTAATTGTTAATGTTCGAGAAATATTGGGCGGATGCCTTTGAAGAATTCCAGAAATTTCAATAGAGACAATATAAACAGATCAGCAGAAGGACAGAGTATCCAGTTAGTATTCAGTCAGTTTCAGTTTTACAGAGAGCTTATAATTAGTTTTCAAGTTGAGTTCACAGAAGATTTATAAAGATTATCTTTGCGACTACTCAGCAGTGCATCTCTGTATTGTATCTATGCATGTGAATATCGCTGACTTCATTTTGAGCAAATAAACAAATCTTCAACATAACCTTTTGGTGGACTTTTTAATTAATCAGTATATTAAATTAAACCACCGAAGACAGTAATAATAACTTTACTGGTGATCAAACGGTATCAGAAAAAGTTATAAATTTTAACACTGCCACAACAAACTCTATTGCTTTAATATCACTTTCATGATCGTATACTTGAATGACAATGATTTAATTGAATTTAAGATTAGATTAGAGATAAGCAAAAGAGTGTTTAGTCAAACTTTCTCAATAATTGGCCAAACATATACAATAGCAAATAGCACATCAAGCATTTATCGTGCCACATGGATATCATGGTAAAGTTTATAGAAACATGCAACCACAATTTTTTTAACATGCTCTTTACACATTTTCAATGGTTTAGGTTCATAATTTGCTGTCAGGATTATTCCTCTTGAGAAAATTGTTTAGTTATCCAAAGGAATGCTCCACTGCGGTATATTAAGACAATTTACATTAGTCTCCAAGGAAGTTATTGAGTGTTATGAAGAAGCATGAGTGGTTAATATAAGGTTTTTGCTTCATAATCATCAACCAAGGAGAGCTTGCATCTTCGGATACAAAGACCAAATTCATTGCTACTGTATTTGGTGTTGGATAAAAATACTATATTGAAGTGTTTTATTACTTACATACAAAAACTTTATTTTTGTTCATTTTTGGGACACTGTCTTAAAGAGTAAGTCTAAATGAAAAAGAGTAGTATTCCTCGATGGACGTGATCATGTTTGTGAACCTTTTACCATACCAATATTTAAATAAATAAGTGATACAATTTGAAGAACAGAAATACCACATGGGTCCTGTGATCAGGACACAGTAAGGAAATGCCACAAGGAGAAAAACAAAGACAGTTGGAATCTATAAGGCATCTATTTGTGGAGTCTTGAAATTACAGAGGGTGACCCATTTATATAAAAAACTGAAATAATTTAAGTTAAAATGTTATGAAATGCAAAAATAGTTAAGATACCACTATAAAAGAAACTCCCTCACAATTAAGACAGTTAAAATACTTAATTCATAAGAATAAATCCAGTTTCTAAAACAATTTTTGCTAATAGAATTGCAGGTTGATATCGGCTAATTTTAATTTGTTAAATTTAATAAATACATCAACACCACCATATTGTGCAAAATCCCTAGCTAAAATACTGGGATCAAATTTTAAAGTTTAGCATCTTTACAAACTAGGTTAACTTAACATACAAACAAATTTTCTCTCGGCTTAGAGAATATATGAAATTCTCTCAGGTAACCAATCGAGTTAAGGAAGTGTTATTATCAGATGATATCAGCGATCACATTTACTGCCACCATCTTCTGGTGAAGGGGTGCTCGGCGGTCGAGTGCGTGTGATGTTGTTGAGCCAACCAAGACTCCTTCTACCACTTTGGAATCCATTGTAGCCGGGGTCCTGTCACGTTGCAACTTAATATCTGAAATATCATGTGATAATAACACTTCCTTAACTTGGCTAGTTACCCGAGAGAATTTCATATATTCTCAATTCTGAATGAAAGTTTGTTCTTACATATCATACCTATATGGGGACGAAATTCATCATCAATTCAAGCAGCTGGAGAAGCTACACAAGAAGAAGTCCAGACTTAACAGCGTGCTCGCCTTTCCTCAGTGCTGCCAGGACCAGGACACAATTCCTTGCTTTGCTGAGATTTGGCACCCGATTGATTTGTTGACAGTGAAGGAGAGTCTGTGGTGAACCAGCTTAGCTCTAGTGCGAGAGAGGATCTGGTACACCAGGCATCAACTAGATTCCATGTCTCAAACACTTTCTGCTGTCCACCTGTTTCAATAAAACCACCGGCACCGCGAGGCCTGGGATTGGATAGACAGCTGTATGGTGGCTGAAAGCTGCGGGTATAATCTGAGCAGTGAGGTAATTCACTCTGACACCGTATCGGTGCTAGCTAAGGGCCTCAACTTTGCTCCAGTACTGAAGTCCATACCGTACAAGCATTGAGCAGGCTGTTCGTGGTTTGCCTACAGCGGTTGCAGAAGAAATGAAGCATGAAACCTGCCGTATTTTATGCAAGTCCAAATTGCCATGGCCCAACATCACAGCCACCGAGAGGAGAGCGCTTTGGGTACTGCAGGACAACACAGCATTATTGTCTTATTGGCAGACAAAGAGAACACCTCTGTAGTTATTACTATGACGGATTACCGACGAAAGGTGGAAGAACGCCTGAAGGATGCATCCTACCAAAAAATTGTATAGGATCCAACCAATGCCATTGCGAGGAAAATGACAGCTCTTCTCAAGAATTCAGATCTGCCAAAAGACACAACTAAACAGCTACAACCCCATGTGGCTGTTCCTCCAAGGCTCTGTGGACTCCCCAAGATCCATTAAAAACGTACCCCATTGCACCCCATAGCGAGTGCCATTGGATCAACCACATACCTTCTTGCATGACATCGAACTCCGCTGCTGACACCACTAGTGGGAAAATGTCCTCACAACGTAACAAACTATGCAAGGTTTATTGTCATCATCAAATAACTCTGCCTTTGATGTGGTGTGACTGTTCACCAGGGTCTCTCTCATTGATATGCTAGCTCTACAGGAATAGCATTTTGAGTCAACGTTAATTGAGTTATACACTCCAATCATCATATTTCCTGTATGATGGGGAACACTATGAACAGGTTGATGGAGTAGTAATAAATTACGCTCAGCGCTAACATTTTGTACCACAGACATAGATTTACAGTAATCTTCCAACGATATTGTACCACAGATATACCTATGCTACCTACGATATTATTAATTTTACAAATCTGGCATGGCTACAAACCAGTTAGGATGAAAATAATTAATATAGTAGTAAATGGCTTGGAGTTCCTCACTAATACGCAAAATAAAAAACTTTGGTATATTTACTATTACTCAAGGAAGTAGATAATGAACATCCACCTTCTAGTTATTACATGCAAAACGGACCAGTAGGAAAAAGTCACCTCAAGTGCTAGCATATTCTTACTGGACAACTTCCAGATTGTATTCATGGCTGTGAGGCCAGTGCGTAAAGCGGTTTCCGTTAGGTTGGAATGTGACCCGAACAGAACGAAAATGTCAGCTTGGAATGCGACCTGAATGAGAAGGAAAATGTCATCTATTCATATCTGTGAGGTCCATGAGAAAGATGTTTTCAGTTAGGTTGGAATGTGACCTGAACCAGAAGACAAATGTCGCCTATTCATATCTGTGAGGTCCATTTGTAAGGTGGTTTTGGTTAGGTTGGAATGCAACCTGGACCTGAAGGAAAATGTTGCCTATTCATATCTGTGAGGTCCGTGGGTAAGGTGGTTTCATTTAGGTTGGAATGTGACCTGGACCAGTAGGAAAATGTCATCTATTCATATCTGTGAGGTCCGTATGTAAGGTGGTTTCGGTTAGTTTGGAATGCAACCTAGACAAGAAGGAAAATGTCGTCTATTTATTTCTGTGAAGTCCTTGTGTAAGGTGTTTTCAGTTAGGTTGGAATGTGACCTGGACCAGAAGGAAAATGTCGTCTATTCATTTCTGTGACGCTCTTGTGTAAGGTCTTTTCGGTTAGATTGGAATGTGACGTGGACCAGTAGCAAAATGTTGTCTATTCATATCTGTGAGGTCTGTATGTAAGGTGGTTTCGGTTAGTTTGGAATGCAACCTAGACAAGAAGGTAAATGTCGTCTATTCATTTTTGTGAAGTCCGTGCGTAAGGTGGTTTCGATTAGGTTGGAATGTGACCTGGATCAATAGGAAAATGTCATCTATTCATATCTGTGAGGTCCGTGCATAAGGTGGTTTCGGCTAGGTTGGAATGCAGTATGGACCAGAAGGAAAATGTCTGGTTGTAATGCGACCAGAAGGAAAATGTCATCTATTCATATCTGTGATGTACATGTGTAAGATGGTTGAGTTTAGGTTGGAATACAATTAACTTGTAAAATTAGGTGGATAAATTAAAATTGTTTAATTGTGGTTGTGGTAGTGGACATTTTTCACACATTTCAGAAGAAGCAAGACCACAAACAAATCCTACAAGTTTTACTATATTGATAAGAATATTGTTATGGTGATTGTTGAAGATCGTCAAGCCTTCTTGCCATACTCAGGCACTACTTCTATTTGTTGGCGTGGTAAATATGTATTTATAAATAAGTGTCTTAAAGTTGTTAATGGCAATCTTAATTTTGATTGTTTGTTCATTATGATAAAAATACATCAAACTAAATGCTTCAAAAAAGTCGGAAAATTCATTCAATTCCAATAGGTTGGCAGACATGCGCAATGACTTACATTATTAGCATCATATGTGGTACAGCAATCTCTGGTACAATATGGCAGGGCTGAGGCGTAACTTATTACTGAAATTTTTTGTGTTGTTTCTGGGTTTGTACACTGAATACATACACGAAATCCTTTTTAATTTTATGGAATAATAATCTGTAGTATATATCTGCTTTAATTTCAAATAGGTAACAATACATATTTCTAAGGTAATCAGTAGTAATGAAGTGAATATTTCCCTTTATTTAAGATGCGATATCTGGGAAACTAAGCGAGATACAAAAAAAAAAAAAAAAAGTATTCTTCATTTCCGATTTGTCTTGTCGAGATCTATAAAAACCAACCATCAAATCGGTAAAATTTCATTGGCTCGGATATCGTACTATTGCCCAAAACCTACACACAGACCTGTACCCAAATGCGCATAGCCATTACCATCCAGCACAATGCAAGACGGTGCTCACCACACTTTTATATAGGGTGCAAGCGATATGTGATGCCGACAGCATACAGAGGGAATTGAGTCATCTGTGACAGACCTTCAGATGCAACAGGTACATCAGATAAGACTGGCATTCTGAGTGCTGAGACATAGGCTTAATAACACCAACAACGAGCCACCAGATTGTCTAGCCTTCTTGCCATACTCTGGCACTACAATATCGAGGATAGGATGGGTTTTAGCAAAAAGTGGAATGAAGACCGTTTTCCTACTGCTACCTAAGTTGAAGAACATTTTGTGCTTACCCAAGGATAACTTTGCTCTGCAGACACCTGGGGTATATTGCATTCCTTGTGACTGTGGAAAAAGGGACATCGGCCAAATGATATAGTGTGTTAACCAGCGATGTCTGGAACATGCTTGACATGTTCGTTATGGGCAGATGGTGGAACACAGCCTCAAACAGAGCCACGGCTTCGTTTTTGCAAACACCACAGTACTGGCACATACTGGGAGCTTCTGGGACAGCATTCTCACTGAAGCAGTTGAAATTCATCTCGTGTCAAACCTCACCAACTGGGACTGCAGGTACCAACTGAGTGAAGCTTGGATGCCAGTCATAAAAGCTATGCGTTGACACTGCTGGCGAGATACGCAAGATATGGCACGTCCTGATCAACTGAGCATTCAGTAGTAGTGAGCAATTGTTGCTCATGAATTATGGAGCAACTTACGGCGAAGGCTTTGTCTTCTGACATTTCCTTCAAACTAACAATGACTTTCAGCCCGTTTGTGAACAGGGGCATTGAATCAAGTTGTGACGAGATAGGACGTGTCCCAAAGCTGACCAATCACAGTGTGGTAGGCAGGAGTCTTGGATGGCTCAACAACATTGCACACACTCGACCGTCAAGCATCCAGCATTTCACCAGAAGACAATGAATGTGATCACCAAAATATCGTGTGATAACAACACTTCCTTAACTCAGCTAGTTACCTGAGAGAATTTCATAAAGGCAAGCTTTATTTGAAATCAGAAACAATTTTAATAAAAATAAATAGTTTTAACCAGGTCATGATTTCAAAAAGCTAATTGAGAAAAGGTTTTTTTTTTTGCTGTCGTCAGTCTTTAGACTGGTTTGATGCAATCCTCCATCCCTTCCTATCCTCTGCTAACCTCTTCATTTCTACATACCCCTTACAACCCACGTCCTCAATTATCTGCTTCATACGAGGTGTATTCCAAAAGTAAGGTCCGGGGTACAAGATGTCACAGATGATAGGCCTGAATGACGTTTCCCACCTGCAGCGCCATCTACCAACTCCAGGTAAATATGCAGTATTGTTGGCGTGCCGCAGTAGCCGTATATCTATTGTTGAGAGCAGTTCGAAATGGCCGCGACAATCGTATCTCCCGCCAGTTGTGAAGTGCGAGGTGTGATTAGATTTTTGTTGGCAAAAGGATCGTCAGCTGCGGACATCCATCGTGAATTGTGTGTAGTGTATGGAACAAACATAATGAGTGAGAAACAAGTTCGACACTGGTGTCGAGAATTTCAAAGTGGTCGCACAGATGTGCACGATCAACAGCGGAGTGGCAGGCCCAGTATTCGGACCGACGACATCGTCGAGCAAGTTAACCAAAAACTGCGAAGTGATCGGCGTTTGACGATTAGTGGTCTGGCTATGGAATTCCCAAATGTTGCTAGAACCTCAATTTACAGGATTGTCACTGAAGAGCTTGGATATCGGAAGCTTAGTGCGCGGTGGGTGCCAAAACTGCTCACCGCTCAGCACAAAGAGCAACGAATGCATAGCGCACGACAATTTTTGGAGCGCTATAGACAAGATGGAGACAGTTTGTTTTCCCAAATTGTTACGGGAGACGAGACGTGGATAGCGTACACAAACGCAGAATCAAAACAACAATCAATGCAGTGGCGCCATTCCGGTTCACCCAAACCAAAAAAGTGTAAGCAATCGCCGTACACGAATCGTAAAATGATGGCTTCCGTGTTTTGGGACGAAAAGGGCGTCCTTTTGATCGAATTCATGGACCGTGGGACAACCATTACAGCTGACGTGTACTGTGCAACGCTCACCAAACTGAGACGTGCCATCCAAAATCGACGCCGCGGGAAACTGTCGTCTGGCATCATCCTCCTGCACGACAACGCACGCCCGCATACCGCTTCCAAAACCAAAGAGAAGATTCAAGAGTTTCGTTGGGAAATCCTAGACCAGCCTGCATACAGTCCATATCTTGCACCAAGCGACTATTTTCTCTTCCTGCATTTGAAACGGTGGCTTGGTGGACAACGATTTCAAACCGATGAAGAACTCAAGACGAGCGTTACCAATTGGTTCACGTCCCAGGCGGCAGACTTTTATGCCGAGGGGTTAAAGAAACTCGTACAGCGTTACAGAAAGTGTATAGATATGAACGGCGATTATGTGGAAAAGTGAACTAGATATGCAGTTACATACTGACGTTAATAAAAACCTTGTATCCTGAACGATGTTTTTATTATGATCAAACGGACCTTACTTTTGGAATACGCCTCGTATATTCTAATCCCTGTATTCCTCTACAGTTCTTACCTTCGACTCTTCCCTCCACTATCAAATTAACCAATCCAGCATGTCTCAAAATATGACCTACCAGCCTGTCTCTTCTTCCTGTAAGCTTCTACCATAAACTTCTTTTCTCACCCATCATTTCCAAAACTCGTTCATTTCTCACTTTGTCTGTCCACCTAATTTTCAGCATTCTTCTGTAGCACCACATTTCAAATGCTTCAAGTTTCTATCTTTCCGGTATTCCTAAAGTCCATGTTTCGCTACCGTAAAGTGCTGTGCTCCACAGATAGAGTTTTAAAAAGTTCTTTCTAATTCCTAGATCAATATTTGATACTAAAAGGTTTCTCTTTTTCATGAATGCTCGTTTTGCTAGTGCTATTCTGCTTTTAACATCATTCCTGCTTCGGCCATCGGTTGTAATTTTGCTTCCTTAGTAACAGAACTCACTCACTTCTCCTATTGCGTCCGATCCTATTTTTATATTTAATCTACAATTATTGGTATCATTTCTGCTACATTTCATCACTTTTGTCTTACTTTGATTTATATTTAGTCCAAAATCCTCCTTCAGTATTTTGTTCATGCCATTCAACAACATCTCAATATCCTCAGCCATCTCTGCTAACAAGACAATGTCATCAGCAAATCGTAGCATACTGATTTTTTCTCCCTGAAAACTTATGCCACATGGAAATTTTTCTTTGACTTTCTTCATTGCTTCTTCTATTATAGGAGATAGACTACAACCTTGTCTCACACCCTTTTTAACTGATGCATGTCTCTCATGATTCTCTACTTTTATTACAGCCACTTGATTCTTATATAGTTTATAGAGTATTCTTCTATCTCGATACATTAGACCTGATTTCTTTAAAATTTTGAACATCTTGTCCCACCTAACATTATCAAAAGTTTTTCTAAATCAACAAATGCCATAAAAGTATCTTTGTTTTTCTTGATCCGCCCTTCGAGTATTAATCTTAAAGACAGAATTGCTTCCCTTGTACCACGATTTTTCCTAAACCCAAACTGATCTTCACCTACTATCTCTTCTATTACCCTTTCCATCCTCCTGTATATTATTCTGGTCAGTAATTTTGAAGCATGTGATGTTAGACTAAGGGTGCGATAATTTTCACATTTGTCAGCTTGTGCTTTCTTTGGAAGTGTGAAGATGATATTTTTATTAAAATCAGTTGGAATTTCTCCTGTTTCATAATTTTTTGATATCAGCTTGAATAATCTTTCAATTCCTTCCTCTCCTAGAGATTTAAGAAGTTCTGCAGGGATCTCATCAATTCCAACTGCCTTATTAGTTTTCAAGTCATTCAGAGCTTTATTAAATTCTGTCCTCAAAACAGGATCTCCTATGTCATCAATGTCGATATCGCCTTCCTTTTCCAATACACTACTGTTCAAGTCGTCCCCATCATAAAGTTTCTCAATGTATTCCTTCCACCGGTTAGCTCTATCTTCTGAGCTTAAAAGAGGTTTCCCTTCGGCAGTTTTAATGTTCATACCTCTTTTCTTCATTTCTCCAAAATTCTGTTTGATCTTTCTATATGCAGCATCTACTTTTCCTACGACCATTTCCTTTTCTACTTCTTCACACTTTTCTTGTAGCCATTTTTCTTTTGCTATTTTGCATTTCCTATTTATTTGATTTCTAAATTGCCTGTACTGCTCTCTTCCTGCTTCATCCTGAGCATTTTTGTACCTTCTCCTCAGATCCATAAGCTCCAAAATTTCTTCTGTGATCCAAGGTTTTCGGGCAGCTTGTTCCCTAAAGCCTAAGGTTTCTTTGCCAGCTTTCATTATTTCGGTCTTTAATGCATTCCATTCGTCCTCGGTTGAGCTCCTTTCACAGTTAATTCTTAGACCTAAGTCTACCATTTCTGCAAATTTTTCTATTGTGCTAGATTGTTTCAGTTTATTCACTTCCAGTCTGTTCTACTTATACTGCTTCCTTATTCGCTTGAATTTCAGCCTGCACTTCATTACTATCAAATTGTGGTCCGAGTCTATGTCTGCTCCTGGGTACGCTTTACAGTCTAGAACTTGATTCTTGAATCTCTGTTTGACCATGATATAATCTAGCTGATATCTGCCTGTATCCCCAGGACGTTTCCAGGTGTATATTCTTTTTGCATGGTTCTTAAACAGTGTGTTCGCCACTACTAGCTTATATCTTTCACAAAATTCTAGCAACCTGCTTCCTCGCTCATTTCTTTCTCCTAGACCAAAACTTCCTACAGTATTCTCCTCTTTTCCTTCTCCCACTATTGCATTCCAATCACCCAAGATTATTAGATTTTCCTCCCCTTTCACATATTGGATTAATTCTTCAATTTCAGCGTATATTTTTTCTATTTTTTCGTCATCTTCCTGTGACGTTGGCATATATACTTGTACTAATGTGGTTGGGACGGGCTTAGTTTCTAACCTCATCAAAATAATACTGTCACTAAATTGTTCATAATAACTCACCCGTTTCCCTACTTTCTTGTTCATTACAAATCCTACACCAGTGACTCCATTGACAGCTTGTGTGCTAATTATCCTGTGTTCCCCAGACCAGAAATCCTGTGCGACCTTCCATTTAACCTCACTAATCCCAACAACATCTAACTTAAGTTGTTCCATCTCCCTTGTTAAGTTTTCTAACCTACCTGCCCTATTCAGACTTCTAACATTCCACGCTCCGACTCGCAGAATGTTTCTATCCATTCTGATGACTCCCCCCTGAGCAGTCCCCACCCGGAGATCCAATTGGGGGACTATTTTACCTCCGGAAGATTTTACCCAGGAAGAAGCCATCATGATATATGCAATTTGAGAGGATTACATGTCCTCGGGATACCCTTTGGGTCTTTAATGCAGTGGTTTCCCCTTGCTTTCTGCATCCCCATGCCGTTGATCATTTCTGATTCATACACCTTTAGGGGCCGTTTCCAACACCAAGGGAAAGAGGGTGCCCTGAACCGCTCCCCGCTCTTCCGCCCTCCTTTTGGAGGCCGTTGGCAAGCAGTGGGTGACTCCTTATACCGGGAATCTTTCAGTTGCCAGAGCCTCGTCCGTGCAAACAGGGTGCACCACGTGAAGGAGAGGTTGACATTTGGTTGGAAAAGACTAGTATAGTCTCTCCCAAACCCTTACACCCCGAGAAAAGGTTGTAACTAAGAAAATCTTGGAAACACTCCAAGACAGCATTTCTGAGCAAAAAATAGTGAATACAGATGTAAATAGGGCTGAATTTTTGTTGTCTTTGCTTTGCACTGTCTCTTCTTCATTACCGAATCATAACAACAATAACAGAGCCGCTGGTAAAGATTACTGTTGAGAAATATCTGCTGGGAAATGGAGCATGTCATTAGTAACATATATACAAGGGCTGCCCAAAAATTAACCTACATTTAGAAATAAAAAACCATCCAAATAAGAAAACAAAATTTTATTGTATGCTTAAGAAATGTACAATCTTATTTTTACATAATCACCATTTGAAATTCAGGCACTTATCATAATGATGCACAAGGTTTTCAATTCTGTCTATGTAGAAATTTGCTGGCCTAGATTTAAACCATGCAGTTCTGCGTCACTGTTAATGTGATGTATTGCAGGTAAGGTCTTCATTGCTAGAAGGGGATGGTAATTGTTTGGCAACAGATCCTCACTGTGATCAAACACCTCCCATCCAAAATCATCCAAGAAGTATAAGGTACAATCAACCATGTGTAAAAAACAATACTTTTGAGCTCAGTTTTCCCTGATGGTTGTTTTCTATCGCTCACCTCTGTTTTTTCAATATTTCACAATAGCTTTCTGAGTTAATAGTTTGTCACTTTCAAGAAAATCAACCAGAATCACTGCCATAGCATCCCAAAACACAGATGTCATAATCTTTCCAACTGACAACATTTGCAAACATTTTATTTGTTTCTTGGGACAATTTGTGTACTCAATTGCAAGGATTGTCTTTTTGAATCACAATTGACATGCTTTACCGATGTCTCATCTCCCAATATGTCATCATTGGGAAATGCATTGTCATCGTTGTCATTAGCTTCCAGGAAATGCAGCAACACAGCAAGATGCTATTTTTTTGTGGTCATCTGTTATGATTTTTGGGACCCATCTTGCACAAAACTTGTGATAATCAGGCTTCTCTGAAACAATTGCATGCAATAAATTTGATGAAACTTTGGAGAAATGAAGCGAGAGTTCTATAATCATAAAGTGGCAATTTTCATGAATTTTATCATTGATTCTCATCATCAGGTCATCATTCACAAGGCTAGGCCAACCACTTCATTATAAAAACTGATGTGGCCATTCTTAAACTGAATGCACCACTGCCTCTCTTCACATTCACTAGTTATTCCACCAGAGCTGAATTTCAATTGATTTGAAGGCTTTTGCCAGCAAACCCTAATCACTGTATGCACCTCACAACCTGCAGGATTTTCTATTGAAGTACATATTTCCATAATACACAATGAAAAAATACAGTCGACAAGCTATGACATCTTGATGTATACTGAGTGTAGAAACGTTTTGATGCTAACATGGAGGTTTCATCCCAACTCATCTCCATGCTAGGCATAAATGTAAGTTACTTTCTGGATAGCCTTCACATATATGTATAAGGAAAGATTAATCAGACCCACCACTTACCTAAGATGAAGGGAGGAAGGCAGTAAAAACAAAATAAACAATCCACAAATGCAGGGGGGGGGGGGGGAATCAAGGAAGTATAAATATGTGAGTAAGCTCGCACAAGTACCTAAGAAATTAATCAAAATAAGAGAAATCTTATATATATATAAATAGACGTGGGTTTCCCTATATTTCAGTTTTCAGCCACCACTACCTGGCACAGACCACTAGTGTTTGTATGTGCAATAGTAGCATGGAGTATCCTATCATTCACTACGTTGGCCAAATGCCGATAGCTATAGGGGTGTGGGAGATATGGTGGTTGAAAGTTGTCGACCTGGGGCATTTTCAAAATTCCACCAAAGACATATGTGTCCCTAGGTATCACTTTTCAGACAAAACTATCTAGTGCAGATCACTGGTGTTTGTGTGTGGTAGTAGCATAGAGTCACCGACCTTGCAGAATGTTGGCCAAATGCCGATAGCTGTGAAGGTGTGAGAGATATGGTGGTTGAAAGTGATCACTCAAGGATATTTTTGTATTGTGACCGGATACATATGTGTCCATATATTTCACTTTGTTCCCACAACTATCTAATGCAGACCATGTCGTATTTCTTTAAATATGCTGTTGAACTTCGTTATTAAAAACAAGTCCTGGAACGGCTCGCCATGTCGTATTTCTTTCAATACGCTGTTGCTTGTTTATTCATTAAGAAGATAGAAATACTCCGTGTTGTATCTACGATGTGTTTCTTTTTATATTATTTCTAAAGATATCCTCTATGCAGCTTAATCAAATAATTAATCTTTTAGTTTTACTCTTCACAACATAAATCACAACTTTTATTTTAAATTAAATAATTCATTAAATACATTATCGGACTTCGTCATTAGCAAGCTCTCCTTAGCTGCTGCTGCTCTAATCTCTTAGTCTCTCTCTGTGTATATCCCGTTGTTATGGAAACTCCTTAAGAGTACTAACTGGCCCGTGGCATGGAACGTCTACCTCAAAGATGTTATTGTAGTATCGGTAATGCTACAGCCCCCCCAAGTTTACCATACCATTTGACATCCATTCCATTATAAATGGTTATGGTAAACTTTTTGTAAATGTTACCTTTTAGGTAAGGAGAGCTTATATTCTACATTTGGCTAATAACACATTTTTACATATCACGAGGACTGATGTCTTGAGGTAATTTTCTCTGGTGGTTTTCCATAAGCCGCTACTGGTTGGAACGGCATATAGTCTGTAACACACATTTCGACACAGAGTTACTGTCCTTATCACTTAAAAACCAAAATTACAGTAAGTATATTATACTCCAGTATTATTACTCAATATTATCATCTTTAACCATGTCGTATTTCTTAAAATAATACAGTTACTTGATTATTCATTATTATCATCTTTAGCTGTCATGGCCTCCGCCTGTTTACCAAGCATACCATTCAAAATTTCTATTAACTACCCTTGGTACATTATATTCTTCATAAGACCGATCCTTTTGAACCATTTAACTGTTGTATAACCGGCACCATTATTTAAATCACATATTTGGTCCCTGGACCAGTACAATCCACCCTCGCTAATACGACTGGGACACCATTGTTTCTTGCTAATCTAGCATCACCATCACAACTTCATTTTTATTTTATTTCTTCAATACATTACTTTATTTTCTCCCCATAAGTAATGACTTTTCTCCACTCTACTTCATCTTGAATATATTCACATCTAGGCTAAGAGATGTAACAACAGAGTCATTTGAAGGTTCTACCTGGACCTCAGCTATGCCTGTGTAACCAAATCCCGAACCTTTCGGTATCATTTAAAGGCAATGCCTAGATAGTGGCCTTATTTACAGGAACTGAGTCTTGACTGTGTTGTTGTACCCGTACCCTCTCTATATGATATTTTACTTTTTAATTCACGTAGTTTTTTGCAGCACCTAAGTCCTGTCACGGTCGCCATGTCGTATTTCTTTAAATATGCTGTTGAACTTCGTTATTAAAAACAAGTCCTGGAACGGCTCGCCATGTCGTATTTCTTTCAATACGCTGTTGCTTGTTTATTCATTAAGAAGATAGAAATACTCCGTGTTGTATCTACGATGTGTTTCTTTTTATATTATTTCTAAAGATATCCTCTATGCAGCTTAATCAAATAATTAATCTTTTAGTTTTACTCTTCACAACATAAATCACAACTTTTATTTTAAATTAAATAATTCATTAAATACATTATCGGACTTCGTCATTAGCAAGCTCTCCTTAGCTGCTGCTGCTCTAATCTCTTAGTCTCTCTCTGTGTATATCCCGTTGTTATGGAAACTCCTTAAGAGTACTAACTGGCCCGTGGCATGGAACGTCTACCTCAAAGATGTTATTGTAGTATCGGTAATGCTACAACCACTGGTATTTGTGTTTAGAAGTAGCATCAAGTCTCCCATCATGCACTGTGGTAGCTATGGGGGTGTGGGAGATATGGAGGTTGAAGGTGTTCGACCTGAGGCATTTTCATATTTTCACCAGAAATGTATGTGTCCTTATGTATCACTTTTTTGCCGAAACTATCTAGCGCAGATCACTGGTGTTGGTGTGTGATAGTAGCATAGTGTCACCGATTGTGCACAACACTGGCTGAATGTTGATAGCTGTGGGAGATATGGTAATTGAAAGTGGTCAATCAAGGAAATTTTTGTATTTCAGCGAAAGAAATTTGTGACAGTATATGCAACTGTGCTGCCTCAACTACATAGCACAGACCTTCTGTGATTGTGTGTGGTAGTGGCCTCAAGTCTACTATCGTGCACAATGGTGGTTGAATGTCAATAGCAGTCAATCAAAATTCTTTAGAATCATGAATGAAGTCGTGGCCATTAGCTAGCACAATATACAAAGGGGAGAAAGAGACATCAGGAGGAGCCAGAAGTGCAGTCTCACTTTTAGCAAGAATAAGGCTAACCGCCGAAATATTGCGCATTTCTTGTGTTTGTCCTTTTTTATATTAATCATCCCCTGCCACCTTCATCTATGGCATGTGTTGGGTCGTATTTCCTTATCCTTCCTTAGTTTTAGTACCTTAAATTTTTATATGGACAGAGAAAAGAGTGAACATTATGCTTTAATGTCTCACATCTTTTTTTAGTTTTTTATTTTCAATGGATGAAATATAATCTGCCAGTGTGGCTGCACACATTAAGGCATTAGTCCACTGGATCAGAGATGTACAATGGCCCTAAGTTCAAATCTCAGAACCTGTGATACAGTGGTCCTGATGGCAGTTTTTTAGGCAGCCACACTCACCTAGGCAAATCTGGTACAGTCCCCAGTCTCCACCTTACAAAATTCACATTATAGAAATAAAAATATATTTATCACATAGAATATAAATGACAAGTTTCAAAACTTCAGCAGTCCTAGCAAGCCAGTAACAGAATAAAATTCACTTTTGAAATAGGCACAGCTTCAGAAAAGGATATGCTGGATGATCTACAAAAACTGAAATGTTAAAAAATGATGATGATGAGTGGTTGCAGCAGCATCGTGGTGCAAGAAAAGAAGTTATACATCGTAATCTTGTCACTAGTTTAATACCTGTTCACCAGTCAGATCTTCCACTAATGATAATATAAAAAAAAACACACATAACTCACATCAGTGTGTGATAAAATGCATAACAAATGCATAACAAAAACACAATTTTACCCATAACCTTTGAAAAGTTGGCTTTCTGAACATGTTTCACCCTGTCTAGGATTTTTTCATCAATAAATACATTAGTATAAATTGATAAATCCTTAAAGATTTTTTTAATGATAATTATGATTTCCATTTTACGTCTTATTCAAAGATCTAACCTGCACATCAGTTTCACATTTCAAACATGTATTTTCTTTACTGTATGAGTTATTATGTAGAAACATTTATTCTGCATGATCACAACTCAGTACAAATAACTTGCTAATTATTAAAAGGAGTAAAATGTTCAAGCGACAGAAATATGTATGATACCAATGTCTGTGTGTGTCCACAGAAAAAAGTAATAAATTTATTGAAACCTAATTATCTATACAATGTTAACAATGTTTATTTAAAATTGTCTGGTTCATTCTATCAGGCTATTTTATATGGTTTTAATAACACTGAAGGGAATGCCAAATTATTTTCAAAATTTTTCTTTACTTTGGTGCATGATAATTATGTACTTAAGAAATCAACAGAATTTTTCAGCATTATGCCCCAAAATTTCTAATTGATGCCATACTATTATGTAGCAATGTTGTAACTAGAAAGAATGATTAATTAAACGTGTCACTGTATTACACATAATCAAAAACATTGCTTTGGTTCAGTCAGAGCTTGGAAAAAATTCAAACCGATAACCATTTCTACAGAAAAGAAACTCGTGGAGCCCAGTAGTGTTAAAATATTGTTAGTAAATTTATCACTGATGTTTATTTTACTCCTAGTAAATCACTAGAGCTAATTCATCAGCAACACCATTGCATTGTTTTCACAGCATCCTATCAAAAACATTTACTTGACAGTAACTGATTACTTAAAACAACTTATGATGATAAACTTACCTCACTTTTTTTAACCTGTCTCTGATACCTCAAAGTGTACATTGGTCTGAGTGTAGGCTGGAAAGAAATTCACACATGCTTGCAAGACATGAATATAAACAAATAGTGAGATTGGGCAAAAAGTATTTTAAAGTACAATTCCTAAGCTTCCAAATCATATATTTATTTTTCAACATAGTTACCATTAAGGCTAAAACATTTCTCCCAATGTGTAACAAGTTTTTTTTCCCAATCCGAACTACCTCTTTTGTCAAACCCAGGATTTGACAACTTCCTTCAACTCATTGGCTGAGGTGTAATGATCACCCTTGAAGTCTCTCTTGAGTAGAAAAAATAAATAAATAAAAGTCGCAAGCACTAGAACGGAGGAGTAAGAAGGGTGTGAAAGGGATTCAAAATTCAAGTACACAGATTTTAGGATGTCCCAAATGTCCAATAATGAAGTCAACACATTCCTTCTATATTCCAGTATGGTTTGGGAGGCACTTTTGAGTGATTTGCTGGTTATTTTGAATAAAATAGTCGACAAGCTTGAGATTTTTATCATCTATGGAAGTGATTGGTCATCCACTGCTTTGTTTATCAGCAATAACGTCTTTTCCAGGCTTGCAATCACACAAGTTTATTCCTAACCAATTTACAGTAGATCTATAAACAACATCGTCACTGTAAACAGCCTTTAAACGATGTTGAATCTCAGTAGGCACCCATTTTTCAACAGTAAAAAATTCAATAACAGCAAGCTGTTTAATTTACAATGGCATAGCACTTCCTTCAACTCATTGGCTGAGGTGTAATGATCACCCTTGAAGTCTCTCTTGAGTAGAAAAAATAAATAAATAAAAGTCGCAAGCACTAGAACGGAGGAGTAAGAAGGGTGTGAAAGGGATTCAAAATTCAAGTACACAGATTTTAGGATGTCCCAAATGTCCAATAATGAAGTCAACACATTCCTTCTATATTCCAGTATGGTTTGGGAGGCACTTTTGAGTGATTTGCTGGTTATTTTGAATAAAATAGTCGACAAGCTTGAGATTTTTATCATCTATGGAAGTGATTGGTCATCCACTGCTTTGTTTATCAGCAATAACGTCTTTTCCAGGCTTGCAATCACACAAGTTTATTCCTAACCAATTTACAGTAGATCTATAAACAACATCGTCACTGTAAACAGCCTTTAAACGATGTTGAATCTCAGTAGGCACCCATTTTTCAACAGTAAAAAATTCAATAACAGCAAGCTGTTTAATTTACAATGGCATAGCACTAGAACACATCTCAAAATACACTGTACAAATTCAACGACTTTAAACCTGATGATTTTGAAGCTTAAGAACTGTACTTTAATGTACTTTTTGCTCAATTTTGATATTTGTGTTCTACATGCATGTATGCATTTCTTTTCAGCCTATGCTTCTATAAGGTAAACAGAAATATTTAAATAAATTTTAAAAGAAAACTGTAATGAACAGTGATGTGAAAGTGTGTGAAGTGCTGTTCCAGACCGACATGTAAAGGAATACCACTATATCTGTGAGTACAGTTTGTACATAATTATGTATATACATATTTATTAAGAGTTGTATAATTACTGTAACAACACGTGTAGAAACACTTTACAGCCACTGAAAATGCCCTACACCACAAGGGCGAAATGCATCTGGGGAATCAAGTAAAAAACAAAATTTAACAAAACCAGTTGTTTTTGACGGATTCACTTACAAAATTAAATTTCAAAGGTATTAACAATAAGGTATTTTTCCTGGACCAAATGATACAAGGATAAAAAATTCGACACGATTTAAATAATGCTTCAGATAAGCAATTTCTCATATAAAATTCACAAAATAAACTCAATAACTCTCACCTGATGGGGACGAGGCAATCGATTTTTAATATCTGCAACATGCTGCAGTAATATGGCTCGAGATGCAGCAAACAATGGGCTTTCTAATTCTGTCATTTTTTGTTGCAGCTCTATGCAAATAGCCGGATCACTATAGCTGGCCTGAGGTGCTTTGGCATCTTGATAAGCCTGCAAAAAAAAAAAAAAAAAATTTACATTGCTTTTGAGGATAGATGAGAACACAACAGATGCGCCAATTTCAGTATGATTATCTTGAATCTGAGAGAGGATAGGGAAAGAACCTTAACGTTTATCAAAGATGGAGGCAGGAAAAAAGTGATAATGAAGTAAAAAACATTGATCTATGTTAGTACAAAAAATGTGAGATGATATCATTATATTTAATAAATCTTGTGGTTGACTGGGAATGCTCTCCATTTACACTTCTAAAATTGAAAGATTGAATTCAATGTCAGCCAGTTTTTCTACATCTTTTGTGGAAGTTTTTAACAGCAGATTTCTAAGAAGCTGTATGGTGAGGCCTATGTGGGAACTAGTGCAGTGGCGGAAAGTTACTTGGTATATGATCTGAATTGTTGAACATGTGACATGTACAATAGCGGGGAAAGTTTCACCTGTGGAATATTTACTGGTGGATGGAAGCATGCTACAGGTTTTACAGTGAGGTCTATTGCATGGAAAAGATACATATGGTGTTTTTGGAGAGTCTGACGGAGGGTATTTGTGGAGCAAAATGTTTTTATGATTTGGATGGTCTGCTGAAACATCTACTGGGTACAGTGGGTAGAATTTTGGGTAGAAGTGTGTGCATTTAAAAGAACGAAGGAAGTCTTATCCTGTCGCAAGATATGGTTTGATGGACTTGAGCCAAGAGAGAACTTGGTGAAAAAGACTGGGCTGTGGTGGTTTTTGTTGGTGACAAGCGAGAGTGGTTACCTGATCACACGGGAGATCTGTTATGTACGACATCTGTGAGGTAACAATGGGAAATAAGGGCTTGGGATAAGTTCTTAGAGTATTGGTGGAGGGAATGAACATCAGAACAAAGGCGACTTCCACAGATAACAAGGCTGTGTGGGAGAGAACGTTCAGTATGGAATGGATGACAGGTACAACTAAATGGCTCATTTATCTACTACATGAAGAAGGATAAAACCAAAATATTTTATTTGTATGTCCACCTTACATGTTTTCTCTCATCTCAGTAGTCAACTTTGGTATGTGATGGGTTAATTTCCCTTTCCTTTATTATTTATATTGCCAAGAAGCCACTTTCTTTTTCCTTAGTTCCTGATTTAATATGTCAAGTTCGTCACAAGTTTTTACGTAATATTATATCGAAACAGAAATTGAAACCAATCATTAATATCAAATAGCATCACAACCTATGTGTGAAATGCCGACAACCAATCAATCGTCCATTAGAAAGAAAAAGCACAGGCAAGTGGTATCATTCAAAATTCTGATCATCCTGTTGTACCACATTCCATCATCAAAACTGCAATAATTATGATTCTAGTTTCACAATTCATGCTGCCAGAGTCCTTGTTAACAGTGGATAAACCGATTACCAGTACATGCCAGCTATTAGCTTGTCTCTATCTGACATAGATCTCCACTATGTCTATCGCTTTGCCCAAGACTCCCCAAGCTCCTCTTACTTCATCCACTGTAATTTTTTCTCAGTCACTGTAGGATCCAACAGAGTTTATGACTGAATATTTATTAATTTTTTATATTTTTTTAAATTTAATGCAGATAGTTTATTATATCCATATGATCTGAGTGTTTACCCTTATACTATGGCATAGCCTGTTAATGTCTTTAAGGTGATTTGTAATCATTCACGAGCTCACTAGTGGATCATTGTTCCACACAATACGAAGATATAAACTTCAGACCATTTGAAGCTTTGCTTCCATGGTACTGGATTACAATGTTAACAATATTATTAGCAGCTTTGAAAGTCATAAAAAACTAAGCAGCCATCATCCCTTACTTAGTGAGAGATTTATGGTTATACTCAGAAAATATGCCAATAAAAAGTATTTGTTGCTTGATAACAATTGAAAAGTCACTCCAAATACCATGAACATATAAGTTTGTTTGAAATTTGTTTCATTTGATCTGATACCAAAACACTTTCTTTTGGAAATTATGGACTTCAAATCCACAGTAAGAATGCAGATAGAAACTCGAAACGGTACAGCATTTAATCACTTCATTCACACAACAAACATACTTGTCCCTAATTAATTAAAAATGAATCCTTCCTGGCTCCAACTCATCTCTATCCTCTGAGATAAGACTAAATCCAGTGACTGCTTTATGACTATCCTGACTACTTGTATCTTGTACGAAAACACTTCCTATCCAAATGGCACTCTTGAAAATACTCAAGTAGCCACACGTCTACCTTCTTCCCCGCTCACTTCAGCCAATAACAAGTGTTCTTCCAATCATATGTTTTCCCTTCAACTATCCGAATTTTTGAGAGTAATTTGTATTGCAAAGATTGTTATTTTTTTGTGTGAGTCATTTCACTCCTTATCGAACTCCGTGAAATATATCAATCTAAATCACTCTTATTTTCCTCCACTTTCTAGCTCAGGAACTTCTCAGCCTGGCCACCACCCAAACCAAAACAATTTATTGTTTAGGATCTGCTTAGTTGGAGTTTCAACTCCTGCATTATAACATTGTTACAATATGTTAAAATATTGTTACTAATTATAATATCCCCATCAATCTTACCTACCTTTTACACTGTTATGACTTGTCAATTGTTCTCTGACCCACATCCAGTTCATTGAACATTCAAAATCTATACTCTTCAATTCAAGATACTGTGGGTAGCAGATGAATCTCTATACCAAAATTAATCTCTCCAATATGCATTCCAATCATTACTGGCACAGCTGAAAAAAGAAGAGTAGACACAACCATCTGTGCCACTCCTTATTTCCCTGATTTACTCTCCACCGTCGCTGATTCCCAAATATGAGGCCAGTTGTGAAAACTTACATTTAATTATAAATAAAATCTTGAATAGAAAAAAATATTTTATTGTGTACATCCTAAAATTACAGCTGTTTATTACTTTTCAACAGTAATCATTTAACTTAAAGCCTTTGTCATAGGGTGTAGCTTCTTCATAATATTCAGCCACCTGGATTCCTAACTAAACTAACATGGCATCGACGCAAGTCACTTCTTCATGTGAGTGAAGATATGATTACACTGGCCAATAAGGTTTTCTTCACGAGAAAACTGATTAGTGAATCTAGTGAATTTTATCATAATGAATTCAGATATGGAGCCATAATTTTTCCATCAGGCGCAGTTTTTCTGTGACAGCCAATTTTTAAATTTGATTTTAGCTTTCTCTTTGACCTGTCATAGGAATCTTTACCTTATGTGAAACAATTTTATTTAGGCTGTATTTAAGGTAATTTTATATAATATCTGGCATTGTGTCATTGATGTGTCATTTGTTAGCACAAATATCATTAGTGAAATATTTTCTTACTTTCTGTTTAGAAGTGTATTGTGTATGTTGAGTTGTAGAGTTTTCTTTTTTAATAATGCCACAAAAGTGTGTAAATCATGAAGATAATTTCTGCTATATTTGCGGTGTGCTGACCTTCAAGTCTCAGACGCAAAATTTTATGTGACTTGTGAAACTGTATTACGAACCTTATATTGGCTCTCAAGTGGGTGATTTGATAAGAGCTGGGCTCCAAATGTATGCTGTGTTTCATGTGTTAGACTGTTACCTGGGTGGAAAAATGGTACACATTGTATGCCATTTGCAATTACCATGATTTTGAGGAAATTGAAGAATCATTTAACCGATTGTTATTTTTGTTTAATAAATATTAAAGGAATCACTTCTAATTCAAAATATACACTTAAGTATCTGAATTTGCCATCTGCAATGAGGCCTGTCTTACACAATGAAGATTTCCTTTTACCGGTATATAAAGATATACCTCAACTAGTTACTCTGATTCTGACCTAGCTCAAAATGAAAATGATTATGATTATGACCATAAGAATGATCCTACACATGAAGGCAGTAGCTGTTCATCAGAACCATACTTTTCCAATCAACAAGACCTTAATTATTTGATTTGGAATTTATACCTGATGTTCCAGTATCAAGGGCTTGAATCTACTACAAAAAGATGTATGAATATGTAGTTATCGTAGCCACCATAGTGATTTTAAAGGCTGCTTTTCTGAAGAAAATGGTATTGAGTTTTGCAATGATATTTGTTCTGTTATGGAAAACCTTGGGCATCAACACTGGCCAGATGAGTGGCGATTGTTCATAGTCTCATCTAATG
The DNA here is from genome assembly GCA_031002005.1 of Vandiemenella viatica. NCBI lineage: Eukaryota > Metazoa > Arthropoda > Insecta > Orthoptera > Morabidae > Vandiemenella > Vandiemenella viatica. The sequence continues at coordinate 202,208,706 of CM061920.1, forward strand.
TTAGTTTGAAGGCTGTCCTGCTACAATTGGTAACGAACTTCCACCAATACCTGTAGCGTAAGTGTAAGACTTATGAAAATATGAAACTAGTTTTAGAAAATTCCGATATAAAAAATATTAATGGTATATCTATGGCAACTTAAAGATCATTGCTTTATTGCTTGGTTTGCAACATGGGTTCACCAAATTTTGCTGTTTTTTGTGCGAATGGGACAGCAGAGATAGGAAGTCTCACTAAATTATACAATCATGGCCTAAATGTGAATCTCTTATCCTTGGCCAGAAAAATGTGTCGCATGTTCCTTTAGTGAATCCTGAAAAATATTTTTACCTCCATTACATATTAAATTAGCACTAATGAAAAATTATTGATGGATTCTTGTACTTGAAATCGAAATTTCCCAAGCTCAGTGATGCTAAATGGAAGGAAGGAAATTTTAAGACCACAAATACGGTCATTAATGGCTGATGAATATTTTGAAGGACTGTTAAACCCCTTTAGAAAAAGAAGCCTGGCAGTCTTTCCAAAAGGTATGTTGCAGTTTCCTTGGAAACCATAAAGCAGAAAACTATCGTGACATAGTGGCTGACCTTCTGGATCATTTTGAAGCTATGGGATACAACATGTCAATAAAAATTTACTTCTTTCACTCTCATTTAAACATCTTCCCAGAAAATTTTGAGGCTGTCAGTGATGAGTAAGGTGAGCATTTTCATCAGCAAATTTCTACAATGGAAAAGAGGTACCAAGGCAAGTGGAGTTCTAATATCCTGGCTGACTCATGTTGGACCAGAAGAGAGATGTTACAGATCCAAAATAAGCCCAAAAATCAATATCCATCAGTTTCTAGGCAAGTCAAAATAAGTAGTATTTCAAAACTAAGGAAGGATTGAGAAATATGACCCAACACTTACCACAGATCAAGGTGGCTGGGATGATGAACATGTAAAACAAACACAAGAGAACCACAATATTTTGGCCTACAGCCTTATACGTGCTAAAGTGAGTCACCAGGTGGAGCCAGATGTGTACACCGAGACCACCGTCTGGTGAATGGCGTCTTCAGTGCCGATGGTAGTGTAAAGTGGGGAAGGGGGAAAGCTCAAATTTTTGGATCGATAACTGATACTGAAAGTATCATTGAAAGTTGTAGATCAACATAATAACAGGGTGAGGATACATATATAAAAATCATATTTTGAAAAACTGTAAGTGAAAAATAAAATATCAGGAATATAAGAAATGTAAATAGTATAGATAATAAGTGCTGAGTTTGGTGGAATTTATTGGAGACTGAGGCCAGGAGGATGTCTAGCATCCAGGATATTCTGATAGGCTAGTTCCTATCTATGTAGTTCAGAGGATGTTGTCTTGTCAGGGAAAACTCTGATCGTCCTAACTGAGAAACAGATGTTAAAATTATTCAGTTTGTGGAAACTGGCATGTTTTGCAATTGGATGGGCCTCATTGTTAGTATATACTGTCTGCCTGCGGCCATTCATTCTGATAGCTAGGGGGTTAGTAGTGAGGCCTATATATGAGCTGGAGCAATGGAGGCATATAAGTTGATATATGCGGTGTGTTGACATGCAAGTAGCATGACCAATGATGGGGAATGTTTCATCTGTCTTAGGATTGGAGTAAGTGGTAGTGGCTGGATGCATGCTGCAACGGGGTCTGTTGCACAGGAATGATCCCTGTGGTAGTTTGGGGGAATTATTGGGTGATTACTTGTGAACCAAGATATTTTTTAGATTCGGTGGTCTGCTAAAACGTGCATGGGGCAGTGGGTAGGATTTTATGGAGAATGGTGTGCATCCCAGGGAAGGAACATAGGAAGTCATGCCCACAGCAAAGGATTAGGTTAATAGACTCAAGACAAGGGAAGAACTGAGTTATGAAAGCAGGGCTGTGGTTAGTTTCAAGGGATACAGCCTTGGAGTGGCTGTGTACAGGAAGGGCTATGGCACGAGAGATTTGTTTGTATACTAAGTCAGGAGGGTAGCTGTGGGAGATGAATATTCCTGTGTATTGGAAAGAGATTCTTCATCAGAGCAGATGCACCTTCCATGGATGGCCAGACTGTACGGAAAGGAATGTTTGATGAGTGAGGGATGACAACTGTTAAAATCAAGATATTGCTGCAGATTTGTAGGTTTGATATGAACAGAGGTATGTAGGCACCCGTTATGCAAGGAAACATCGACAAGAAAGGTAACATGGCTGTGGGAGTATGTCCAGGTAAAGTTGAAGGAGTGGTTGTTTAGGGAGTTAAGGAAGTCTATTAGATGATATGTGAGTCCAGATCATAAAAATGAAATCTAGATAGTATTTCATTTAGAATTACAAATTACTGATCTTATTACAAATTATAAAAAAAATGAAATGAGTATCATAAAAAACTCCTACCTGGTGGGGGAAAACTAAAATGATATTTGAATTCAGCATGAGAAATACTTCTAGAATCTCATGTTTTTGTTCTTATGAAAGGAAAAATTTCATTTTTGTAGACCAGTGTTATGAATCAGAACCAAGTCCAAGTTGTCAGGACTGTTCTATTTGAACTGATTCCAAAATTTTTGAGTTTCTCGAGCTATGTGAGGACAATTGTTGGCATGAACAAACACAATGACAGACATCAGCATACTGTACAATATTCCACAACAGACTTTTGAAGTGATCATTACACAAATCCAAAGTGCAAAACATCACTGGAATCCATATATATATATATACATGGAAAAGAAAGGGAAAATACACCCAACACTCACCAAATTTGAAGGGAGGAGGGCAGCAGCAACACACAAACAAAGAAAAGACAATATTTCGGGTGAAAACTGCTTCACAGTCAGAGCCATTAAAATACTTCCAGACACTCAGGAATCCTGACACACAGCTATTTAAAGTCAAAATATGAGAATTATATGGATTAAAATATTTCTTCAACTCCTACCTGTGATGGATAAGTCAAAATAAACTGAAACTAATTGGACGGGTATCTGAAGAGTGTGTGCCAAAAGCATTTGTAACTAGAGTAATAATGAATAGATTTCTAAGAAATTAAACAGAGATTTTATTACTATTATTATTATTAGGGATAGAACTTGTGCCCTTCTTTACACAACTGCCTATGCAAAACACTGCGACTCTAAATTTCAATTTCCTTTAACTCCTTGCCACCTTACAAATACTAATACAACTTTAGTTATGAGCATCAGTCCACGTTTCGACCATAACAAAGTATGCAGCTGAACTCAGGCTCATCTTTTGTTTGATCCTCTATTCACATTATTGCCTATAATCCCTTGCCACTCCCTCCCACTTTTTATAAAATCAGATTTGCCAAGGGTATGTGATGTCATTTCAGTGATACAAAAGCAAATCAAATTTACAAAGAAACTGGCAGTACGAACCCACTTATCAGTATAACATTGCACCCCTTCTGGCATGGAAGCATGTACTGATTTGGTTGGGAGGGATGTCATAAAGTCATTGTATCTTCTCCTGAGCAAGATGGTTGAAAACTGTTGTAACTGGTCCTTGGTATACTAGATGCTGGAGCAGGAACCAAATTGATGTCCAAGCTGATCATACACAAGTTCTATCAAAGACAGATCTGGCCATGGAAGTACCTCTACATCAAACAGATAGTTCTTTGAGACAAGCGTTGTACTACTGTGAAATGATAGCAAAATACAGCCACTTGAGAGGTAACACATGAGGCTACATGATGTATATGGTATACTGTAGTGCAATCAGAGATTCGTCAATCACTACCAGCCATGACCTGAAGTCATACCTGTTAGCTTCCCACACCATGATGCCAAAACCATTGTGCCTCCCCTAAATATTGGAAGAATCTACATCGATACTCTGCAATTCACAAATTTCGTGGTTGCTTTGCACCAAAACTATCTATGGGCATTCCAATCTCAAATAGCCAGAGGAAAGAAAGAATACTTACAAGCATCAGAAATTCATCTTATATCCCTAATCTCATCTCTCCTGTCATTATGACACAAATAGGTTTGTGGATGAAGCATTTCAATGTACTCACAAATGAAAGAAAATTTTTGAATATTCAACGGCAAATTCAGACCAAACAGACATTGTCTGTTTACCAGATAATCCCAGCGCAATCTGTGTATCATTTCTGTGATGCTTCTTAAGGACTGTAACAAGCAGTAACAAATCAAGCGGCTCTCCTTTGTACTTTCTCTAACACTTCAATCAATCCCTTGCGATAAGGATTCCAGACTCAACAACAGTAATCCAAATGTGGATGCATGAGAGTTGTATAAGCTATTTTCTTTATATGAGCACTTGAGTTCAAGATATGTCCTATGAAACATCACTTAGAATTAGCATTACCCACAATGGAGGTTATGTGCAGGTTCCATTTCATGATGCTTTGAACTATTACTCCCAAATACTTCACAGAATCACCCATGTTAACAACAGAGCTGTTCACTTGTGCTCATGAGCAAACAAGGTACTTTTTGTTATGGGCATTGCTTTACACTTTTTGGAGGTTAGTGTAACTTTCCACTTATAACACCATTCTGAAATAACATCCAGATCACAATGAATTTCTAAGCAATCGTCAGAGCACTTTACTTCCATATGGAAACAATCACAACCTGTTATTAATGTTGTCACTGAGATTGTTTATAAAAATTAAGAAAAGAAGTGGTTCTTGAGGTATGCCCAGAGTAACATCTCGCTTATAGGAGGCTTCCACAATAACATCATACTGTGACAAACCAGTTAGAAAATCTCATACCCATTCAAAAATCTGATGTGATATACCATATGCTCAAATTTTTACTAAAAATCGATTTTGTGGTATGGAGTCAAAAGCTTTCTGAAAATTCCATCAACTTGTAAACCTTCATTACGTCATGAGGAAAAAAAGGGGCTAAATGTGTTTCACATGGTCAATTCTTCTGAAATCTGTGTTGGTTGTGTTGTTGTAAGTAACTCATTTTCATCTATAAACTTCATAATATTAGAGCACATAACATGCTCCAGAATTCTACTGCAAACAGATGTTAACGATATGGGTCAATTATTCCTATGATCCCTCCAATTTCCTTTCTTGAAAATACAAATTACTGGGGAAATTTTCCAGTCCGAAAGTACTTTTTTCTCTTCTAAAGATTTACAGAATGTATCAGACTAAAATGGTGCTATTTCATAAGAACGAAGTTTCTATCAACTTATGAAATGCTATCAAATTTATGAAATGCTCTCAGGTAATTAGCCGAGTTAACGAAGTGTTATCACATCATATTTTGGTGATCACACTCACTGTCACCATCTTCTGGTTAAGTGCCAGATGGTGCGGAAAGACTGAGGTCTTTATAACTTGCTCGGCAGTTGAGTGTGTGTGATGCTATTGAGCACCTTTGTGATTGGCTAACGTGGGCACAGCCTGTGTGATGGAGTGGGGGTAGCACTGGCACCAGCCTAGCGAGCACCCCGTTGATCTGGATTGGCAATGTCGTGCGTATCTCGACAGCATTATTGATGCGTAGCTTCGATGACTGGCATCCAAGCTTCACTCAATTGGTATCCACAGTCCCAGTTGATGAGGTTTGATACTAGATGTGGCAACACAACATGGACAACACGGAAGCTTTTCTCCATCACCTGAACATCATAAACGAAAACATCAAGTTTACGATGGAGGTGGAAGAAGGCCGGCTGTCTTTCTTAGACATTCTTATAGAAAGGATACCTGACAGGACTCTAGAACACTGTGTACAGAAAACCTATACACACAGACCTGTAACTGAATGCGTGTAGCCATCACCATCCAGCACAATGCAAGACGGTTCTCACCACACTTGTTTACAGGGTGCGAGCGACATGGGAGGCCGACAGCCTACCAGGGGAATTAAATCATCTACGTCAGGTCTTCAGACACAACAGATACACTGAATATCAGATAAGACTGGCATCCCAAGAACCGAGACACAGACTTAATAACACCAACAACGAGCCACCGGGTCATCAAGCCTTCTTGTCGTATTCTGACGCTACATCATCGAGGACAGGACAGGTTCAAGCAAAAAGTGGAATTAATACCATTTTACTACCACCCCTTCAAGTGAAGAACATTTTGCACCTCCCAAGGATGATATTACTCTGCAGACGTGTGGGGTATATTGCATTCCTTGTGAATGTGGAAAGATGTACATCGGCCAGACAATACGGTGTCTGAACACAGCCTCGAACAGGTCACGGCTTTGATTTTGAAAACATCAGAGCACTGGCAGATACTAGAAGCTTCTCATCAATCCAGTCATTGATGCTATGCATCAATAGTGCTGCTGAGATACGTCAGCCTTTCTGCTCCATCTGGCACTTAACCAGAAGATGGTGACAGTGAATGTGATCACCAAAATATGATGTGATAACACAACGTTAACTCGGCTAGTTACCTGAGAGCATATTATAAATGGTCCTATTTCGCTGCGTACTCTGAAAATAATTGTACTAGTATACCATCGGGACATGGCACTATCTCCCCATTTCAGGGACTTAAATTATTTTACAATACCTATGCTATCAACCTGTATCAAATCCATCTCTATTTCTACATGATGTAGAAAAATTGGTTCTTTTTCCATATTTTCGTTTGAGAATGAATTTTTAAATTCAGTGTTAAATACAGTAGCCTCGTTGGGCTCTCATTTACTTCATGATCATCTTGTATTAGTCCTGGCATATTGTTAAGACTAAAACTGTCCCCCCCCCCCCTTATGTAGGAACAAAATTTATTTTGGTTTTTGGTGGGGCTCTTGGGAAGTATATTGCAACAGAAGTCATTAAAGGCATTTAACTTTTCTTAATCACAACAGAACATAGTCCTTCTCAAGTGTGCGTTTATCCTCCTTTGCTTTTTAAGTAACCCTTTAACTTCATATGTTGTCATGGAGGATCATTCCCTTCCTCGAGTGTCCATTTCAGTATCTACGTATATCCATATCTTCCCTGACTATACATATAAATCGATCCCACATTTCTTCAATGGCCCAACCAGCTACTTTGAAGGAAAGGTAATTATCCCTCAGATATGCTCTAAAACACTCCTTTGAAGTCTTTTTTAATCTGTAAACATTCCTTTCTTTTTTCTTCTTGCATTCAGCTATTAATTTTATTGTGACAATTGCTGCTTTATGATCACTTATTTCTGACATCATAGAAATGTCTGTGTATGGCCACTTATTCTGAAATCATAGAAATGTCTGCAAATAATTCAGTCCTATTTGTTATGAGAATATCTAAAATACTGTAGATAAAACGTATCTAAAATGTTATCATTACCATTGAGACACCACATTGGTTCAATTAAGAGCTGCTTAACATGAAGATCTGAGAACAGGTCAAGAATGTTTGCATGGACTGTTTTACCCCTGACACCAGTAGTGTGAACATATTTTGTCCAGATGGTATACGGAAAGTTGAAGTCAGCTCCTAGTATTATTGTATGATACAGAAGCTGACGAGCTATGTTATTTACAGTATTCCTACGGCCTTGGCAATAATTACATCTGCATCTAGTGGACGATAGAAAGAGCCTATCACAAGTTTTTTTTTCTAGCTACATTGAGTGTAATCCATAAGATTTTAAAGACTGTATACCTATTTCACTACACAACAAGTGTTTACTAATTGCTATAAATTTCCACTGGAATGCAACCTATTCTTACGACCTATTCTTACGGAAAAATTTCTGCTGAACCTACATTCGGTTCTAACCGGCTTTCAGTACCTAATACTATATCTGCTTCTGTGCTGCTAATAATGCTGTTTACCTCAGGTTGCTTGTTACAAACACTTTTACAGTTAATCAAAAGAACATATAACGGTCAAGATTTATTTAAGTTACTCGTAACATGTGGTGTTGAATTTAATTGGACTGTCTGTAATTGTGATTCCAGTTTCAGGTCTTCCTCCCTCAGCCTAAAAAATATCCCAATGCACTCCACGCAGCACCTGCCACCCACGTAGTCAATTCACGTTTGTACTGCACACCTAATCTATTCAAGTGAACCCTACACAACTCCAACCTAAGGCGAAGATTGAGAAATCTGCAGCCCTGCTTTTCACAGAAACACTGCAAACCAACCAAATCAGTGCATGTATTCAGGCCAGAGGGATGCAGTATCATACTCAAAAGTGGGCTCATACTGTCAAGTTCTTTGTAAATTTGATTCAATATTGCAATCACGGAAATATCATGACATACCCTCCAACACATAAAGTTTAATTTCATTTTCTAATTTTGAGTGCTTTACTTTTGATATCACACTGAATATATCAGTTTCAACTAGGTCCCATTACCTCTGACCAAGTATACAGTGATTTTTATCATACCTATTATAAACTGTAATGTGATTGTTTGGTTTGTCTTCTGTAATGTAATGGTAATATGAAAAATATTTGCTGAGCTTATCTAATTTTGTCAAATCACTGTTATGTGTTCAAGGAAATAAACCACACATTTATATAATCTCATTTAGGGTGGAAGGGGGAAAAATGAACAGGTAGATAGGGAAGAGAACAAGAAAAACAAAGCACTATCAACAATTGCACAAGCCACTCTGAAATAGCTCCTCAGACATATATGAAATATATGTAAATCAGACAGTACTGGAGGTAGTAGAGACTTCCTGGTTAATGTGAATAGACTTGTCACATAAGAGATAGCACAGAGAAGTATGGGAATGGGAACGAATGGAAAGATGGAATGGAGGAAGACCAAAAGAAGAACAAGCAAGCACCTAGGGGTGATAATTAAAAGAAAATTTGTGGAAAGGTACAAAAAATTTGAGAGATAGAAAACTCTCTTAAATTATATGAGCATCAGATCATTTTGTAATATTGCTAAAAGAAAGTTCTACTTTATATACATAAAAAGAATACAGAAAGCATTATTCAAAATATATTCTTACCTACCATGTTTGAATATATACTTAAACTACAGTAAAATAACAATAACTTTTATAAGATATATATGCATTGGCAAAAAGTTATTTAAGCAAATACAGAAAGTATGTGTTTTTAAATGCTTTCTGGGAAGAATATGTGGTGGATATGTATTCAACAATAAGAATTCATCTGGCCTTCTTTACTGTGCATCAGTTTACTGTATGATCTGAGAAATTATTTAATAAACTCAAATCTTTCTCTTTTAATAATAATAATAAAATTAGTTACAAATTACAAGTAATTTTATTACCTGCAAAGTCAATCTTGTACCTAAGCAAATGCAATGCTTTAAAACAATGGGATTAACTTCTTTACAGCTCAAGACTAGAACAATATCTTCATACTGCAGTTTGCTTAGTAGTTGAGCAGAGTCTGGGCCACATAAGCTACCCTGTGAACATCTATAACAGACAAAAATTTATAAAATAAGGGAAGTGCTCAGTACAGCACTGCCACAATGAAATATTACAAACAATAAACATTTATAACTTGTAGTGATATAGTATCCACTACATGTTTGTCAAGGTGAAGCCACCCTGCATCAATGTGTGTGTCTGTGTGGGTGACTGAGTTGGACAGTTCCTGCCCTCTGTCGGCAGACACACTGAGACAGGGTCTTTTGCTTACATGTCTGGACCACCATCAATGGTGAGGTTTTGGCTGGAAGCACCCCAATTGGCCCAGCTGGGGGCGCGCTCCAACTGACCTTATAGGTGGATGAGAGACAAAGGAACTTGTCGCCAGGAGGAGACAAGGGGAAGATGATTTTAGTAATCAGGAGCAGTGCCAAGTTTTAAGTTCCTGTGTGTTGTGTAAATTATGTGAAGGAAAGTGTTTTGTGTCAGCCCATCTCAGGGTCAAAGAGAGTGAGGGCTGATATTTTATACAGTGTTTTCATCGGTGGAAGAGCTTCTCCAGCATGCAGACACCAACACAATAATGTGTTTAACAACTGTATCACTGCATTCACATTTTAATGCGACTACAGCACCTAAAACGACCCGGGAAGAGTTTTCTCATGAGCTAGTTTGGTATTGCATTGTCTGTACACTGTCATTTTTTACATTTCTCATATTCAGAAATGCATTCAAGGCATTCCATGCTGGAACAAATTTTATGTACAAAATTGTAATTTGGTTTTCTTTTTTTTTTTTTCCTTTTGTGCAAATTGTGAATAAATATTATGTAGTTTTCAACTGAAATTTTATCCCAGAATCACTTTTTAAAAATTAATATTGAATAATTAAAAAACAGTTTGTTAATGGTAAAATCCTGTTAATAATCATCTAGTAACGAAAGAATTCGTTCCAAACTGCAGAGTGTGATGAGGGAATATACCACGGAAGTGAGGAAATTGGGAAATGAAAGCAGTGCCAGACCGTTGTTGAGTATGGTAAGGTAATTCATGTTACAGGTATTAAATATAGGAAATGAAGCAAGTGCAAATGAAGGTGACTAGATTCATTTGTGAGCACAGAAAAAGTGCGTTGGGAGTCAATGGTAAAAGGAATATGATGAAGATTTCTTTTTAATAGCTTCATGTATCATTTACACTTCAGTCATTAGATATGGCAGAGGATTGGGGACAAAAACTGGAAGGAATTTGCTGATAGCATTGTCAATAAATGATTTTGACATTCATCCAGTCTGATTTTGGAAAACCATCTGACTGATCAGACAGATTTGAACTTGCATCTTCCTGAATACCAAAGCATAGCATTACCACTCACCCTCTGGGCTTGGTGCAGTTGAGAAGAGTGTTGGGATTATATAACGGATATGTTGACTTGGCAGGAAGACCTGGGTGGATATTGGTGGGAGAATTAGGAGTAGCATGTGGATGGAAGAAATGACTGAGCTCAAACTAGTATTTGGTTTCAGGCATGAGGGAAGAGGAAATTTTTCTTTAGTGGTGAAGGGAGACTGACTGGACTAAAATACCAATAGAAATACTGAACAATTTAGCAGAAAATATGAAAGAATTTAGGGGGAAATAATCATGAAATAAGAAGGTGGTTTGTCAGGAAAATGCATGGGTTAGATTACTCCATCAAAAGTTATTTAAATAAGCTTCTTTCTTCTCAGGTCAAATTAAAACTAAATCAAATAAACTTAGGTAAATTATTACAAAATCAGATTTACTATGTAATTTACTACAATCCTTTCCTCCATATTATTTTATTGAGCATTTATTCCATAATTTATAACAATAATAATAAAAACACTCAGAATATACCCAATAGAAACTCAAAACAATCAACTATGATGAGGAAAAACATTCCAGTTCTTAACTTCTAGGAAAATGTGTTTCAAATGGAATAAATGCCTGGATTAAAAATTAGCTTTCCTGTATTCATGATATTCCATAAGACAGTTACATCTAAACAGATACTCATTAAATCTATTTTTGGGATGGCATAAATGAATACATAGATAAAATGCTGGTTAAATTTGTTCACTGTTATTTCCCCATAAACCAACAGTGAGTGGAAAAGTGGGTTAGTTATCACTACTGCAGCTGATGCAGTCTGGGCATGAGTGAGTTTAAAATAAGAGTTGTTAAAATTAAATGTGTTGTGAATGTTAAAAAAGGATTCTCATACTGTGACATTCTTTCATCTAGACGTGAATTTGTGAAAACAGCCTGCTGAGGGTCATGTTATCTTGTTTCCCCTATTCTCCAGGTTGAACTGGTGATGTTGCAACATGCGTTTCTGCAGTTTTCCATATATACCTTGTATCCAGTCTGTTTATTTCAATAGTGTGGGGGCTATCTGGGTTTACCTTAATGATGGTGATGTTCAGTAATAGAATCACAAATGTAGCATAAGTTTATTTGTGAATTTGCAGACCATTCGGACACTGAATCTAAATTAGAGTCATTGTAGCAGATATATTTCAGTTTTTTTTCTTTTGTTTTTTTTCTTTTTTACGAATATTATCCATAGCAAAGAAGCCAAGAAAACTATTCAACTTTGCTAAGTAGCAAGCACTGACCTGGAGGCGTTTTATCACCAATCCTTTATATCTGTTAAATTATTTTCTTTTTGTCAATACTTCTCAAGTTTTCATATGAGTTTTGTCACATTTGATTTACTGTCTACAATGAAAATAATAATTCTTAAAAAAAATTGAAATAAAAATTTCATGGAGGAGCAGAAAAATTTTCCTCAGCTATACATGAACTGAGCAATAAGCCTGTATTAAGACGAAGTGCATGCAAATTATCAATTATTGATGTAAATAAAGCATGAAAAAAAACCAAGAAGAGACATACAACAAAGTTGCGTGTGCTGCCAGAATTAATTTCAGTATTTTCATAAAAATTTTCTCACTGGATTTTTTTACATAAACAAATAGAATGGAAGATAGTCAGTGATAAAATTATTACAATTCAATATACAGCCAGAACACCCATTTGATTCTTGAATTTTTTTTTTTTTTTGTTATTGAATGCTTTCCTATTTACTGGATTTAATATAATCAGCAACAATCCATTAAGCCGTACAATTTGTTTGAACTATTTTTTTCCAGCAATTTTTTTTTTCTGTTAAAATGAAGAAAATAATTTAATTCACAAGTTGCATGGAAATTAGTTTTTTCATTTTTAAATAGTCACATAAATATTTATAGCTTTATTTTATGGGAAAACGTTGTTTGTGGTACTGCAACATTTCTAATACCATTTCCTGAAGATGCTGCTTGGTTCATACACTTTATTTTGGTCACCAATCTATTTACTATTATTACTGCAACAGATATTAGTGGGGAGTTAACACATCCAAATTAAAGAGTCACTGCTTGATAATCAATCTCTATTCTTCGAAAGTTAATGAATTTAATACTGGAATCAAATATTATATTAGAAATATCGTTGACGGCTGAATCGGACATTCGAAAACACCTACAAAGATGACAGGTCATTTTTCAAGTCACAAAAAGCATTCACTCTTGCAAACAAACTTTTATTTTGCAACCCCAAATTAAAATGAACTTATTGAACCCTTTCAGCATTGCTATTGTTGAATTCCGAAAACATTATGAGAAAAGTTCCTGCCACTGAATTTAAAATAAAGTTATCCTTTTCTGAAACGATTATTTGTGTCCACAAACTTAGTCTGCAGTGTGAATATTAACCCAGTGCTAGTTACATTTTTGAAATCTCACTTGTGCAGTGCGACAGATATGATGGTTAGATTAAGACTGTCGACCTGCACTGCTGGTTTGATACCGAACACCAGGGCAAGAAAAATAGCCTCTTTATATACTCTCGGTCTAACCTTGAGCTGGACTGATCTGGAATATGTATCTCTGAGGGGAAATACTATTCTCTTGAGAATTACAAAAATCTCATTTTCTCAAGGTAAACCATTTTTAAACAGATTTTCCCAAGACTTTTATATGTTGTAGTCTGATTAATTCAGAATTTTTTAAGTTATGGCAGATTATTTCGTAATTGTTATTGATGAAGAGTTATTAATTTCTAAAAGTCACTTGGCGATGTCATCAAGTTTCAATGATAAAATTCCATTTTACTCGCATTAAATCTCGAATTACTGTAAAGCTGTTATTTTATTATTATTAAATGAATTTTTCTCTCTCATCTAAGCCTACTTTTTATCCTCCTATCTCTTTTGCTTAAGAAAAAATCTTTATTTTACTAAACACATGTTTAAAATTCATCTACAGACTCTATTTTTAGTTACAATTGGTGTTTTACTATAGACAGTATGCAGCCATAGTAAAAACCGAGTTGTCTTGTTTCATTAATTGGTGATTTTAGATTTTGTATTTTGCTCTCTTCAAATACAAGGCATAGTACAACCTGAAATTGAAATATCTCTCTTTAATTATTTTTTAGCCTATACAAACAATAATTAAAACTGATCATAATTATAAGCTTTATTTAATTAAATGAATGTAGCAAACCTTGACATCAGAATTTCAGCTTTCTGAAACATGTTTCTTGACGAAAATTGTTTGAAATCAAGTTGAAAAGTACTTTATTATTAACAAAATGTTTATGAAAGTTATTTACTGTACTGACAGTCCTCCTAGTAAATGGTTTAGGTGAGATTACAGACAAATGGCACAACAGCTAGTTCTAAAAGTTGAGCAATATTTTTTTGATTTTCTTCTGCACTTAACTGAAATTTTAATTCATTGCTGTTCTATAATGCCCCAGGGAAATGCTGTGACCTTGACAGGAATATTTCTATGAACTGATCTATAGTGGAAATTTTTTTCACATACTGGCACATCAAGCATTCTTTTCATAGATTGTTGGGAGTTTACTTACCTCTCAAGCCAGTTTCAAATAGAAAATGGTATCAAATAATTTTAATATTGTACTAAAAAAAATTAAAAAAACTAATTATGGTAATATTTGAACCACAAACAAAGCATTATTTTCATAAGGTCTTCCAACAAAAGCACACCAGATATCTATTAAAACAAAAAATGACTATAGAAAGAGCAAAAAATCTATGTATTGCAAGAAATACACTCATTTCCACAAGTTAAGCTATCTTGAAATTGCCGCATATTTATCGTGTCTCGTATATTTATTTTGTATTTATGTATGTTGTCTTAGCTCGTATTTTCTACTTATTTATTTCGTAGTCGTAGTAAAGATATCTATTTAATTTAATTTCTTCTGAAGTTTTCTAGCTCCACCAATAACCAATGAACTTATATGCTTTGATTCCTTTTTATTTATAATGTCTTAACATCTTTAATCATCCGAAGTTATACAGGTTCTTTTCCGCAAGCAACTTTAAATTCAAAACGAACACGACAAGTTCTCACCAAGTTCACCGATCCTGAGCTATCTTTCATCTGTTTATCTCAAACGTTACCCTTAACTACCAATTTTCTCTAAGAGTAATTATTATAGTTATTCATCTCTGTTATACCACAAAATCCACTGAAAAACATAGAGCACACTGATAATATGAGCATTAATATGGACAATTTGATTCATGGCACAGTTCTGTTTAAGTGCCAGCTTAGATTGAGGCACTAAATCATTATTCCTTATGGTCATACACAGGGTGCTTTACCTGAAAAGGCAGCCCTGTGAGGCTCCGATCTCCACTGGCCCCAACACCTTGTTAGGCAAGCTGAGTGTTGCTAACCTTATATTCGGTAATCGGTGAGGCTTCAGGGCCTTTTTAAGAAATCCCTGCAGCTCGCGCTGACACCACGCCAGTATAAAGGTCAGTTTAGTAAAAGACTAACCATTTAGTGATCACTTAGAAACTCAACAGCAAGACATTCCAGCAGCATAGGATTGGCTGGCTGGAACCTTCCACTCTCTCTGCTGCGATCATAGTAAGCAAATCAATTGTATAACTCAACAATTATACATAGAAGCTTATTTCATGCTATACCTTGTAATGGCTGAACACCCTTCCAGATGAAGGTTGCCAATAAAATGCTCTTAGTTAAGAATTGAATATATTACTTATAAGAGACCTAGCTATACCAGGGTCGGAGTACAGACTTAGTACCTTAACTGAAAGTTCACTTGAATAGAAAATGTTCTCCGATTTTATGTTAATAATTTTAAATGCCTATGTAACCTGCCTGGAATTCTCAACTGAAATGCTTGAAGGTCGCCACCAAGTTTGTTAACCCACAAACTTAGAAAAGGTTACAGTCTACTACGAAATCACAAAAAGTTCACTTGCATAAAAATTTGAAGTTTATTTTCAAATTCACATTTTTAAAATTTTGCATTCTACAGTTGAGTAGGCTATCGAACAAACGTTTCCATAAAATTGCAGATTATGGAGAGGATAAAATACCGACCAAAAACCACTTTTAGAAAATTCACAAGTTCATGGTAGTTGCAAGGAAAATCATCATGGCCGACACAGGTTCCTAGTCTGGCTCAGCCAGTCCCGGCTGCAAACCAACACACACCATGACTACCGACGCAGATTCAGCTCATATAGCGTTCCCAGAGTAAAGACTAAAGACGAAACCATAAAGACAGCCCCCCTCTATGAGGTAACAGCTTATATAACCCATCCACGCAACATCAGGTATTCACCTACTTCCCAAAAATAGTAAAAAATGATTGTGATTATAGAAAGTGTTCAAACTTTGACTGCATATAGTCTTGTCCTCACTGTATATAAAAAGTGTTTATTTAGAATTCTCGAATGTTTAGCTTGTATACAGGGTGTTACAAAAAGGTAAGGCCAAACTTTCAGGTAACATTCCTCACACACAAACAAAGAAAATATGTTATGTGGACATGTGTCCGGAAACGCTTACTTTCCATGTCAGAGCTCATTTTATTACTTCTCTTCAAATCACATTAAACATGTAATTGAAACACACAGCAACAGTACGTACCAGCGTGACTTCAAACACTTTGTTACAGGAAATGTTCAAAATGTCCTCCGTTAGCGAGGATACATGCATCCACCCTCCGTCGCATGGAATCCCTGATGCGCTGATACAGCCCTGGAGAATGGCGTATTGTATCACAGCCGTCCACAATACGAGCGGTGAATCGAGGAAGTACAGTACATACTAACGAAACTAAAATGAGCTCTAACATGGAAAGTAAGCGTTTCCGGATACATGTACACATAACATATTTTCTTTGTTTGTGTGTGAGGAATGTTTCCTGAAAGTTTGGCCGTACATTTTTGTAACACCCTGTATAAACGAATTTAGTTTAAACGGCGTAGTGATAAAGAGTCTCCTACAGTAAGTGGGGGTTACCATATCTCTATGTTGAATTTAAGTACGTTTTAGGTCACCCTGCTGAATTGCAAATAATCTAAATAAAATTAGTGCCAAAATATTCTATATTAATTCCAGTGATGTAAATTTTGTCAATATCTGTGGTTAGATAGCAAAGTTATGAATTTAACCAGATCGGGTTTGAAAACTGTTTAGCAAACACTTGGTTTATGGTTAATAATTATTCTTGTGTTGTTTATATCGAAAAAGTAAAATTATCAGAATTTTCTTTGAATTTAGTTACGTGTTTTGACAGTATGTTTTATTTACGAAAGTGGTTTGGTTTAATCGTAATTTAATTTCAAAACTGTCACATTGTGATTAGCGACGAAATAACTTTGAAATTTATATAAAATCCATAGTATTGCATGATATGTTCTGAAATTTTAACATGTTATTCCAAATTTTACGGTCTTTCAGGAAACCTACTTTTTAGCTTGAGAAATTATTGAAAACATATGATAAAAGTGAAAGTGTTTTACACGAGCTGTTTAAAATTTTATTTAAGCTATTTACACATCCTGAAAATAGGGAATTTTACAGAATTTAACTTTCTTTTGAATTATTATTATTTTTAAAATTATTTTATTACATCAAAAAGTGTTCAGAAATAATGAAATGGTCACGTAGCAAAAATATATTGTTTGCAAGGAGGACAATAATGGATTAACCTATTACAGGTTAGTTTAAAGATTCTTTACTATTAAAAATATTAATTTATTGCTTATATTAAGTGTTGTGGGTCTTTACTGCTTTTAAAATGGTTTATTTATTTAACCCTTTGACTGCTGACGGCTGATCATGTACCTGCCGCGCTGTGGCCTGCTACCTGCGCTAAGTGATTATCCCTGGGGACGGAGCCCTCCGAGCGACTCCACCCGCCCTCTGCTGAATGTTTCTGGAGAAGCACTGTGACCTCTCACGACTGATACAGAATAAATGCTCTCACTACATAGTTTCTCTGCAAATAAATTACTACAGAATAAAACTGAATCATTAACCCTATTTTTCATAACTAATAATTATTTCTTGCTTGCATTTTTCTCTCGATTTTTGCAGCTTTTGTCGAAAGCGTGGTGATTCTTAAATTTACGTCAATAGTTTACAGTTCTTTCTTGGTAGTTTCTGTAGGTCCCTTAGTGTATTAGAGTATTATTGTTGATTTGAAAAAAATGCTAGAAATATTCTATTCCACACTTACATACCGCGTTCAGACCACGACTGTAAAATTAAAGATATTCGAACTCATACAGAGAGTTAAAGCCATCCGATTTTTCCTCGCGCTATTCGCGAATACCATAGAAAGAAACCTTAAAATGATAATTGTTCAAGCAGCCTCCCCCAAACATCGAAATTTGGTTTCCGGAATATCTTTGTAGATGTAGACACCCAAAATATCTCGATGCTGACTGAATGTTTGCTGCGCTTTGTAATTACCTGATCATACGTAATTTTGTTTCTTTGATGAAATTTGTTCCACTTAAGTACTCAACAAATTTTTCATTTCTAAGCTATGAAGTGTCTGTCCATTAATTACGTGATGTGTAATAGGGGGGGGGGGGGGGGGGGGGTTGCGGCAAAATCGCACGAAACATCACCAGAGTAACAAAAAGTGGTATCTGGACACTAAAAATTGGAGTATTTAGAAGGACATCTCTGGTCCAATATTCCCTAATTTTCAATTTTTTTCACGCTAGGCATCAGAAGACAAATAGCTCTGAAACAATACATTTCATCATATCCAGTATCTTTCCACTTTGATATTCAAGAAAGCTCTGATTCTGGAGTATTCTTCATAGTGGTTATACAAAACCGATTCTTTTCATCAGCTATATATTTCATCAGTTCTTCTGTAAGAAATAACATGAAAACTGACAGAATACTTGACACATTCCCTATTTGACACGCATTTCCCAATAGTGTAACATCAAATGCGTGACTAACTGGACGAAAATGATTTTCTAGTTAGATTTATCGCCAAGACGTAATTTCTTCATAGCCGTTTCACTATCACTTTCTGATTCTTCACAACAACTAACTTGTTGAAACATGAGACTGCATTGTCACCCCTCCTGACGAGTATGTTTTAGGAATACAGCTTTCCGATTTTGTGGAAAAGCTATCACTTCCGTCAAAATGAAGTAGTTCATCCTCAGTGTCGCTCATCGTAAGTATCTCCATGATTTATTCCTCAATGCACCCACGACATCTTTCAATTTTCTTTATAAAATACAGGACACAAAGAACACTGATTTAATTTTCGTTGGACAGTGAACTGTAGAGCGAAGCCTAGGCTCCCAGCAGACAAACATTCATGCAATAAGCTAGCGACCAAAACTGCGAAAGGTTATTGAGAAATGTGGCGAGAAGTCCGCTGTACGACTCAGGTAGCGGCGCGGCTATATTCGTCATCAGCACACAGGTAGCGGCAGGCTGGTGCGGCTTATCTCGTCATCAGCACTCAGGGAAAAACCGACGGCTGCGGCTATACCCGTCGTCAGCACTCGGGGCCCGCAGGCAGCATGGCGTGTATAGACGTCAACAGCAGTCAAAGGGTTAAGTTGCAGTATCAGCTTCTACATGAAACTTTACTTCCTTCCTATACTTGTAATGAAAATTATGTTTAGAGGAAAGCTTACTCCCTCCCTTATACTTGAAACTAAGAAATCTAGAATCTATCCAAATTCTAAGGTGCTTACATACTCTACTATCAAACTAACCTGTATGGCCCAAACCACTTGGGAGTTGAGCTACTACATTTTAAGTTTTTGCTGTAGATGTGGTTTTTTTACAGTCCAAAGAGGAATAGGATGACAATAGAAAATATTTAGTGTCATATCTCACCGACAGAAAAATCCAGTGGCAATTGAAAGAAATTTGGGTAAAATTTTTAACGCTGTATATAAGCAATTTGAATAAATCAGTAGGGTTGCAGCAGCAGAATGGCAAACTATAGAAGTAACAGAGCAAAATCTGACAAATAGGTGAACAGCTCGTGGTTACAGGTGTTTGGAACAGGAGTGCAAGAATGCTATGTACAAAATATGCACCAAAAGTAGGAAATGCAGAGTAAGCTGAAGTTGTACAGAAAATGGCTACCATGGGAGAGGCAGAAGGGATCTGAAAATGGAATCAACAGAGAAGGCTGGTAATTTGAGCCCAACTGAAGAACTTAAATTAATACCACAGACGTATGACAGAAACAAGGCACATCTTTGGGAGTTTTTAGAAAATTGTAATGTTGCACTAGATCTAATCCCTCCTACTGGCTTACTCATTAAATGCAATTGGACAAAGATAGCTGGGTCAGCCTGAAGTAAGTTGAGAGTCAGTGTGACATCATCGCCAGAGCTGAGGATGGTATTAATAGAGAATTTCAGGTGTCAGAACACAATTGATTTTTATTCTTATTGGCTCTTTACAAGTAAAAGGGAAGAGGAGAAAGAATAATGGATTGAATTACTTGGATCGACAGAAATTGGTATGAAATCAAGGAGTCACTGAGAGAGAACTGACAGAACAACTTCCAGGTCTACAAGTCATCTTAACAAATTAGAAAGGGCAGTTTTTATATAAGGATTGTGAGGCAAAAGAATCAAAATAACAATGAGAAGTAGGGACTAGAACATCAGTTTAATATAGTAGAAATATCAAATGGAGAGAAAAATGTGTTGGCAGGGGGAAAAGAGAGAGAGGCCAAGAATAGTGGAAAAACTGAAGTTAATACTCCTGGGATTATCTGTTTATTCTTTGGCAACTAGGGACAAATGGAAGAAGATGTAGGACCAAATTGCAGTCAACTAATAAAAGAGGAGACTTTGCAGAGCAAAAGCAAGAAAATAATACCACCAAGATACTGCACTGGGAGTTATGAAACTGGCATCAAGGTTTTCACAAACTAATAGAATTAGCTCCAGAGGAGTTTGGTGGACATTTCACAGAAACTAGTGGTCTACAGTATACCTCTAAATTCAAAGGTCAGAACGATTTGCAACTGGCTGTTCCATTTAAAATTCTGCCGTGAAGATTTTCATAACTGGATTTCTCTCGAGTACATGCGAGTATCGAGGAGACCTCATTCACATGTCTGCTCCCAGAAGTTCATTAAGAACCACGAATCCAGGACATGTGTTGCAGAAGGATCTCAGCTCCGGCGCTACTGTTTTGACACAGGCAGACCTAGGAATTTTTCAGCTTGGGCAAAAACTGTGAGATGGTTGCCCCTTGAAACATCACTTGGCCACCCCAAGCATCACTGCCCTGGCTGTCACTACCCCATTGTCACCTCACAAAAACAATAGTGGAGCAATATAAATTGTCACCCTTCAAACTCGATTCTGGAGCCCTGCCTCAAGTTGCTGCTTGGGCAAGCAACCCTGATTGCTCCCACCCCCTAAATCTGGCACTGTGTTTTGATCAGATGTGTTACATGAGCATAAGCTGTCCATAATGTGAAATATGCAGTAGATTTAACATGCTTTTAGTTTTCTCTTTTCATCTGGGTGAACAACTCATATGGAGCGAACAGCACACATCCGTTATAATTTGGACTTATTTATAAAAGTTAATTCATTTCCTTACTTCATATTTGTGAGCCTGATAGACACATTTTGAGAAAACACACCTCACCCAAATTTAAAATTTATTGGTTAATATTTTTTTCTTTTTTTTTTTTTTTTTTTGGTGGGGGGGGGGGAGGTTGGAGGGATGTATGTTAACATTTTTGATGTTTATTTAATTTTAGTGAGAAGTATTGTAAATTGTTGAATTTTTGTAAATCAATGACAGTGTGTGTATTTGAGTAACTTTGAACTGTAAACTGTGAGTGAGAGTATCTTTGGTAACAATCCGTGTAAAAAAAAAATGATGGCAGGTGCAGGCAAGTGTGTGATGCCTGGCTTGTATTTTTGATGGTGGGCGAGAAGGAAATTAGGTTAGAGATACTGAGTGGTGTATCGCCATGTTTGAAATAAGTAAAAGTGTGTGATTAATCGAGTCCAGTAAGAAGTACTATTGAGTATTTGACTTTTTGTTTGAAAATGTAAATTGTGAAGTCTATAATGAAAAAGATTGGTGATGGATGAAATATACACAAATGGAAGGATTTTTTTTGGGCTTGTTTGTTGAATACTATTTGAGTGTCCTACAGATGAGATAAGGAGCAGAAGCAGCAAGACAAGTTTCATGGTTTCTGAGGACGATAAGATTAGTTACTCATATGTGGTTTTCCGTGACAGAGCAATATAGTAACATAATAATGTATGAATGATAAAAATTGTTGTGAACTGTTCTAACTCAGAATTTCGCAACTTCGGATACAATCTAGTCCAATAAATATTCTGATTAAAACTGGTGTTGGTAGGTAGTATTTCAAACATTTTATTAACTTTTCAATTGATAATTTCAAAACACTTTTTATTTCATAACTCTCCTTTGAACAACAGAGTGTGTTAACACGTAAAATCAGTGGTGGGTCAGAATAATTTGTTTCCGGAAACATTTACAGTGTTATATGTACTGTCCCACCTAACCCACGAGCATTAATGTACGTTGTTGAGAATATAATGCCTCACCACCACCTGAGCTGATATGAAAAGTGTAGAAGGAATGGTTATATGAGAGAACATTGCAGTCAATGTATATGGTTACAGATGTAGAAGATTGCCTTTATATATATATCTCGCACTATTTTTTAGATGAAATTAAGGAAAATTGATGTGGCTTCTAGGCGATTTATTTTTTAGGTATGATAAATAACAATTATAAATAAAAAATAAAAAAGTAAATGTCCAGTATACACATTGCTTTTTTTAATTATTAACAGTTAGAGTAAAACGATGACAAAACTTATTATTTAAATATGTCCACCAATTAAAATATTAAATATATGGTAAAATGTATATATTTTATACAAAAATATGAATTATACTAGCTTCGAGCCTGTCAAAAATGATAGTTTGAATTCAATTTTCTGGCAGTTAGTTTTTTTGCAATTGGTTAATTATACGGAATTGTTATTACATAATGCTAATGGCCTTGATTTTGTTCTACATATTTCATTTGCAGTTCACATAAGAATATAGTAGTAACTTCTACTGAATTAATGATGATGGAAGTATAAAACCATTGAAATAAATTAAAAAAAAAATGGAATCCCAAAAATTTTTGCTATCCACGTAATATCAGTTTTATTCCTAGTCCAGGCACAATTCTGCATGATAAATATAGAACTACTCCACCTGCATTAATTAATACCTTTAGTAACATGGCACATATGAAAGCAGTTTAAATGGTTTGTAAAACTGATTTCAGAGTGAATTAAGCTGTAACAAAATGTGTCTGGTCAATTTAACCACAACTTCCACTAATATTGCATTAGGAAATCATAGCTTGTATTACCCTCATTTAATAACAGCCAACACCTATGATGGTAGTAGGAATTTATTCTGGAAAAGCTTGTAAGGAAAAATGAATAACAATCGGGTCTACTGGAGATCGCGATTCCGCCAAAATAACATTCGGTTATGACGTCATAATACTGCTGTAGTCAATCGCAAGACATTATTTTCAAGCAGTAGTTCCATTGTAATACAGCCTGGACCATTATTTTCAAGCAGAAATTAGGTTGTAATACAGCCTGGACCAGCATAATACAGTTAAATGCACTTCAGAAAGTATTTCTAGAGGAGTCTTTTGTTTGACCACGGCAGTGTTATGACGCAAATTCCTGGCGGAATTGCAATATCCGGCAATCCTGATTTATTTAAATAAATACATTTTACTCTAAATGACGGAAAGTATAATATCAATAACGGATAACTATCATTTATTTGAGTTAATTATATGGAATTGTTAATACATATTGCTCATAACCTTAATTTTATGACGTTCTACATATTTTGTTAGCAGTTCATATAG
This sequence comes from Vandiemenella viatica, assembly GCA_031002005.1. Taxonomy (NCBI): domain Eukaryota; kingdom Metazoa; phylum Arthropoda; class Insecta; order Orthoptera; family Morabidae; genus Vandiemenella; species Vandiemenella viatica. The sequence continues at coordinate 202,232,386 of CM061920.1, forward strand.
CAACACAGTAATAACGTCAACTGAATTACTGGTAACGGAAGTATAGAAAAAAATTAAAAATAAATTCAGAATCCCAAAAATGTTTGCAATACCATGTAATATCAGTTTTATTCCTGGTCCAGGCACAATTCAGCACAATAAATATGGAACCACTTCCATCCGCATGAAATAATACCTTCAGTAACATAGATAGCGCTTATGAAAGCAGTTTAAATGGTTTGTAAAACTGATTTCAGAGTGAATTATGCAGTAATTATCTGTTGCATTTCTGGTCAACTTAACCACAACCTCCACTAATATCGGCATTCTAAAATCATAGTTTCTATTACCCTCATATGAATAACGATGGGTATCATCTATGGTGATAGAAGGGATTTATTCTGGCAAAGCTTGTAAAGAAAAATGAATAACGATCATTTTTAATGATATTTTTCGTGACTTGAGTACCATAATGTGGTTAGATTATCGGAGTATTTGGATATGATTTATTCAAATAAATGCATTTAACTTTAAATGACGGAAAGTCCGCTGTCATTTTGACGGATACATTCCACAATTACGTACATTTTGTGTAAACTTTCTATAAAACTTTAATAAACTTCATTGTTTCTTAACTTCTGCCAAAAAAATTCTTAGGTTATGTTTTAACCTAATTCTTATAACTAATACAGATAATACAAACATCGAACACCATTCTCCTTACATGAGTTTCTGCATCTATTTGTCACAAATAAACAAAAAGCAAAATGAAGTAATGAATGTAGTATGGTGGCTATTGATTGGTGAGTGAAGGCTGACACGTGACCGTTCTCTGGCCAATAGCTATAGATGATGTACGCAGACTCCAGATTACCATTTTGTATAAGAGGATGGTAAAAAGTGTACATTGTATATAATAAATGAAAAATAATTAACTTTTCCTTTTATGTTAGAAATTATCTTTTGCTTTAAATACCAGCAATAACCTCTTAACAACCGTGAAACCGTTCTCCAAGCATTTTTACATCCTGGCGAATCTGCTTCCCTTGTTCATCACTCACAGCTCCAAGATTTGAAGGGGGAAAAAAAGAAAAATTGTATGGAGAACATGAATTTTTAATGACATACAGCATTCCGAACTAGAATAAAATGCACACATTTCTTTATTTCATTTTTGTTGTAAAGATATTTTTATATCTGGTGCAAACAAGTTCCATTTTTGTAGTCAAGTCCCAGCAATGCGGCTTGTCTAATAGACGAATTCAAATCCTGTATCAAATCATTTAACTCCTGTTTTTTTTATGTGGCTGATTTAAGGCATTTGAAGAGGGTGAAAACTGGATCTTGATTATAATCTCATGACCTTACCATTGTTATTTTCATCACTCAGTATATCTAACTATTAAGTTTGATTATTATTAGGAGGCAAAAGAGGTCACATGCTTTTACTATGAGATACTGGTTTCGAAGGTAGGGTACTCAATATTATGCTTGATTTTTTTTTCGAAAATCCTTGTATATCAGTCAAAAGTAGCAATCATTGTAGTGATTACAAGGTTCGTGTCAATATTGGTATAGCAAAAGGCATAGATATTTTGTTTCCATCCAGCCAAGACATGAGAGCAGCATAACATAATACACAAAATAGTTATGGAATCCAGGCCTTATCTTGATACACAATATCTACAAATTATACGAAATACACATTACATACTTTTTGAGATCCTTTTTCCTTTTCTCTCAAGAATATACTGTCTGCACAAGTAACAAAACTTGTTTGATGAATTTTTGCACTGGTGGAGACTACTTTTTGCAGTACTCATCATGAAAAACACACGATTATCTTCACAAGCAGTTAACCACAAAGCTATCAATACCCTTGGGACTATACTCTCACTAAGAGATCTCTCAAATAATATTTTTAATACCGAAGCAACTATATATTTGAATTCCTTTAGCAAAATTTGTGGCATACCACCAGGACCTACACTTTTGTTATCATCTAGTTTTTCAATTTCTGAGAAGATTTCTGAACTGGAAATATAAACTGAATTTATGGTAAAATTAGTTTGAGCCTCTAAATTTACATTAATATTATGAGAGAGTTTATAAAAGGTTTGAAAGTACTCAGCAAATACAGTAACTATACTTGTTCTCTCAGTTAAGGCCTGTGTATACATACATCTAGTAAATTTCTACTACATCTCTTGAAGTTAACACATTTCCATTTTTTTTTTTTTTTTTTTTTTTTTTTTTTTGCTGGTGAATTCCCCATGTCTGTGCAGAAGGCATTACAGTATTTTTTAGCTACAGCTTGGAATTTATTTCTGAGATTAGAAAATTGAGAGTAATTATGACCCATTTTGCTTATAAAAAAATATGCGCAATCTTTTTCTTGATGATAGTAGTTCCTCCTTAGAATGCCATCTTGGGAATTTTGATATAAAGATTTACTTTCTTGGTATATACAATAGTATACACTTATTTATACAAGAATAAAATCTTCTGACACAATCTTCAAATGAGTTTCTATTCCAGTCATTATTTGCTAAGAAATTTCCCAATCTAATGTTATGCAGGAATAATCTGCTTAAATAAAATTATGTATACATTTATCATAATTCATAGAGGAGTTGTCACACTTCACTACGTACTCAAAAGATAAAGATGGATCACATGTATCGGAAAACATGACATTTGCTAGATATATAACAATTAATATTAAAAAAATTGAGAATATTAGGTCAAGCGTTACATTAAAAATATTAGTGTTATCATTGATTTGCTACACAATATTATTTAAGGATTTACATGCGTCTCACAACCACATCTGCAGTGATTTTGGCACAATTCCCCCCCCCCCCCAAAATAGCAAATTTAGCCTAATTTAACCCCACTTTCTGGTTAGTAACGAATGTTGATCAAGAGAAAGCTATAACCATTTCTAATATAAGTGACAACTCCTCTTTTCTCATAGTTCTACAGTAGTGAGAAGCTAAATTAAAGTCTTTTATATGTGACATACGTATTCATACAGTTATGTAGTGTTAGACAATCACATAAATTCTATTAATTCATTTATGTGAACTAGTAATTTTCACTTTTTAAATATTGTGGATACAGCAAGCCAAATATTATTTGAAACTAAGGATCATGCTGACGGACACTATCCGAAAAAGAGGACTTTCATGGTGGAAGACCAACAAGAAGCAGGTGATTCAATCAGAGCAGGAGCAGATGACAGTAGTAAAGACATCTCAGTTTATAAAAGGAACACTGGAGTAAATGGCAGACACTGAGACAATCCTTGACAAGGACTACATAACCACTTTCACACACAATGAAAACATAGTTTCAAGTATCACAGCTGCACTGAATGAATAACTATTAAGGACATCAATAGTATTCAGAATTCTAGAGAGGGAACAATACTTAATCATAGAAGCTATAATGTCAGAGCAGCATGAAATTCTGGCACTTCACCTGACCACGCCACCCCTAATTATCAGCTATTTGTGGAACATCAGACTAAATATCAAGGACAAAGAGTTCCTGATTATGCTCTCTGCCCACTGGGATTATGAATTATTGATGATAATGGAGCTGGTCAAATTCATTTTTAATGATATGAGTGTTATTTTTTAAATAAGATCCATTTGTCAATAAGAGTGATAATGATGTGTGATCACAACAACAAGCATGCTCATCTGCTCTCAGCACACTACGCATCCATTTAGATACCATTTGAAGCTGCATCATACATTTAAGAAAATTGATTCACCCATGACTGTGAGATCAGATATGTAATTTAATACTTGGGTGCAAGAAACTTAGCAGTAGGATACATGCTCCTGACATAATGCTGATAAAGTTGATAACAATGGTGTCCCTATACCGTCTCCTTTCGAAAATATTGGCAGAAGTGCCAAGGGTGTTACTAATGAACTGTGACTGGTCCATGAACAGCATACTACCCCAATGTATTTGGTTCCAATCACAGTGAGCAAAACATAATATTCGATGAATTAGGTGCATCTAGCAATTTGCAGAGTATGCAGAGCAACCTCTCAAAGACTGCTGCTAGGTCTCTAGGAAGTGCAGGTGCTGGAGCAGGCAAGACAATGATCCTGACGCTGGGTTTATGGTATAACAGATTACCTAAAGAAAAGAGTAACAATAATAATTACTCCGTGAAAGAAATTGGTAGCTAGGGTAACATTTATAAAAGAAGAGAGGATCGCAATATGGTCGGAAGAGCGTGAAAAATTTGGTGTGTTGGCTTTGAGCTTTAAAAGTTGTTGCTAGCAAAGGTCTTGTATATCTTCAGATATTTAAGTATTTTATATCATGTTAATAAAAGGGAATTAAGTCATATAAGTTTTATTATTTATTTGAAATATGTAAAAAGAAACTAATAAGAATTAAGCTGAAAGTTCACTCATTCACGAGTTCAAAACGATCTTGTATCCCAGCTACCACACTAAAAGAAGAATATATAAAAATACAGCATTAAAAAGAAGTACAATCGTAGAAAATACAATATATGTATTGTATAAAATAGGACGACAGGTATAATAATAAAATACGATAGGTTGTAGCATGTTTTAGAGACTCCCAATAGTGTTATCCTCCCACACGGGCATGAAATGATGCTGTGTGAACATTCAAACTTATTTTAGTAAACTACCGAAAGTGAAACCATGTTTTAACGAAGTTTGATATTTTACAGTAAACATTAAAAAAAAGACAATATTTATATAGTACTCTTTTATTATCAACTCTAAATCTACTATCAACTTGTATTAATATACTAGTCTATATTGGTCTAAGGGTTTAGCCTCATGGAAAGCGGTTTGTCATAGTGGATAGCAATATCGGACCTAGTTGTACTATGCAAAAATGCATCACCTTTGTCAGAAAGAAAACCATCTACCATGTTCAGGCAGACTTTGTCTCAACAGCAAAAAATCTGGCTGAACAAATTCATGGATCTATCATGACTGCAATCTACAGAATTATTTATGGAACTGTGCATAAATACACTTATTTGTTTGATAGTTCACATGAATATTATAAAAATATTTTAATGAAGCCTAAGCTTGGAAAGAGATAGCCAAAGAATTTAATAGGAGCAATAAATTTCATTTTATTGTAATTAATTCAAAATTACTGACAAACAATTAAAATTAAAATAAATTTGACTTCATGCTGCACCCAAAGTCATCTTTCCTTTTCTTCTTTTGTGTTTTACAACACTAATACCAAGAGGAGAAGTTCTTTAAGCTATAAAAACATACATTCTGCAGAATGAAGTGACCAAAGTCAACTGATCACACAAGACTATTGTATCTTGTGTGACATGCCCATATCACAGATCACTGTGATCACTTCACACAATGATAGACCCCTTTTTTGTGGCTGAGCCTTAATAAACTTGGAACATACCTGTTCTTAACCTGAGAGAGAAACCAGCTTTTATCAACACTGATGGAACGAACATCTGTGGGAGCAACATCCATTTTACACTCAAGTTCAGATGGCTGCATATTGTAGCATTCAGATGATAACTTATTCAGTATGCTCACTAGGCCACTGTGCCTGTCAAAAATCAATTAATTACAGAGATTACAAATAACTCCTAAATATGTTATTTCCAATATTATTATTTTTCTTCCCCTAAAATGTATTTAACAGGAAGAATAACAAAAAAGTCAACCAAAACAAATTCTTTGAAATCTCTAAGGAAGAAATAAAATCTATTTTATTATCTTAATTGCAACAATTACTTGAATAGTAATTAAAATGGTTTCAAAAAATTGCTGAAAAGACTAAAACAATAAAAAAAAATTAGGTACTGTATGCCTCTTTCTGACAATTTTCATAATTTTTAGACTTCCGAATGTTGCAATAAACCCATATGGATTCACCTTCTTGTATGTCCTTCTTTCAGTCTGTCTGTCACACTTGCATAACCTCTAAACTCTTTCACATAGAAAATTTTAAATTCATATAGGTTTGGTTCTTATTAAACTCAATACAATTGTAACATAAAACTGAAAAAAACCATGGGGATGAAAATAATTAATTATATAGGGAATTTAGTGGTGCACTAAAGTAAAATTTTTCTTTAAATTTTCTCTCAAAGTGTTCAGATTTTTCTTTTTATTCCATAGTTGCGAAGCCAGAGTGCTAACTGCTCACCCACCACATTTGGTTTACAAAATTTACAGTTATATGCAGCCACTTAGAGGTTTTAGGGAAACCCATCTTTTTTGAGTTTATGGGCCTTGTAATATAACTAAGTGATTAATTATAGCAAATTTGATACTCCAGCACATAACTTTTAATTTTCAAAATTTTTCTAATGCCTGCTACAGTTTATATAAACTAAACATTCTTTACTTTGATTTACATACGTTATTTGATAGAGTTCTTTGCAACCTGTAAAATGAACAATACTTCATAATCAGTTAGTACTGAACTTTTTTTTAATGAAAAAATATGAAATTAAAAAAATATATATTAATTTTTTGTCATTTCTATTTAATACACGATCTGTGTGCAGGACTCTAAGCACATGATTACCAATTGTAAATTATATCAAATATGCATGTAACAAACAAAATAAATCTGTTTTGTTAATTTTAAGTGGCAGCATTGTTAGAAATATCGAACAGTATTTGCCAATTTTTTATAAAATATTAATAATAACAGATTAAAAGATAAGTGTTCTCTAAGAAATTTCATGCATATCTTGCAAGTAAATAGTCATCAGATCTGATGGAGAGCCATCATATCAAAAAATTCAAAATATTCTGGAGGCATGATGTTCTGTCTGATCCATTCCAGAGCATCATTATCACCTAGCAGAAACAGAATTCTATGGCCACGGGCACTGGATTAATATCTTAAAGGAAACTTTGGTAATTCCATTCAAACAACATGGTCAGCAGATACCTAAGCATTGATGCCCGTCTCGAAATGCTAAACATTCTTTAAGGCAGAATGGAATCTAAAAATATTTATCCACTATAGTTCATGCTGCAGAGTAATTCCATTGACCACAGATATCACAGCATACTGTCTGTTTCTCCTTGAACTGCATTCAAACTTTTCTTTCACTTCCTACATTGTTTCCTTTGGATATTAATGGGGTTAGCCTACAACCTTTCCTCACACTATTAACTGAAGCTTGTCTCTCATGGCTACAATTTTACTAAGCCACCTGATTCCTATACTGATTATTTTTCTATTTCATATTTCAGTCTCCCCTCCTTTAAAATTTTGAACCATCTAATATTATCAAACACTTCCACTGAAAACACAAACACCATATAAGTTTTCTTCATCAGTCCTTTTGTTCTTTTTATACACGTATTAAACCTGATAAGGAATTCATGAATCAAGCATTAATCTTAATGCCAAGATTATTTCCCTTTTAATCCTGTTTTTCATAAATCCCAAATTGATTTTCACCTAATAGTTCAAAAAGTTTTTGGAACCAGTTCAAATAATCTTTTGATTTTTCCTAATCCTGTTTAGCAGCTCTGCAGGGATCTCATCAATGGTTAGTTCCTAATTTAAATCCAAAAATAATAAGTGCTAACATCAACATATCCCTTCTGTATAATTTTTAGTAGTGTGTGTTGAAGTGATTGAGCTCTCACATAATAAATATTGTTTTTATGAGGTGTGTTTTTTCACACGCCATTATCTTCCTTTATGCCAAACCGAAATCGATAAATGTGGTATAATGTTAAAGCTTAATGTATCCACTTTGGGTATATCATATTTTAAGAAAGTAATTTTTCCAAATTCGATCTTTAAAGGGCAAAAATGTCAATATTTCTAAAATATGATTTTTTGTATGATGAACCATTTATCTCCCTGTATTCCTAACCAAAATTTATAAATGTAGTGCCATTTTAAAGATTAAGATGTCCACTTTAGTAACATCATATATTAAGAAATTTTGAAATTTGAAACTTAAAGCGAAAAAATATTAATATTTCTATAGCGAATTTTTGTGTCACGAGCCATTTATCTCCCTTAATATTTAACCGACATAGATAAATGAGGTATCATTTTAAAGGTTAAGAACTTTTCTGTGGTCACAACATATATTGAGAAACAAATTTTTTCGAAATTTGACCCATAAAGAGCAAAGCTATTATTCTCATAACTTATACTTTTGTCATGAGCCATTTATCTTCCATGATATCTAACTGAAATAGACACATGAGATATCATTTTAAAAATTAAGGTCTCCCGCTTTGATCACATCATATATTAAGAAAGCGGCCATTAAAGGGCAAAAGTATCAACATTTCTACTACACATTTTTGTGTCACAAGCCATTTATCTCCCTTGACATCTAACCGAAGTAGATAAATGAGGTATCATTTTAAAGATTAAGGTCTCCACTTTTGTCACATTATATTTTAAGAAACGAATTTTACAAATTTGACCCTTGAAGGGCAAAAGTAATAATTGTGAAACTATGAAGGTCGTGCGTTTGGAACAGTTCAGATCCAAGCTGCTGGATAGCAGCAGCACATATAACACAGAAATTAATTAACTGTTTCAATGACATTGACTTTCGTTACGTACCTATTATACTAAACAAATAAGAAATTGCTACTAATAGCCGACTCTCCTTTCATCTTGTAGCTGGGGTTGTAATTGTGGGATGTGTATGGATGGCTGACATGTGGGTTGTATGGGGCTTTCCTTATGATGCCCTATGACTTGCGCCAACTATCTTCATGTATCGTCTGCTCTTGAGCTCTTGTTCTTCTGACAGATCCTCTTCTTCTCCTGTACTGCTAAATAAACATGAACATCGAAGGTTGAACTTGCATCTAGGAGAGGGGGCGGACAGCTACGGGGTACTTGAATCAAACAATCTCTACAGGAAACCTCATTCAATCTGTACTACACTGTAAACCAACTACAGCTGATGATGTACTGATAGAGAGGTATTCCATAACCCGTGCTATTGAACATTGGGATGAGACTTAGCCCTACAGTATACAACTAACAGAGAATGGTAAGGTTGGCGCAGCAACTAACTATTCCGAGGCCTAGCTGATAACTTGTTGCCCATCAGTGAAGAAGTGAGATTGATCCATGTATTCTGGATTGCCGGTAAAGTATTAACTTGCGTGTTCAGCAGCACACGTGTAACTGTCGATCGGCAGAAAGTCGAACAAAGAGAACATGCTAACTCTATGTCTGGCTGCAGTGAACCTAACAAAACGTAAAACAATTTTAATACTAAACTGTTAAATTAAATGATATCCCATCACAATATTATTAAAAACCACCAACCTTACTATTTACCCGCACATAAATTTCGCGAAATTTAGCACGGGTCATGTAGTTTGTAATTTATTGTTTTACTTGCTAAATTATGTTGTATATATTAGCTTAAAACTTTGTTCATTGTATTGTACTGGATAATCTGAGTCATCATCTAACGGTGATTCTTTGTTTTACTCCTCTTTGTTATGTCTTGTTCAAACATTGTCCAAATTATTCCACAAACCATAATTCTGTTACACAACTACAAACAACAGTATTTGACATGAAGAGATTTATAAATAGGTAAAAATTAATATAGCCTAGAGCAAATGTCATGTGAAAAACTATTACTCTTAAGCCTACAGTATTAATAGGATTGTAGTTACATAGGATGTTTTGGAGAAATAAAAAATTATTCATCTTCTTGCATTTTGTGTCATCACCTGACAAGTGAGTGGTGTAGTAAACACCATAACATGTCAGGAAAACAACTGATACTGGGGTTAGGATATCAGTCTAACAACCCTTAACTAAACTAAAATCCATCCTTCACTTGCACTTCGTCTGGTAAAGAGAATTAAAATTGTTCAAACTATTAACCGTGGTATACCTTGGATAGTAAAACTGTAAATTAAATCGGTCGCCAAAATCCTAAATTGACCTTAGGAGAGAAAGGTAAAGTTGTAAAAATGAAAGACTGTATTGTTCAAATAATAAAGTGTCTATATTCCTCAAGGTTCACTGGTATAGGCAGACTATTCTTCACACGAAAATTACATATTATGAAGCAAGAAGAGACCGAACAAACACCAAGTAGAACATTTTTAAAGTTACATCATGGATATTTCACACGTGCGTCCACGCACAGAACTTAATATAGCGGTTACAACATGTGGTACGGTCCAGCTACCCAAGAGATATAGCACCTCACCATGAAAATTCAAGCTATACGTCTTAACACATCAAGCTTCCCCGACAAAAAGACGCAATGTCAGGCCGGCAAGTTCTTTTGTTGATTAACACCTCAACCACGCATGTCAAAAAGGGTTAAATGAAAATATATTAACGGAGAGCCCTCGAAAATTCAAGTGTATAGAGTGACTCCTCAGGAATGTTTCTTGTTATGGGCTCTAAAGTTTCTCAAATCTGTGTAAAACTTTAATTGAGTTAGAAAAATGGTACTGTTGTTTTGACTAGCTTTAGTAGTTCCGGGGTATTGTGCAATCCATGTCAAAAATTTTCGAATATCTTATTTAAACCATTACCAGATTGTTCCCACATTTTTGCCCTCTCTGAGGAGCAATGTAGAATTTTTATACGTTGAGTACTTCAAAAGTTATTGACCTTCGAAATTCCGAGGTGGTGACAACCGGTAGTAATGCAAAAATACTATTTTCTTATTTACAGTTTATTACAAAAGAGTGCTGGTTTCAGAATTATTCCCTAATTTTATTATTCATTTTAAAAGTGGTTTTGTTTACTTAGGTGGTGTTAGAAGCTCACAATTTACTTTGAAATTTGGCACGTTTTCCTTCAAAATGTAATTTTGTTTAAAACTGATTTAGTGTTTATTAAACTGTGTGGAATGTTTTAAAACGTTTATATGTAATGCAGTGTTCCCTATTATTACTCAAAATTTATTTGTTAGCTCCAAAAATTACTGAAATCGTGTTATTATGGTGTGTTAAAAATGCAAGTGTGTTCAACGAAGTTTTAAAATTATTTTCTTTATTTATTCGGCCTGAAACTATTGGTTTATAGTGAATTTTACTTTCTTTTGGATTATTATTATTATTGTAAAAATACTTTACTGTCTCTAAAAGTGTTGCAAAATAACAATATGGTCACGTAACCAAAACTGATTGTTTACAAGTTGAATATATAAGGATTCCGCTGATTTAGGTAAGTTTACAAGCTGTTTACTATTATTAACTGTTCTTAAATGTTTACTTGTGGCTATTATTATGTGTTTAATGACTTTTCTGCCCTTAAAACACATTCAGCTCTAAAATGAGCTGCAGTATCATCTTCTATATGAATCGTTGCTCACATATACAGTAGTGACAAGGTTAATGATTTTACAATTTCTGTAACGTTTACCCCCTCCCCTATGCCATATAGCCAAGAACAATAGAATTTAACCAAATTGATATAAAACTTAATTTACCAATCCTTTATAGTGTTAGCTAATTGGCAAAAATTTGTAGAGGAAATATTCCTTAAATTTTTTTTGATCAGTCTCTTTTTATACAATCATGGAGTTTCAAGCCTAATAACCCTGCTCTTCAGATTGATCCTATTGGGATTCGTGACTTTTATGAATTTTGAAGGAAAATGAATGGATGGAGGTTGCATTGGATAGAACCAATTACTTGTATGAAATTCTCCAAGTTATCACATATGAAGGATGTGGTTAATGAGTGAGAGGACAGTAGCAAGTCAATGCTAGACTAATGATAAAAGAATCATAAATACTTCCAGGCTATTATTCTGTGCACAGCAAAGACCTGAAAATTTAGTGCTATGTATTTATCCACATGTTTTTCCACCCTGTTGTTTCAATGTCAATTCATTTCTGTACCGTTTTAACAAAAATAAAAATTACAAATTGTTATTATTACTTAAATTTCGGCAGTTAATAGCGTAGAACAGAAATGTACTAAAATAAACTGTAAAGAACGCGTTATTGCGAACAGCAATTCTTTATTACACGTTCGCACTCCAATGCGCAATACAACGGACAACAACATAGACCAGCGAGATTACAGATAATGCAAACAATAATTTAACGTCTGTGCATTTCACTGATAATCTCTACAATCCCCCCCTTGGAAGATCATTGACCTGTGGATGATCATTCCGCACTTTGGAGATTATGCCACCTGGACCTGGTCCACCAGCTGACTGCGATGTGACACGTGTAGTCGGTAACACAGCGCCTTTGTGAAGATGTCCGCAACATTTTGTTCACTTGGGACATATGGAAGTTCCACTGTCCCATCCATCACCTTTTCTCTTACAAAGTGATGCCTGATTGCAATGTGCTTTGTCCTGGACTTGTCAACATAGTTTCTAGCATGTGCAATAGCTGCCTGACTATCACACCATATTGTGGTTGCACTGTTACTTATTTCTTGGAACTCCAAGGACATTAATAGTTCCTTTATCCAAAACACTTCTCTTGCACAAGCTGCCAAGACCAAATATTCTGCCTCCATTGTGCTAAGTGCAATCACAATTTGTTTTGAACTTTTCCAAATGATTGGAGCACCTGCAAGTTTAAGCACATATCCACTTATGCTCTTGCGAGTTTTTGTACAACTAGACCAATCTGCATCAGCATACTCAACAAGACTTTCACTAGTTGGATAATATGTAATCCCATAGTCTTGAGTCTCTTTTAAAAACCTAAGTACTCTTTTAGCTGCATTCCAATGACACTTGTTGAATTGTGAACAATAATGAGCCAACTTGCCTACTGAAAAGGCAATATCAGGTCTAGTTCTCTGCAATAAATATAACAGACCACCAATGAGTTCTCTGTAAGGAAGGTTCTTGAGGTCTTCTTCATTACACTCATTGAGAAACTCTGGCCTCTTCTCCATTGTGGTTTTAATTCCTTTGGCGTCTTGCAGTCCAAATTCATTCAACAGTTTGTTGACATATCCTTCTTGTGAAAGGGTGATGCTACCATCCTCTTTCTTATTGAATTTTACTCCCAGTAGATGCGAAATCGTTCCTAGGTACTTAATATCAAAGCATCTCTCCAGAAGTTCTTTGACACTACTTCTCATTGATTCGTTTTCTGTTAATACAAGTATATCGTCCACATAAACAGCTAATATGGCCTATCCTTTTCCTTTCTTCAACAGATATACACAAGGATCAACTTTATTACAAACGAATCCAAAACTTTCTAATGTTTTGATGAGATGTTCATTCCAGCACCTTTCACTTTGTTTCAAACCATATATCAATTTGTTCAACTTACAAACCATTTTTTCTTTACGTCTTTGTATAAACCCTTCAGGTTGTTCCATATACAAAGTTTCCTTTAAATCACTGTGAAGATAAGCAGATTTAACATCATACTGGTCCATGAACCACTTTTTCTCAACACCAATAGCTACAAGTAACCTTAGAGTATCGAAGCCTGATACAGGCGCATACACTTCTTCATAATGCACTCCCTTCTTTTGAGAGAAACCCTTTGCAACCAAGCATGCTTTTAAACGTTCTGTTTCACCTACTGTCTTCCGTTTAAACACCCATTTGCATTTAATGACATTTGCATTTGCAGGTTTTACAACCAATGACCAGGTGTTGTGCTTCTTCAATGATTCTATCTCTTCATTCATTGCTCCAAACCATTGCGCTGCTTCAGTAGAATTGATAGCCTCATTGAATGAAGATGGTTTCACTATATTATTAGTATGAACCATATGAGATTCTGGTTCTATGTTATCATCTTTCTTTGATTTTATAGAACACCTTTCTCGAAGAATCATACTGTGTTGCTTTTGCAGGTTTGCATTATGTTTTGTAGAATTTCTCTTTGGTCATCCTCTCTTCTTTACTTGAACAGTTGATTGTCTTTCACTCTGTTCACCTTTGTCTGAAGTTTCTTCTTCTTCACTTTCTGTGTCTGGAAATCCTTTGAAGTCTTCTTCCTCACTTGACAGATTTTCTTCAGAATTGATCATCACATTTTCTTCAGGATTACTGCCTGAAATTCCATCACTGCAGTCAAAAGTGACAGTTTCTTCTCTGTCAAATTGTTTGAAGCTAGAATCTTCTGCTTCATCACTTGTACTCTCTTTGAATACACAGTCACGTGACTCCACAACTTGTTGAGTGTCTGGCATCCAAATCCTATAACCACGTCCATATATTGTGTATCCAACCAAAATTCCTTTCTTGGCCCTAGCTGATAGTTTTGAGTGGCATTTCTGTTTAGGAATATGCACAAACACTTCACATCCTATTGCCCGACGGTGAGCGACACTTGGCTTTCTGCCAACCCATAATTCATATGGAGGTTTAATTTCGTTATGACTGTTTGTGACCCTCTTCCTGGTATATGCTGCAGTATATATCAGTTCTGCCCAAGCTGCCTTAGGCAACCTACTACTGCTGATTTCACTTCTCACTAAATCCATCAGAGTTCTGTTGAATCTCTCTGCGATTCCATTTTGCAGTGGGGTGTAAATCATTTTCTTTTCATGTACAATGCCATTACTCTCACAGAAGATATCCCAATTCTTTGAACAAAATTCAAGTCCATTATCTGTTCGAACTCGCTTTAAAGATTTGCCAGTTTGTTTTTCAACCTGGATCTTCCATGCTTTAAACTCGGCCAGTACACTTCCCTTTTTTTAAGCAGTCTGATGAAAGCTTATCTGCTAGCATCATCCACTATGCTAAGAACATATTTGTTTCCACCAAAGCTTTTCACATCTATTGGTCCCATGAGATCTGCATGAACAAGATTCAAAATTATTCCATCACTTTTCAAGTTGCTTGATGGATGTGTCTCAAATGGCAATCTTGTAGCTTTTATTTATTTATTTATTATTTATTTATTATCAATCTTGTTCCATGGATCCCTGCTGAGGAAGTACCTCTGGGATGTGAAACATGTCATTGTTGATACATATACACATAATATGAGTCATATCATAGTAAATATATATATATATACATATTTTACAAATACAAGAAATAATAATAAACATACATTTTTGCAACTGAGTTTTGCTAACGTCATAATGAGTACAATTAATTATTTTCTTCAAATTCTTGAATGGAGTAGAAGGAGTTGCCAATAAGATAATCTCTAAGTTTTTGTTTGAATACATCTTTATTATCTGAAAGCTGTTTTATACGATTAGGTAGTTTATTAAACAGATGTATCCCAGAATAATTAACTCCTCTTTGTACTAATGACAGAGATGTTTGTGTTTTATGCAAGTTATTTCTGTTTCTTGTATTGAAACTGTGTACCTGTGAATTAGGTGTAAACAGGTTAAAATTTTCTATGACAAAGCTCATGAGAGAATATATATACTGAGAATACATTGTAAGAATATTGAGTTTCTTAAAGAGTTGTCTGCAAGAAGTTCTTGGTTTTACCCTACACAGAAACCTAATAGCTCTTTTCTGTGCTATGAAAACTTTTTTACTTTGTGAAGAGTTTCCCCAAAAAATTATGCCATATGACATTACTGAATGAAAATATGAGGAGTACACCTGTTTCATTAATTCTAGATCTGCTGTTAGAGAAAGTGTTCGTATTGCGAAGGTGGCACTACTTAACTTTGCCAGTAGTGTAGTGATATGATCATGCCAACAGAGTTTCTGATCTATTTTAATACCAAGAAATTTTATACTCTCTGTTTCTAAGATTGTGTTGTTTTTATAGTTTATACATATATCTGGCTGTGCATAGTTTTTTGTTTTAAACCTAATATAATGTGTTTTTTCAAAATTTAATTTTAATGAATTTGCCTTAAACCAATTTGCTACTACTCTAAGTACTTCATTTACATTAAATTCTATAGTACTGTTTGGTGTTTTACGCACAGTCAGGTTAGTGTCATCTGCAAATAAAACACTCTTAACTTTGTCGGATAAATTTCCAGGAAGGTCATTGATGTATAACAGAAAGAGGAGGGGACCTAAGACAGAGCCTTGTGGAATTCCATGTTTTATTTTCTCCCAGTCTGATGAAGCATCTTTACTTATTTTAGAATCAAAAATTGAAACTTTTTGCATTCGGCTTTCAATGTATGATTTAAACCATTTACCTGCGGTCCCAAAAATACCATAGTATTCCATTTTTTTCAAAAGTAATTCATGATTTACACAGTCAAATGCTTTTGCAAGATCACAAAATATTCCTACAGGATTCATTTTATTATTCAGTTCCTCAAATGTGTTATTTAAAAATGAATATATAGCCATTTCTATGGATGATCCTTTTTTGAACCCAAATTGTGAATTAGTTAGGATATTATAGTGTGTAACATGTTTTATTACTCTACTATACATGACTTTTTCAAAAACCTTTGAGAATGTTGAAAGTAATGAAATGGGACGATAGTTGTCTACACATGTTACGTCTCCTTTTTTAAATAATGGTTTTACAACAGCATATTTTAGTCTATCGGGAAAAACACCTTGTATTAAGGATTCATTACAAATGTGAGCAAGTACATGACTGATACAGTCTGAACATCTTTTCAGTAATTTACTTGAAATATTGTCATAGCTGGAAGAATTTTTAGGTTTTAATTGTTTAATGAGTTTATTTATTTCTGAGACTGTTACTGGTGGCAATTTCATCTCCACAAAGCTATTTGGGAAAGCAGTCTCAAGAAGCCTTAGAGCACTATGTGGGGATTGCTTTTCTATGCCTAATTTATCTACTACTGACGTAAAATGTTTGTTAAATATTTCACAAACCTCCCCTACTTCGCTATACACATGTCCATTTTGTTCTATTTTTATGTCTTTAGAGTGATTTACAGTTTTTCCTGTTTCAGTCTTTATTATATTCCATATTGTTCTCATTTTATTGTCTGAATTTTCTATTTTCGCCGATATGTACTTGTTCTTGGCCTTCCTTATTACATTTCTTAGTATTTTAGAATAAAGTTTATAGTGAACTTTCAGCGCATAGTTATCTGATTCTCTCATTTTTAAATAAAGGTCCCTCTTTGTTTTACTAGAGATTCTAATACCCTTTGTTATCCATCCCATGCCCAGTTCATTGTTTGGAGTGTTGAGAATTTTCCTTTTTTTGAAACTACCTTCAAAAAGTGTTAGAAATATATTCAGAAAGGAATCAAATTTCGCATTAACACCCTGCGCATTATATACTTCTAACCAGTTTTCATTGTTTAAGGTATCTATGAAGTGTTTTATATTATTTTCACTAATATTTCTTCTATAAACCCAGCTTTTCTTTATCTGTTTAACAGTGTTCCTGGACTCGATACATAATAGCTGGGCATCATGATCTGAGATACCATTTATTACTGGATGTATGCTGTAATTACTGCACTGAGAAATATCCATAAAAAAATTATCAATTGCAGTCCTGCTATTATTTTGTATTCTCGTAGGAAAATTTACAAGTGCTGTTAAGTTAAAAGACAACATCAAGGCTTCCATATCTAATCTATCATTGCTGTGATTTAGAAAGTCAACATTGAAATCTCCACATAATACTATTTGTTTGCTATTTGTAAAACTTAGTAGCAAAGACTCTAAATGAGATAAAAACAGTCTGAAATTACCTGAGGGGGCCCTGTAAATTGCTATCACTATCAGCTCTTCCTTATCATATTCTAGTTTAGTAACACAACATTCAAAGTGTTGTTCTATACAATACTTACTTACAACTACACTACTGCATTCAATATTATTTTTAACAAAAATGGCAACTCCCCCTTTCTCCATTTTACATCTGCAGAAATGAGAGCTTAATTTATAATTTGGGATGGACAGCTGAGATATTCCTGTATCAGACAAATGATGCTCAGATATACACAAAACGTCTACATTAAAATTTCTGGAATTTTGAATCTCTTCTAGGCTTAAGGTAATGTCATCAGTTTTACTAAATATTCCTCTTATATTTTGGTGGAAAATACTGGTCTGAACACTTTGACGCAATGACTTTGAATTGTTTATTTTATTATTACATACTGGTATATCAGTTGGAATTTTTAATTTCAACAAATTATGATCATCAGAGACATTAATTTCCTTAAGACATCTTAATAAATCTATTTTATTTACCCTAAAAAAGGCCGCGACTTAACACCATTTATCACAGGAATACCTCTTTCCCTCACCTGGCATCCTCTGACCTCATCAGCAATAAGAAGCGAAAGCTTCCTCTTACCTCTGACATTCAGATGGAGTCCATGGCGAGTATAACTGTCCCTACCAATGCAGGCCACATCAATCAAACCAATGTGTGAATTAGCCGGCTGCCAGAGAACCCTTTCCAAGGATGCATTTGTACGCCTGATGTTATGCCACATCCAGGGTTTATCGTAACGCTCAAGCAAACCAACAAATCTCACACTTGTCTGACGTGTGTTCTTGGAAATGTGGGCAATGTCTCCCTCAATTGAATAATTGAGGTCTTTATCAAGGCTATTTCCTGGTCCCCCAACAATTACAACACAATCCTCATCTGAAAAATCTTTAACTAGGTCTTTCACATTTGCTACCACACTTCCAAGATCTGCATTTGGTTTGAAAATACTGCAGACTTCATAATCTGGCCCCAAGTCAGACTGAACCATCTCACTGATTCCCCTCCCATGACTGCTCCCAAGTAACAGTACCTTCCTGCGTTTACTTTTAGATACACCCTGAAAACTTTTCCCTTTTACTTTGCAAGAACCCAGATCGTTCAGTCCAACCTGACGGTCTTCAGAGTCACCATCTAGATCCTCCAATGGCCGAAACACATTGGATGTCTCCAGCTGGAAACCATCAGACAGACAGCGTCTCCTACCTCTCCTGCCAGAGCTGACTTCCTTCCATTCACTGTTCCGCCTATGCCTAAGAACAGAGTTTTCTGCCTTCAGGGCCTTTAAATCCCTCTCTGCAGATGCCAAATCTGACTGGAGTTTCAGAATCCGCTGCTCCTGATCACTAATTCTGCAGGAGTGACAGTTCCAGGAAATACTGACACAAGAGTCACTGTTAGATACATCGCTGCACCCCCAGTGAAACCAGCGCCCGCAGTCCCGGCATGTCACTCCTTCTTTTACTATCCTTCGGCAGTTTCCACACTTTGTATCCATTGTGATACTTTCAAAACAACTTAAGAATTTACAAGCAAAGGAACTTTAAAAACTTTTACTTTTTAATAAACTACTTGTGTGTCAAATGCCAAAGAAATGCAAAAGTAGCCTTCTACAAAAAATGTTAAAAACCTATGTATATCACTCGAAACTTTTCCTAAAAGTGAATTACAACACCTGACAACTACAAGATTTACAATAAAACTGCACAAATGCAAACAAAAGAACTTTTTAAACAATTACTATGAAATTTGATACCCTAGAACTCTGAATCACAACTAACCTCAAATGTAAACAAGTAAAAAAAAAAAAATGCGTTTACACTGTACTGATTATGTATTAAATAAAACGGTTCACTATCACTTGAGAACTTGGCAATCTACTTTGAAACAAAACTAATGCTATTAAATCTTACTTACAATGAACTGCTGCTACGCTATAACAATAATATTAATACTAAACGTTTATACCGGATGTAAACAAAGCACGAAACACTGAATTTACAATTGACGGATTTATACTGAATAAAACGTTCCACAACACTCACACTACTAGAAAATGATATTATTCAACGAATTAACTACCTTACGAGACAAAATTTAACTTTTTAACTACAAAAACACAAATTATTAGCACTCGACACGCACTAAAGCGCGCGGCAGACGAATTCCAAAGATGTATACTGTTTCTAAGATTGTGTTGTTTTTATAGTTTATACATATATCTGGCTGTGCATAGTTTTTTTGTTTTAAACCTAATATAATGTGTTTTTTCAAAATTTAATTTTAATGAATTTGCCTTAAACCAATTTGCTACTACTCTAAGTACTTCATTTACATTAAATTCAATAGTACTGTTTGGTGTTTTACGCACAGTCAGGTTAGTGTCATCTGCAAATAAAACGCTCTTAACTTTGTCGGATAAATTTCCAGGAAGGTAATTGATGTATAACAGAAAGAGGAGGGGACCTAAGACAGAGCCTTGTGGAATTCCATGTTTTATTTTCTCCCAGTCTGATGAAGCATCTTTACTTATTTTAGAATCAAAAATTGAAACTTTTTGCATTCGGCTTTCAATGTATGATTTAAACCATTTACCTGCGGTCCCAAAAATACCATAGTATTCCATTTTTTTCAAAAGTAATTCATGATTTTCCTGCTAAACAGTCATTACATGGTGTAGGAGTTGTCAACTCACAGTTTAAACCATTTACAGACTGTGTTTTAACCATTTTTATAATCTGATTCTTGCTAACATGCATTAGTCTTTGGTGCCACAAATCCAATGTTTTTAGCTTTCTATTTCCATAGTGTAATGAGCTTAGTACACTCTTCTTTAAATTAGGTTCTGTTCTCACCACATACAAGCGACCCATATTCTCCGCTTTCAATATTAAACTTCTACTGTCATCGTAAATGTAACATTCTGAAGTGTCACGCTAATTGCGACATCAGAAATACTTTTATTCATTATAAAATTAGCAATTAATATTTAATAGGGGGGATGGGAATCAATCAAGGCAACGTTAAAATTTACGTTTATAATATCAGGCAGAATTGACACTTACATTTATTCTACATAATTACAAAGAATGATGATTTTGACTTTATTTGTGCCTAGGCTAACTTGAGTCTCTTTCCCCAAAGGTCGTGTCGGGTTGACTGGTTTGGCGCCGTGGTGAGAACACACGCAATAGTTTTTATTAGTACTTGCCGCGTTGTCTTGCACCGGTGATGGCTGATGACCCTGTTGTGGAATCAGCCTTCCCTTCACATGCAATTAGATGCTGGAATCGGTAGATCCTTCGGCGACCGCTCCTCCAAACTCGAACTGCGAAGATAGGATCGAACAAGAGTCGATCCTACAAACACTGGTCGACGGTACCACGCACGCGACACAATGAATGGTTTCGCGCACGTGAACTTGCGGTTAACACCTCCGCGAAAATTTACTGGAGCGTCTGCCCTCTCTGGTCAGTCCGCTCTCTCCCGTTGACCCACCGCTTGTCCTCTTCCCCCCGCTTCACAGGTCGCGCGGGCGGAGAGGGTGGACGCATTGCCTGCGTGTCCTTGCATTCCTGCTAGTTGCCTGGTTGCCAGCTCTTGACCGTCGAACAGTTCGCAAGCTTAAGTGGCATGCAACTTAATGTGATGTGTCATTACAATTCATTTTTATTAAAAACAACTTTCTTATTATTTTCAGTTAACTGTTTAACTGATAAAATTCCATGGTTAATGCCAGGCACTAAAAGAGTGTTTTTAATTTGTATGTCACTGTTGCGGAATTATTACCTATAATCTTTGCATTTACAGTACCTTTTCCAATTGTAGGTGTCGTTGTGCCATTTGCTGTCACAACATTTTCAGTAGCCACATTTTTACTAATCCAAGAAAAATACTTTTTCTCTGGAGACATGTGATGAGTAGCACCTGAGTCTATGACCCAAACATCGCTATTTAATATAGCTGATCCACATGAAACACTCGTTGTCAATGCACTGGATGAACGTTTGCTGCTTGATTAATTGGGACATTCATTTGCAAAATGACAGTCTTTTTTACAAATAAAACACTTTCCTTTGCCATTTTTGCCTTTTCGTATTCCTTTCTTAAAGTGTTTTCCATCTTCGCTGCTAGGCTTGACATCTTTGCAATTAGATTTGACGTCCATAATTTTCATGCTTACTTTCTTTACGCATAATGCAGACTGTTTCGTGATTTCATTTTCTTGTCGTCTTGAATCTTCGGCAAGAAGACATCTTTTTACTGTTGCACATGTAAACACGCTTTCTGGTAGGTTACACAAAGCTGTTACAACAGAATCCCATTTCTCGGAAAGTCCGCACAAAATCGTCATAGCTAAATCTGCATCTTCTATAGCGTTGCCAACACTAGCAAGGTCTGCAACAATTCTGTTTATCTGTCCCAAATATAATTCCATTGAATTATAATCACTCAGTTTCAATGAATACAATTTTCGCCTGAGTTGCACAATACGAAATTTGCAGTCACGCGGTGCATACAACCGTTCCAGCTCGTTCCATGCTTCCTTAGAATTTGTTAAGTGCTGAATATGCATCTGCTGTTCGTCGCACACAGAAAGTGCGATCTTTGCATAAGCTTTATTTTGTCTCAATGTGTAATTACGTTTTACAGTTGTATCAGCGTTGTTAGCCGGTTCTTCCTCACCTGGATCAACTACTGTCCATAAATCACTTTCCATCATTACCATTTTCATTTGGTAACTCCATGATGCGTAATTTATACCATTCAATTTGGTTATAGTCGTAGACCGGTGATCAGACATGAATTAAATAACTTTTGTCTGTCGTAACCTTCACGTTAAAAATCCTTAACCAACTTTTTCGAATCGACGCTACAACTTAACAACTTAACTAATCAATTTTACAGTTTATAACACTTCTGTGCTGTAACTGGGCCCATAACCAATGTTATTATTACTTAAATTTCTGCAGTTAATAGCGTAGAACAGAAATGTACTAAAATAAACTGTAAAGAACGCGTTATTGCAAACAGAAATTCTTTATTACACATTCGCACGCCAATGCGCAATACAACGGACAACAACATAGACCAGCGAGATTACAGATGATGCAAAGAATAATTTAACGTCTGTGCATTTCACTGATAATCTCTACACAAATCCTGAGATCGAGGATGGAATTCTGCTGCATCCTTCAATAACTGTTCAGAATATATAAATGATTTCTATACTTTTTACCATCAACAAGGAGAAGTGTAAACTGACCTGCGATGATGTTGCATCTCATCAAGGAGTATGCAAAATTCTTCTGGGGCAAGTTGAATGTGTGCCTGTTCTCTTCCTAATGCAAGAAGGACCTCTGCTCGTCTAGCAGCGAGAGATGCCACTTGTCTGGCTAGTGCCAGTTCAGGCAGACAGAGCAACCTTGGCACCAGCAGCTGAAGCAGTGGACCACTCTGAGAGGGATGCACTCCCTCTAGGCAATGTACTAATCGTGAGATCTGACTTGGCTGGAAAACAAATACAATATATTTAAAATAAAATTAGATTTCAATGTATATGGATGTTTATTAAATGGAAACTTAATAATAACAATGTCCAAGTTACTGAAGAAGTCAAATCATTGCCAATAATAATAAAGATAATTTCAGTTTGATTAATAGTGTTGATAAAAGTATTGAAAGGATATGAAAACAGAAAAGGAAAGTAAACCTGTCAGTCACCACTGTTGAAGGCAGAAGATTCATGAGGAACACTCCTGACAACATTTCAAGACAAGTATTACTCACAACTGGAGGAAGGCATATTGCAAGGGGATCTCTACAGAACTAAGCCATAGATAAACCTAGTTGTAAATTTAGGGATGGAGTGGGGGCAGGGTAATTGAGCAACATTAATTACTGGAAAGTATAATATCAATTGTGGCTGATTAAAGAAAAATTAAATTAAATTAACTGAAATAAATTTTGTTTAGGTAAAATATGTGTGAGGTACAGTGGTTGGCATTTTTGGAACAAGAATATTTTAGAGAAGGAACATAGAAATGGGGGCTGTAGACAACTTTAGGGATTGCATAATGGGAGTTTTGGGAACGGTAGGTGCAGCACAAGAGATATGTGTTCAAAAAGTCAGGGTGTTTTCCTTGATCGTCCAGATCATATATTGAACCATATAACGGGGCTAAGTAGGTATTTCCTCCCATCACAAAAACCTCAGTTTTTCATACCCTACCTCGATTCAACAGCTACAGCAAATTCTAACTGAACGACGACAGATGTAATGTAAATACACACAAAAACACTTGCATAAGCAATTTAATCCAGTGAATAGGTACCTGGCTTAGTGTCTGCCTCTCCAATACCTCCACTCTAGTCTTGTGTAGCACACATCGTCTACTCCCATTATTGCCAATACTCATGTCTTGCGCAAGTTTTCAGTCTGCCCAACCAAACTCCTCTACCACGCTCCAATTCCAGTACTGACATAATGGTCAGTAGTTAACCTCTCATCCATCTTTCTGACTGAAATGCAACTCTCTATCCTATCCAAGGGACTCTTCAGAGTTTGACCACGATGCTCTGGTCAGCAACTCACCAGTGTTCTGCCATATTCCCTACTAATGGAACCATTTGCCTATGACAGGAGAGAGTGACATCTGGTGTAACAACATTGAGGTCAGCCTGGAGCTGTCCAAACCTCCAACCCATTCCCAAAACCACTTGGTCCTGTTATTATTCCTCTCTTGTCCTCATAACCTTTCTTAAACTTTATTATCCATACCACAGTTTCTTGGAAAACAAAGCCATGAGTCAATTTCCCGGGAATAAAAATATCACCATTCTCCAGGCAGATAAGAGCTCTATCACTGTAGTTATGGATCATAGTAACTATGAGGCAGCACCCACAGACAGCTTTCTGATACGAAACCCTCCTTCCACAGATCCATAACTCTCCAAGTTGCTAGGATATGTGCACTTTTGTTACCTCTATTCACAATCTTTTTTCCTCTTCACTTCTAAATACCATACACACCTGTCTCATATTTAGCCCTGTAGTGAATCTCAAAGTGTAGACATGCAATTTTTCAGCCATATACTCTCCTTTAGTATGATTAAAGTTTATACCAAAACATTGCAAACTGTGTTCATGTATCTGTGTTTGTCATCCATCATCTGTGGTGTGGGATAGGTTTACTTTCCTTATCATTCCTATGCTAACTACAGTTAATACTGTATGGTTAAATCTATAATTATAAATGTTACATTATGACGTCAGACTATGATGTCATGCTTCCCGCCTCCGCTGCACAACAAAGAATAAATGGAGATGTTCAAGGTTACGCGCATTATTTAATAACAGTTCTATATAACTATACATCGGCGAATAAATTAACTATCAGAACGCTGAAAGATAAATATGTATTCCGTTGAAACTGACATACTAATTATTAGTTCCTTCTTCTTAATTAAAATTAATTCAATGTAGATTTTTCTTAAACACTCTAGACAGCAATACCATTGTTATAGTAAGCTAACAAATATTTACATTACATCATTTTCCAGATAATGAATGTTATTTGATGAAACAATTTAGCTAAAATACCGTATTCAACACATCATTTTTGACAGGCTTACAAGTATTCATATCCAATGAAGATTTTTTTAGTCATTATTATGGTATACTGGAAGGATTTAATAGCCAAATAAAGTTTTGTATTGGGTTCAAATATATTTATTAATAGTTGTTTTTATTACTGATTAGCTCATACCCGCGACTTCGTACGCGTGGATAAAGAATTTTTTTGCCAGAATTAAATATAGACAGTTGTTGGTAACGAAGGATTGGTCCCAAACAATATCGAGTCGGAATAATATGACAGGAAAGCTATCACTATATCATTGTACCGTCGAACCTGTCTCTTGAAGAGAATCAATTTCCAACATATTTCTGTCACCATTCGATAAGGTCTCAAAATTTCGTGACTACAACTGTTAATCATACTGGAAAAAATATCCTGCGCCCTTCATACAGATTTCCTTATAAAATTCCATCACAACGATATAGTCATTTAGTCGTCAAAACGTAACAAAAAGACAGAGACTTACTTCCGTATTTATAATAATATTACTGTTGTTCACACTCACACACTGACTGCGAACAACACCTGAGGGATCATTATATCGCAAAAAAGTGTACACCTACAACATTGCAAGACTACCTACGATTTTCCTCGCATTGCACCCCTAACTTTCTAATATCTACAGTTTAACATTCAATGCGAATAACCTACGGCCCAGGCCTGACTTTTACGATGAAAAACAATTTTTAAAAATATTCGCCTCCACGGAGATTTGAACCGGAGACCACGTAGTTCGTAAGCAAGCGCTTTAACCACTGAGCTGCCAGTCCAATACACGGAAACACGGTACGGAGACGTCCATATCCAACGTGTCTGTCTATCGCCGTATTTCGAAGTTATGATACTACATGTGTTATTTATACAAATAATTTTTCAACCAAATGCAGACAGTATTTTTCTCCTTGTTTCAAAGGATAAGTGTGCAAAGTTTCATCGAGATCGGATGAAAACTGTAGATTTGTATGAAGAACAAACAAACAAACAAACATACATTCATCTTTATATATAAAGATGTAACTATATCAGATATATGTAAATATTTACAGTAGGTCAAATTTAGAACAGCATCTATGAATATTGAACAGCCATATTAGCAGTAGTTGTGATTATGTCGAAATGCAGATAGGACAAGACAACTGACACATTTTTTACAGACTAAATCACAATGAATTTTGTGTATAAGCTCCTTTCATAAGCTCCGAGTTACTGAAGTTATGGTAATTTTATACGGATGGAAGTAGTTCCGTATTTATTGTGTTGAATAAGACCTGGACCAGAAATAAAACCTATTGTTTTTCTGGCTGCAATTTTAGGATAGTTTGTGATTAGGTTGAAATGCTACCTGGACCAGGATGACAACTGAAAGTCTTTGGCACAGCGCAAGGCACGAGGAATTACACTGAACTTTATTTTGTAACATTTCTATTTAGTTAAGCAACTGCAAATAAATGAACTGCCAGAAGAATTGCCTGGAAGAAAAGTATGTATTTCATTTAAATCAGCATATTAATTTTTATTTGCTTCTTTTCTCTGAAATAATTACTTGATTTTAATGAAATTAATTCCAAATTGAATGCTATCTATAAGCCCAACACCACAATAGAAAGTCATTTAACATGGCCTAATGTAAGCAGTTAAGATTATTTTTAGTATATTTCATTTTCACTAAATTCATATTACTGGGTCATTATTTCAGCCATACGTAAGCTGTGTCCGCCGTTAAAAGATTGATTTACATCACAGATAACAAAATATTAAGATATAAGAACTTGTGCAGATTTTGAATCACGTTTATATCGCAATGCATGATACCATTAGCATACAATAGAGGGAATGCATTAATTCATGTGTGATTTTAGCTTTGATTTTCTAAAAACAATATTAGCAGAGTTTATAGTTAGGCTGAAATGCAACCTGGACCAAGCAGACAACTGTTTTGCTAGAGCATAAGGGATGAGGAATTACAATTCTATTTAGTTAGGCAACTGAAAAAAATTAATTGCCAGAACACCCCAATCAACCAGTCATTTTTGATGGGCTTTGGGGCTAGTATGTATGTAACAGACAAAAAGAAAAGTGGGTGCGCAGACTTCCGCGGTCATTGTCAATGTAATCTTGGTTGTCCGGGTTGAACCGCGTCAAGTAGTCGACAACTTGACGCGGTTCAACCCGGACAACCAAGATTACAAAAAGAAAAGTGATGTTAAAGTACGAAGTATACGCTTCAGAGTCATTCACCACGATCCAACTGAGTAGATCCTCTGCAGGACTAACTTTAGTCCAACTTTTAGAAACTGAAACACAACCAACAGAGAGTCAGTGTAAATAAGGTAAGTATGTTAATACAAAATCAGAAAGAATCAAGAATCCTTGTACAAACTCAAAAGCTAGGATAGCAAGGTGGAGGATACATACTGAGTATCAGATATATTTAGCCAACTTATATACGAAACCGCCACAGAGAAAAGGAAGGTTGCTGGGATACATTAGATATAATAATCCACAAGGACAAGGCATCAGTTAGTGATGGTCTTATCTGCAGCACATAATCAGCATAATTTGAGATTTACCTGTTAACCCTCAATTGGGGGTGGGGGGCGGGTGGCGCATCCAGTGCAATTTCATAGGGATGACGCATTGAGTACACCATATCATTTTTAAGTCCTCTGCTTCAAATTTTCACCTATTTTTCCTAGTTTATTACATTCATCTTTCAGTAATCATATTAGAAAGAAATTTAAGGAAAAAACATATATAGCATATATTGAATAAACCAACAACTTCCCTGAATGGACTCTAATTTTTCAATGATCGTGAATTGGTTACCACAATATTAAAGTTTTTGTCAGTTTTCACTGAAATACTCTAGTATAAATTATCAGTTTTTCTGTGTGGGTCCCTTTTGTTTTTCTTATCAAATCTGATTGCAATGCACAAGTTTTTGAACTGAATGAGACCCATGACAACATCTAAAATTTCAATTGTGGTCTCATCCTTCACCCACGCTTCATTTGAGATTGATTTTGGACATTTTTCTTGACAGTAGTAAGTACAAAATACCTAAAAAAAAAGGGGTAATAAATCTGCTCTATTGGTGCCACATATGCTTTTTTTAAAGATTTTTTTGGGAGTCATCTGCAGTCCTGTTCTGTTGAAGTTAGTTGTTTGAATATTACTGTTTCTAAAGTGCTGAAAAGCAGAAATCTTGTCAAATACATCATTACAGTTTTTGTAAGAATGGTTATCAACAAACTTTTGTCAGGCATTCTTGCAAATTTGCTCATGATGGGAATTTTTATCCATATATGAATTTTGCTTACTTCTTCCAAAAACTTCCTTCTTACTCTTTCTTTTTCATTTTGTAAACTATGTTTACTAAAACATTGTCAGTTCCTTAATCACTGACAACTTTTGTGCCATATATGAATTTCACTTAACTTCTTTCAAAAACATTTCCCGAATGGTGACAACAACTCATACATCGGTAGAGTACTCATGTTTCAGAGAAACACAAGGTGATGAGGGCACTCGAGGGAGTTCTAGAAAATCTCCGTCAATGTCTGAGCCGGTTTCATGATCAGAATGTTCAATGAAATCTGATTCAACAGTAACAGATGCATTTTAGATAGCTCCAAGTTCTTGTAACTCCAGTTCAGAGTCTTCAGGAGACTCACGATTTATATATATATACAAACAGATGGGCAGCATACTGGGTTCGCCAATATGACATATGTACAAGAAAATGATAATCAGAGAAGTCGGAAGCCAAACTGAACAAATCAGTTAGGTGCAGTGTTGTTACTAGGAGAATATAGGAAGGATAAGGCCTAGAAGAGGTAGTTTGTTATTCACTGCCAGCAATGAATCACTGGTGTACTCTGTACATCAGCTGCCCCAATTGAGGGTTAAGCAGTAGACCTATGTTTCTTTATTTGCATCTATGGCTAGGACTTGGTCTAATAAGTGAAATTTATACCCAGTGAAATTTATGTATTGTTAGAGCAGTGTTAAATAAATGAATTATTTGGAATATAAACACTTATTTTTGTAGTGTGAGCATATAAAGATTTTATTTGTCTTCTAGGGATAGCCAATCCACAGAAAAGAGCCTGAATTAACAAAGCAAACTTATGAAAGGCATAGTCATAATTAAGATTGCAGGTTTCCTCGGTGTTGGAAATGAATAAAATCTTCTTGGGTAACTAGCCGAGTTAGTAGAAAATTAAAAGAAGAGTATAATTTGGCTAATGTGAATGGTTTGTACATATCAAATGTAGTGATCCTTTATAAAAGTGACATATTCTACAATATCTGAACAGTCTGTGAAGAAATTGTTGATGGCAACAAGAATAAAATATAAAAGAATAGGTGATACATCAAAGATAAGCTGATCGATCCATGGTCATATATGAATTACAAAGCCTCATTTTCTCTTATGTAAATAAGGAGTGAAGTGAAATACTGCATAACTGCATTATTATTGCATTCTATTCACCATAGTTCTCTTGACCTCAGTTTTGGTAGATTTACTATATTGATAACATTTTTTATTTGTCGTTATTGTTATTGCTTCATTTATACACCTGCAGAATTCTAATGCATCAAAAATTTGTACATCTTTAATAATGTACAAAATAGATATCTGTAGGATTTTATATAATTCATTACCGGTGCTATGCTATACACTAATAGTAAAAAATCTAACTGCACATTTAAAATGCAATAAAATGTTGCATACACCATCAATCATTCAGAACCAAAATAAATAACAAAGGACAGGGAAAATGACTCATCACTCACCAAAGTTGAAGACTGCAACAAGTGAAAAACATACATGACGAACAAAAACATATACGATATTTCAGTTTACACCTTATTCATGTTTTAGAAAATGGGCCATGTGGTTAAGGAGGTGTGCAAATGCTGAAGATTACCACATCACTCAAGATGTGGTAAAATTCAGCATGAGCACACCTCCCGAACCACATAGCCCGTTTTCTGAAATATAAATAAGGTGTAAACTGAAATACTGTATATATTTTTGTTCATCATGTATGTTGTTCACTCATTGCAGCAATCAACTTTGTTGAGTGATGAGTCATTTTCCCTATCATTTGTTATTTACTACCGCCTAAAACCCATTTCCATTTACCTAGTATCAAAACCCAAACAAAAAATTTCAAATTCAATTACCAGTATCTCAATTGAAACTTTGTGCTACGATGTAAGGCACAAGGAATTGCACAAGGTTTAACCTGACCATCAGTTTATCTTAGTAGAACTAGTGAGACTGTAGAAAGCACGTATGTGCCTGCGAACAAATGGTGAGAGGTTAAGAAGGACAGTGATCAACCAAGTTTTGGTGGGTCAAGAAAAGATTGGAAGAGATGAACCAATTGGCAATTAAAATGTACAAATAATAAATGCAAATACTTGTAGAATATAAGATTTGTTTGTCTGTTTCTCATTTATGCCAGAAAACCTGGATGAAGAGTGTCCAGGAATGGAGGTAGGAGAGAGATTCTTGCCATGGAGGTGATAGGGTCAGGTCTTGGCCATGGTAGGTGCATTGTCTGTGCATTTATGATGGCATGCATAAGTGCATAAGTCCGTGTTTACATGGTGCGAGTTGACTGGAATGAGTGTACTATCTTGAGTGTGCGCGCAGCACTGGATAGTCACTGTCCTCATGTCAATAGGTACAAGGCAGTCCGTTGACTGAGGATAGCAGACTCAGTTCACAACCAACTTTTGGCGTGTGAGTCAACAAACAAGATGGTGACAACTAACAAGTCGTGTAAGCAGAGTGACGCAGAGGCATTAAAATCTTTAGAACTTCATGAAAGTGAGGAAATTCTGTGGAATTCCAAGAATAAAAATTATAAGACCAAGGTTTTCAGAGTTATGTATCGGCAATAAAATTTCACAACTCTTCAAACTGAGATACAGTTCATGTTGAATGATGTAACACCCTACATTTGCACTTGCAACTTATCAAAATAAGGGGCTGAGGCATTTAAAAGGTTTCTTTTTATATCCACTCTTTTAACCATTTTCTACATTTTATTTTGTTGTTCTTCATATTATTCAACATCATAATCAACAAATTAGCTATGATGTTAATCCCTTCTTGTAATATAGATATACTTTCAAGAAGATCACAAAGTAGAACCAGAGAACTGTATTGACAATGGACTGTCTACAAATTATTACTAGCATATTAGTTCATTCTCTTTCCCCCACCACCGATGCTCCAGCCAACTGTAGTTCCAGTGAACCGGCTTCGTGTAATCACGGCCTAGGCACTAGTGGCAGTACTTGTAGAGAACTTGTTGGCCACATCCGAAGAAAGGTGAGAGTGACTTTTATGTCTTATCCAACACATAAAGTGTGTTGCTGTTCAACATGACACAGTGAATGTTAATAGTGTAAGTAGTATTTCCACATGGTGAAGTGGTATTATGGTAAAGTGGTTGCTTTGATACTCACATAACACACTATGAAGTTCTCAAAACATCAAAAAATGTAATTTATAAATTCACAATTACTCAAATACATTGCTTCATTTCAATGTGACCTGAAATGTTCTGATAGGGAGACATGTATTGATAGGAATAATTCTCAGTGACTCTGCACTTGTTACTGTAATTTATATAATCAAGTTGTGTGTGTCTGAAGGGTATAAACAAATATTACATAAAACTATTGCATCAATAGGGATGGTATTTCTGCATTTTTAGAGCTAATGGTCTGGATATATATAAATATTTTTTTCCTTATGGCTTTATGCCTCATCAACGTTAAGGTAATTAGAGGTGGGACAAGGAATGGGGACGAATTTGGCAATGGCCTTTTGAATGAAGCATCCCGGAATTCACCAAATGTAAGTTAATTTGTGATTGTTTTGGTTGTGGTACATCTTAAACTTTTTGGGAAAAAAATTATTGTGCATTACTTTCTGGTCTGCACTCGTATTTAATTTACTGTAAACGTCATATTTGTAAGCATCTTAGGATTTGGTTAAATTCTGACCTCTC
This sequence comes from Vandiemenella viatica, assembly GCA_031002005.1. Lineage (NCBI taxonomy): Eukaryota > Metazoa > Arthropoda > Insecta > Orthoptera > Morabidae > Vandiemenella > Vandiemenella viatica. The sequence goes on from CM061920.1 coordinate 202,264,674, forward strand.
ACCTTTAGACATTAGAGGGAAAGTTTACTCTGTAGTAGAAGATAGTTTTCATTTCATGTTTAGGTTATGGGAGTAAAGCTTTGTATAGCATAGAGATACCGTAACCAAACACGCTAAATAAAACCCTTTTAGGAATAATAAATGTCTCCATAGGTAAATAAATGCTCTAAATAAACCTTCGATAACAAAAAGAAAACATCAGTTTGGGAGGGAGTAGCTTAAATCCCCCAAATTCAGTTTCACATAAAAGATTTTGAAATAGGTTAACTTTGCAGTTTATAAACCGATTTGAATGCAGTAAAGACTGTCAGTAGTTGTTAAATGCCGGATATAAACTGGGTATAGTGATAAACAAACTTTTAATCAACTGAAAATTAAATAATCAGTAATAATACTACCTTGGACTTAAGAATTTCTACTTTGGAAGCATTTTGCCATTTTTAGATCAATTAACGAGCAAGAAAGTAACTCAATAGTAAATAAACCAAATAAATCAATTTTCTGTAGTGATATTAACACCTTTTACTAACCTTTAATATGATAATCCATAATAATCCAGTTCAGTGCACAAGTAATTTCCAATATTTGGCATTTCACTGTTTTCACACACTTTTGAATAAAATAAAGTAATTGTAGGGAAGTAATCATGCGATTAAAATATAAATTCACTAAAATTTCGTAGTTTCAGAACGTTTAAATAACTTAAATCAATTTGTTTATACTTCGTCAGATGCACTTCACTTTTAATAATTTTTATCTCAAAATCCTAGAGAACATTGGAATAAAAAGTAGATTTCCGGGAAGACCTAAAAATCTAATATAACATATAATTATTTCAAGTAATTCCAGTCAATAGAACCGATGTTATAGAGATCTTAAGATTTATTTTTCATCACGACCATGAGGTCTACTTAGAAATTAATTACAACTGTTTATGACAAGATACAGAGATGAGACAACTTTCAGAATACGTGATTTGATTCAGAGAATCTCGTGGTAATTTCGTATTTGCAATAAATGTAATAGAAATAAAGTTATAAAATTAAAACTGAAATCACACTTTGGTTACGTGGTAGTTAAACTTTCCCTGCACCGATCTTAATAAAAATCACACCAATAAACTCAGGAATTTTTGTAGAACACAGTGATAATAAAACAATTTGCATAAACCGTGGCATTAATAAAATGACGAAAAGTAGATATTTCCAATATAATAGTAGTTCCCCAGGTACGAAAGTAGTCCACTCATACGCTGGGAACTTTTAAACCAAACACTTAACGTTAATCACTAAATATTCATTATTTCACAATTAAATATGTCGAAACACTGTCACACCTAAAGTTCTGGATAACCGTTTAGTTACTGAGATATTTCAGATCTAAATCGTAGAAGTGTTAGCAGAAAGTCGCGTTCTGGCTCTGACGTCAGCGAGGGTATAAATTATAGGTCGCGGTGACGTCTATTGTCTTTTCCGGGTTGCAGTCGTGTTAGTAGGATGAATTAGGCGTGTGTTGGTAGGTTGGCAGTTCCGACGTTCAGTTGGTAGCTCAGATCTTAGGTTGGCATTGCTGGAGTCGGCCATTATGGCTTCCAGGGCGTGGTACTCATTCTCGTAATATGAACTTGTAAATCTCCATCGGGGTTGGTCGGTGTTACCTCTCTCCATAATCTGTAATTTTTGGATCGATTGTTCGATTAGCCTGTGCAACTTAAGAATGCTGTTTGAACTTTGAACTTCTTTTAAATAAACGTGAAGAATTTTTGGGAAAAGTGAACTGTTTCATTTCTGTAACTGCTATCATACCTTTTCAATATTTGGGTCATCAAATATTGTGGCGACCTTTTAGCATTCTCGTTGTATCCTGGCAACACGGTCAAACTAAATTAAAATATGCAACAAACTTTCTTTGGACAGTAAGGTGCTACCAAGACTGTTAGTTAAGGTACTTAGGCGATACTCAACCCCGGTATGCAGTCTAGTTCCTTACAATATGCTTGAAGAGGTTGACATAAGATGAAGATGCTAATCTTTGGATTGCATATATTGTATTTGTCTTTGGGTAATTTACCAGGTTTTCTGAATTTAAATTTAATGAAATAGAATTCTTTACACAAACCACTACACAACATATTAACTCCTCAATCAGAGTAACAGGATTGTGATATTTACAGTAACTAACTTTGTGCTTAGTACTGAAATTAAAGAATTTTATTACATATCATGATAACTGTGTCACAGCAATTTGATAGTGATACAATTTGAAAGTAAAGAATAAAATTCTGTGATATATTGCTTACTGGTAGTTCTTGAGATATTGGAAAATCAGGGGGATTCTACGATAACCTTGGCACCACAATTTGATAATGGATTCGTACGTAACTCAATGAGACAAATTGAAAGTAAAGAATAAAATGTTTTGATATCTAGCTTAGTTCTCGAAATATCGTATCACAAAACTGACATGGTTAGATTTAAATGCTGACTGGAACAGAAGAAAAATTTCTTCATAGCCAAATTTGATAATGAATTCATATGTATATCAACGACACAAATCAAAAATAAACAATATGTTTTTTGATACCTCACTTAGTTCTCGAGATATTTCATCTCAAAAGTAAGGTGATTAGGATGAGATCCAGCCTGGGGGGGGGGGGGGGGGGGGATCCACCAGAACCACTATGTCTACATGGTGGAAATGCACGATAGATGTTTTATTTTCTTTCTAGTGGTTATTGTTAGGTTGAAATATGGCCTGGACCAGAAGAAATCTCACCAAAAACACAAGGAACTGTACCTATAACTGATTTGATTTTTGACATGCTATATCTCGTAATCCAGGCAAGATATCAAAAGATTTTATTCTTTATTTTCGATTTGTTTTGTTGAGTTCTTTAAGAATTCATCATCAGATTGCAATGCCATGATAATGATAGAACGGCAAAAAATCATAATATATATATATATATATATATACACACACTGTATATAGTTCCTTGTGCATTTGCAACATTTTTAATCTAGTCCTGGCAGCAATTCAGCCTATTCACAACTGCTAGGAAGAAAACAAGTATAAAGGTTACATCATGATACAGAGAATGTATTATTGTGCATGTTTCAATTCTGTTGCAGCATAAACTGAAACATGGTAAGGAAGAACTCATAGTAATAGCAATTTACAGGGTCCCCTCAGGAAATTTTAGACTGGTTTCTATCTCAATTAGAGTTTTTGCTTGTATGTTTTACAAATAATTAACAAATAGTTTTATGTGGAGATTTTAATGTTGACTTTCTTAATCACAGCAATGAGATGTTAGATATTGAAGCCTTGATGTTGTCTTTTAACTTAACGGCACTTGTAAATTTCCCTACAAGAATACAAAATAATAGCAGGACTGCAATTGATAATTTTTTTATGGATATTTCTCAGTACAGTAATTATTTCCAATAATAAATGGTATCTCAGATCATGATACCCAGCTGTTATGTATCAAGTCCAGAAACACTGTTAAACAGATGAAGAAAAGCTGGGTATATAGAAGAAATATTAATGGAAACAATATAAAAAATATCATAGATTTCCTAAATAATGAACACTGGTCAGAAGTGTACACTGCACAGGGTGTTAAAGCAAAATTTGATTCCTTTCTTAGTATATTTCAAACACATTTCAAAGGAAGTTTCAAAAAAGGAAAGTTGTCAACACTCCAAACAGTGAATTGGGTAAGGGATGGATAACAAAGGGTATTAGAATAAAACAATAAGGGACCTTTACTTAACAGCAAGAGAATCAGATAATTATAAACTGAAAGCTCATTATAAACTTTATTCTAAAATACTAAGAAATGTAATTAGAAAGTCCAAAGACAGGTATATATCAGATAAAATAGAGAATTCAAGCAATAAGATGAAAACTGAAACAGGAAAATCTGTAAATCACTCTGAAGACATAAAAGTAGAACAAAATGGATATGTGCATAGGGAAGTAAGGGAAGTTTGTGAAATCTTATATATATATAAAAATAGACGTGTTTTTTCATATTTTTCACTTTTCAGCCACCACTACCTAGCACAGAACACTGATGTTTGTGGGTGGAAGTAGCATGGAGTTTCCTGTCATGCACAACGTTGGCCGAATGCCGATAGCGGTGGGGATGTGGGAGATATAATGATTAAAGTTGGTCAGTGCAGGGCGTTTTCATATTTCGACCAAAAATTCGTATCTCCGTATACTTCTCTTTCCTGCCACAACTACATAACATAGACCTTTGGTGTTTGTGTGTGGTAGTAGAATCGTCTTTCCTGTCGTGCACCATGGTTGTTAGATGTCGGTAGCTATGGGGTGTGGGAGATATGGGGGTTGAAAGTGGTCGACCTGTGGCAATTTCATACTTCTGCCAAAGACAAAAGTGTCATGGTGTATCACTTTTCAGCGAAAACTATAGATCACAGATAACTGGCGTTTGTGTGTAGTAGTAGCACAGAGTCACCTTTCGATCACAACAGCGGCCGAATTTCAGATACTGTGGTACTGTGGTAGATATGGTGTTTGTAAGTGGCCGACCAAGGATATTTTCGTATTTCGACTGTCTCCGCATATGTCACTTTTCTGCCACAACTACATAGCATAGAGCATTGGTGTTTGTGTTTGGTAGTAGAATCGTATCTCATGTAGTGCACTATGGTTGTTAGATGTCGGTAGCTATGGGGGTGTGGGAGATATAGGGGTTGAAAGTGATCGACCTGTGGCAATTTCATACTTCTGCCAAAGACAAAAGTGTCATGGTGTATCACTTTTCAGCGAAAACTATAGATCACAGATAACTGGCGTTTGTGTGTAGTAGTAGCACAGAGTCACCTTTCGATCTCAACAGCGGCCGATTTTCAGAAACTGTGGTACTGTGGTAGATATGGTGGTTGTAAGTGGCCGACAAAGGATATTTTCGTATTTCGACTGTCTCCGCATATCTCACTTTTCTGCCACAACTACATAGCATAGAGCATTGGTGTTTGTGTTTGGTAGTAGAATCGTATCTCATGTAGTGCACTATGGTTGTTAGATGTCGGTAGCTATGGGGGTGTGGGAGATATAGGGGTTGAAAGTGATCGACCTGTGGCAATTTCATACTTCTGCCAAAGACAAAAGTGTCATGGTGTATCACTTTTCAGCGAAAACTATCGATCACAGATCTCTGGCGTTTGTGTGTGGTAGTAACACAGAGTCACCTTTCGATCACAACAGCGGCCGAATTTCAGAAACTGTGGTTGTGTGGGATATATGGTGGTTGTAAGTGGCCGACCAAGGATATTTTCGTATTTCGATGAAAGGCATGTGTCTCCGCAGATTTCACTTTTCTACCACGACTACATAGCATAGAGCATTGGTGTTTATGTGTGGTAGTAGAATCGTGTCTGTTTTCGTGCACTATGGTTGTTAGATGTCTGTAGCTATGGGGGTGTGGAAAATATGGGGGATGAAAATGGTCGACCTGCGGCAATTTCATATTTTTGCCAAAGACGCATGTGTCAAGGTGTATCACTTTTAAGTGAAAACTATCAATCGCAGATTACCGGCGTTATTGTGTGGTAGTAACACAGAGTCACCCATCGATCACAACGTTGGCCGAAATTCGGTAACTTTGGGAGGGTGTGAGATATGGTGTTTGAAATTGGTCGATCATGAATATTTTCGTATTTCATCCAAAGACTTGTGCGTATCTGTAAATTTTACTTTGCTGCCAGAACTACATAGCGCAGAAGACTGGTATTTGTGTGTGGTAATAGTATCGAGTCTCCCATCGTGCACTATGGTGGTTAGATGTCTACAGCTGTCAATATGAATACTTTACAATCACGAACGAAGTTGGGGGTACCAGCTATTATATTATAAATGTGAAAGTAAGTTTCTGTCGTTTGTTACTTTTTGACGACTAAATGGCTATATCAATATTGATGGAATTTAACAATGAAATAGTGTAGGAAGGACACAGGACATTTTTTCGGTATGAATAACAGTTTTAGTCACGAAATTTTAAAAACTTATCGAATGATGAAAGACAGATTCGTGTGTTAGTCTGTAATGTTACGTTGGTTGCTCAGTCGCGCAGTCTGTTAGTGTTTGATTTGTTAATAAATTTCGTTAAGAAACAAAACTTATTATTTAGTATAGAAGTCAATTTGCTCTGCACTGTACTATTCATTTGTGTCTGTATAAAAGTTTCTGGCACCAATTTGTCTTCCTTTTTGACATGCCTTACGGACGTAAACCTGGCCTAAGGTGCAGGTCTAGAAGACAATGTGCTGCTATTAGATTATAAGATTCAGATGCTCATGTTGAATAAAGAAGAAAAAACCAAGCTGAAATAAAGCTGCCATCAGTTAACCCCCCCCCCCCCCCCCCCCCCCCCACACACACACACACATCCCCGCACCTTCGCTTACTTTTCTGTTATTAAATATGTTGTAAATTGATTCTCTTCATGAGACAGATTAGACGATAGGTTGATATAATGATGGCTTTCCATTATATTATGTCGACTCGGTGTTGTTTGGGACAAATCTTACGTTACTAACAGTTTTCTATATCCAATTCTGGCAATGAAACTCCAAGTCCACGCGTACGAAGTCGCGGGTAACAGCTAGTATTTAATAAACATTTAATTAAATTGTAGAGAAATTATGCATAGAAAAGCAATCCCCACATAGTGCCCTAAGACATCTTCAGACTGCTTTCCCAAATAGATTTGTGGAGATGCAATTGCCACCAGTAACAGTCTCAGAAATAAATAAACTCATGAAACAATTAAAACCTACAAATTCTTCCAGCTATGACAATATTTCAAGTAAATTACTGAAAAGATGTTCAGATTGTATCAATCATGTACATGTTCACATTTGTAATGAATCCTTAATGCAAGGTGTGTTTCTAAATAGACTAAAATACAAGTATGCAGTTGTAAAACCGATATTTAAAAAAGGAGAAGCAACATGTGTAGATAACTGTTGTCCAATTTCATTACTTTCCGAATTCTCAAAGATTTTTGAAAAAGTCATGTAGAGTAGTGTAATAAAACATGTTAGACAGTATAATATCCTCACTAATTCACAATTTGGGTTTCAAAAAGGACCATCCATAGAAATGGCTATATAACACATTTGAGGAACTGAATAATAAAATGAGCCCTATAGGAATATTTTGCGATCTTTCAAAAGCATTTGACTGTGTAAATCATGAATTACTTTTGAAAAAATTGAATACTATGGTATTTATGGAACTGCAGGTAAATGGTTTAAATCATACATGATAAGTCAAATGCAAAAATTTCCCATTATTGACTCTAAAATAGGTAAAGATGCTTCATCAGACTGGGAGAAAATAAAACATGGAATTCCATAAGGCTCTGTACTAGGACTCCTCCTCTTTTTTTATACATGAAAGACCTTCCTGAAAACTTATCTGACAAAGTTAAAAGTGTTTTATTTGCAGATGATACTAACCTGACTGCGAGAAAAACACCAAACAGTTATCTAGAATTTAATGTAAATGAAGTACTTAGTAAAGTAGCAAATTGGTTTAAGGCAGATTCATTAAAATTAAATTTTGAGAAAATACATTATATTCGGTTTAAAACATAAAATTGTGAACAGCCGGATTTACAAGTATGCTATAAAAATAACACAACCCTAGAAACAAAGAGTATAAAATTCCTTGGTATTCAAATAGATGATAAACTCTGTTGGCACAAACATATAACTTCGCTACTGAAGAAGTTAAGTAGTACCACCTTTGCAATACGAACACTTTCTGTGTAGGTTAAAACCAAGAACTTCTTGCAGAAAACTTTAAAAAAAAACTCAATATTCTTACAATGACTTCTCAGTATATATATTCTCTCAAGTGCTTTTTCATAGATCATTTTAACCTGTTTACATCTAATTCATAAGTACACAATTTGATTACAAGAAACAGAAATAACTTGCACAAAACACAAACACCTCCATCATTAGTACAAAGAGTAGTTAACTGTTCTGGGATACATCTGGTTAATAAACTTGTCAGGAGTGTAAAACAGATTGCATATAATAGAGATATATTTAAAGAAAAACTGAGAAATTATCTTATTGGAAACTCTTTATGCTCCATTCACGAATTTGAACAAAATTATTAATTGTATTCAATATGACCTTTTGCAAAACTTAGTGGATAAAGTTATTGTTTATTTTTATTATCTTAATTTGTCTTTTTAAAATATGATTTATTTCATTAAGCATATGACTTATTTTTTATGTATATGTATTAACCATGACATGTTTCACGTCCCAGAGGTCTTTCCTCAGCAAGGATCCATGAAACAAGATTGATAAATAAATAAATAATATATAAACTGAAGGTATTATATGAAATTAATTGTTATGATTTATGGTAAGCATACTTGGAATCATGAAATAGACAATTTTGTACCAACCCAAAATGTAGTTAGTGATGGCTTTAATGTGTTTAGGTATATTTGTATTTGGAGTGAAGTATAGATTGTGGTTAGGTTGAAATGGAGCCCGGACCTTGCAAAAACAGAGGAAGAGAAATTTAATTATTGCTAGTAATTAATAAGCTGCTTTAATGAGCACCATGTTAGTGATAATGTGTATCATGATGTAATCGACTCCCGATAACAAAACACCCATTGTGCATGTCCAGTCTGCATTTCCTTGTGGCTTTTGGATCTTTTTTTTTTTTTTTTTTAATGGTGCCAGCCACATTTCAATATTAGAAACTGAAATAATGAGTTCAATAATATGATGTCAGCAAAGCGAAAGAAATTAAAAATAAATGTTAACAACTTACTTGATGCCACATAATATCAGTTCATGACAACAACAAATGTAGCACAACTTCCATCCACATAACGTAATGTTTTCAATAACATTGCACACATAACATAAATTTTATTTTTGAGGCAGCAAACGAACTCTCATAAATCAAAAAACATGCCTGGTGGAATGACACCCATGAATAGGTGCTGCAAGAATGATTCTGAGCACTGAAAAAATACTACTCACCTAAATCAGAAACCGACTGGGAAACCTTCAAAACCCAATGGACCCAAATGGCAAATGTGATCCAACCCAAGAAACGTAGTTACGAAAAATCCTTTATTGAAAATATATAACAAAATTTTAAGAAAAACATAATCAACGAGTACTACAAAATGTTCAAAAGAAAAATTGCAGGATACAATCTGCCTTCACTGTGATTTTTAAAGGAAATATGGCACACTGACCACATCGAATGAAGAAAACTGTAGGATCCTTTCTGACTATATTAAGAACCTACTTAACTGTGAAAATCACATAAATCCTATTAAGACCAAGGAACCATTATCCTTACCACCCAACAAAAATGAAATCATGCACCACATTGTCAGACTTAAAAACAATAAGGCACCTGGAGAAGACGTCATAACTTCAGAACTATGGAAATATGCTCCCAAAGAATAAATAGAAATCCTGGAAAAACAAATAGAAGAAATTTGGAATGAGGAAACTGTACCCAAAGAGTGGAAAACAACTTTGACCCACCCGTTGTACAAATAAGGCAGTATTAAGAGTGTTAACAATACGGACGAATTTGCTTGCTTCTTGTAACTACAAAATTCTCTCGTTTGCAACCTTGGATAGATTAGAGACTCGAGTTGGGCACCAAATATCGGGAGAGATAAAACAAAAAATGTCATTCATGAAATACTAACATAGGTCACTTTGAAACAGTCCTGAAACTAGTATTTCTATATGCCGACAAAACCTTATTCCTGAATACCGATAAAGGACTCTTGGGACAATGAGAGAAAAAAGAGCGAAAAAATGATTAGAGGAATTCTGGGTTCCAACTTCAAGAATGGCATCCATCAAAAGGATAAAAGAAGTCTACAGCATAATAGAGAAAAATCACTGAAGCAATCCACAAAGACAGGCATGATTCCATGGCCACCTCAAACAAATGGAGGAGAACAGACTAATGGAAAAAAAAGGAGGAGAACAGACTAATGGAAAAAAAAAGGAGGAGAACAGACTAACAAAAAAAATCCTTGATTGTTTGATTCAAAACAATACTGGTCTGGTTTCTAGATATTAAAGACAACCTTCATCAGATAGGATTAGATGCTTTCTATACAGATCTTTTTGTAAGAAGTTAAGACAAATGGTACACACCGAAACAAACACTCCAAAAGAAGACATGGTACACTTTGGACATGAGCGCAAACAAGCACATTCAAAATGAGTGAAGGATTTCTGGGCCCAAAAGAAGATGAAACTTCCAATTGCATAAAGGCTTAATGTGGTGCTAGTTGGCCTTAACAAATACATATATTACCCATGCCCGCTGCTGCAATTTCAGATGTGTGTTGTCACTCTTTTCCACGCGAAATTTTCATTTGTTAAAAACTTGCATAAACATTGCTGATTGAAAATTAAAGCTTTTATATATCATACCTAAAAAAAAAACTTAACTTAGTCAACAACCCGAAGGTTGGTTGGTTGGATCCTCCCGAAGGAGGTATACTAAGCCACTGTGTCAGAGGTAGGACGGCCAGTTCCTTTCCTCTGGGACCTACAGTTTAACATGGAATCCGAACCACGGAGCGTCCTGGCATAGCTCATATGATTAAACACAACTCTCAAAATTCCTGCGCCTGCCGGGATTCGTGCCCGGGGCAGGAGCAGCGAACGATTTGAAAGCAAGTGCCTTAGCCACTGAGCTACCAGAACACTCTATATCATACCTATAGACAAGCAATTGATGAAAACATCTACATTGAGTGAATATGAATAAATAAAAAGCAATAAATAATTAAAATGTTAATTTAAACACATTACATATATACTCTGCAGATGATTAGCTAAATACAACTGTTATTACGTGACTCCCATAACCTCTACTATGTAATAACATCTCTAGCCGTTATTACTCCGGCAACAACAGCTAGGTAAGTGAAGTCGACATTACAGACATGCCTGCACAATGACCATGCTAAATCTTTTATATCAGTATAATTTTCAGTATCATAAAATTTAATTACACAATTCTCAGAGATTAAGAATTTGAGAGTTGATTGGCTTATTGAGAGATATAGCATATCACTCTCCGAAAAAATGCAACCCCATCAGAAATGAAAGTAGAAAAATTTGCTTTAAAATGAATTTACTTTAACTGTTTCCTAATTTTAATAAACAAGTTCAATCTGACCGACCATGAAAAATCTTCATATATAAAAATCAATGTTTGTCTGACTGTTTGTCCTCTATGCGCTCATAAACCGTTCATCTGATTACGGTGAAACTTTGGTGAGTTGTCGAGTGCGCGTCTGCGAAGGTTTGTGACAAGGAAATAAAAAAAATAAAAAATCCTAAAAACGACACCCACCTGCCCTTTACATCCCTTAATTTAAACAAACCCACAGATTTTATCCGATTTCTACTGAAATTTGCACACGTATACTAAAAACAAATTGAAAAATACTGCTTATATGTGGTTTCCAAATACGCAACCCCTCATCCCCTTCAGGTCCTCCTAATTTAGACAAACCCAGAGATTTTATCCAATTTCGATGGAAATTTACATACGTACACTTTAAAAGAAACAGAAAAATACTGTCCACATATGGTTTCCAAAAATGCAGCCCCCCTTCTCCTATACATCCCCTTAGTTTTTGCCAATGTTCTTTACACAAAGTGTAAGGAACAAGCTTATGCTGGGGTTTAGCATAAAGACTTGGTCTCAGCTATAACCCTGTGTAGCCTAGGATGTTACAGTTCTGGCTAATTTGACGATTCAGTCGCCACATAGTTTTAGCCGAAAACTATGAAAAGGTAAACGTTCAATGATAACTAATCCATTCTGGTAAGATGACTATATTCTTCAAAATTTTACATAGCCAGAAAAACTACACAGGCAATCAGACAATTTCTCAGAAAGACATTTTACAGTTTCGACCAATCACTCGAGCATGACCAAACCTTACGCCCCCACAGTTATTTAACTACATGAGGTTTTACTGGATTTTAACAATGACTTTCAAACACAACCATTATCGCGCAAGTTGGAAATTTGCTGCGCCACGAGCCCAACCTAGCTACGCCCTACATAACTTGTAACGTACTCGGTTACTGCTGCTATTAGACTGGGGCGAGAATAGCTTCTGGAGGGGGTATTTATAAGATCGATGCTGCGTGAGCCGTGGGAAGAACCTTTCTCTGACTTTCCAAAGGACTTTATCCGATAACTGATCAGTTTTCTGACGAATATTTCGCAATGCAATTTGATCAAGACACCAAAAATAATCCTAGATCTTTGAAATTTTGATAGTTGCTAGATATTATTACAAACATCAAATTAAGTTATTATAAAAATTTTCGGAACTTTAATAGTGTCGCCAGAAAAAGAGTCATAAAGATGTGATTGCCATAACTTTTGAAATATTACTCCTACCGAGCTGAAACAAATGTTATTCTGTTCTCCTATTGCTCATCTATCCTCTGATTTCAGATAAAGTATTTTACCTAATTTTGAAAGTGGTATAAAACTCGAAAACAAAATTTGACTACTTGAAATATTCAACGTATCGACTTGAAAATAACTCCAAACAAATTTCCCTATTGAAAAACGGTTACTGTAAAAATTTGGAATCTCTAAGTATATTCCCTAATTTATTAAGAATTTTATAAATATCACTCCTCCCGAATGGTGTATGATATCGCACCATCTCGTCAAAGCATTTTCATGCGCCAAAACCCATTTCGCTTTATTACAATCAAATGCTTTAATATTTTGAAATCAAACTTTTTCAGAAACCTTTATATTTAAATGAACTTTACTCTGAACATAATTTCTTCTCATAAATTCCCGAATAAGACTGAAACATTTAACTTTTCCATGAAGCATGTCTTGCTATGCCACATTATATCCAAAAACGATATTTAAATATGCATGAAACTTTCTAAAATTTTAATATGTTGTTTTAACCAAAATTACGCTACTTTCTAGCTACCAACTGACTTCTTAACTGTTTTCTAATGACTGAATACTTCGATTTTGGATTGGAAAACTACGTGACAAAATTCTAAACCGGCAAATTACTTTTAAACATATTTAGACTCTAAGTATGATCTTCTAATAACAAACTTAATCATTTTCTGGCTATCTATTTACCTAAACATCTTCTGAACTAAAGAAATATATTGATTTAGCAAAGTTATATGAAAGTCAAATACTACCTATCCAATTCTGAGGTTAAGTTACTTAACAGCTGTTTAAATGAATTTAACTATTGAATTTACTGTTTATATTTGAATTTATGCTTATGTTGGACATGTTACTTGTGATTATTATCAAAGTTGGCTATAAAAATGGCTTTAAAATGATGGTACTATATACTTCAACTGAACTTCCTATCAAGGCAACTAATTTCGTTAGGCAGATGCTAAGATGTGTTACAAAAGCTACTGTTTTTACCTGATTTTGAAGCAACTTTGCACAAGTATACTTTAAAACAAACATTCAATTTGCGAAAGCCCACCCATCTCCCCTTTTATATCCTTCCCTTTTAATTTTCAATGATCTTTACAGAAAACCGCAGTTTTCATCCAAATTCCATGGACCTTGCGTACGTATACTTCAAAACAAAAATACTGTCTACATTTTGTAGACCTCCTTAATTTTTCTCCGTGTTTTTTATACAAAACTACACTTGATACTGTTTGACTGATCACTTTGAAAGTTGGCCCATATACGTAATTTTTCATGAATGTTTCTGACAAAATAAAAAACTACACCCTCTTTCTCTTTACAACCTTTAATTTCAACACACACATTTTATCCATTCGATTTAAATTTTCACACATATACATCAAAACAAACAAATAGAAAAATACTGCACACATGTGGTTTCCAAAAATGCAAACCCCTTTTCTCCTTAATTTAAACAAACCCACAGATTTTATCTGGTTTTGATGGAAATCTATACTTTAAAACAAACTGAAAAATACTGCCTACATATGATTTCCAAAAAGACAACCCCTCTTCACCTTTATATCCCCTTATTTTTTTTCCGTAGATCATTATAGGAAGTTACAGTTTTTACCCAATTTTGAAGGAACTTTGCACATGTCTTCATTAAAACTACCAGAACAATACCGCCTACATTCGATTTGCAAAAGTGCACCACTCTCCCCATTTACACACTCTTCTCTTAATTTCCAATGATATTTATAGAAACCTGCAGTTTTTATCTGATTTGGATTGAACTTTACATACATATACTTTAAAACAAGTGGAAAAATACTGTTTACATTTTGTTTACAAAAACCAACCACTCCGCCCTTTTCCACCCACTTAATTTTTGTCAGTGTTTTTTATACAAAGCTATAATTGATACTGTTTGACTGATTACCTTGAAAGTTGGCACTTATATGTATTTTTTAATGGAGGTATCTGACCAAATAAAAAAATTAAAAAGCCAAGTCCATCCCCCTTTACACCGCTTAATTTTTATATAAACCCACACTTTTACCCGATTTTGAAGGAGGTTTCCACACATATACTTTAAACAGAAAACTACTGTTTACAGTTTGTTTCGCGAAATTCCAACCCCTCTTCCCCTTTACACTCTTCCCTCTTTAATTCTGGTGATCTTAATAGAAACTGGTAAGTTTTTATCTGATTACGACGAAATTTTACATATGTATACTTTAAAACGGAGAAAAATACTGTCGACATTTGGTTTGAAAATGCCAATTATTATCTCCCTTTACCACAACCCTATAATTTTTCTCATACACACCCACAGTTTTTATATGACGTCAATGAACCTTGCATGTGAATACTTTGAAACAAACAGAAAAATATGTTCTACATTTAGTCTGCAAGAACGCAACTCCTCTCCTCTTTTATTTCCACACTTTATTTTTGTGCCAATGTTCTTCGAGCATACCCACAGTTTTTATCCGATGTCAATCAAACACATATACTTTAAAACAATCAGAAAAATACTTTCTATATTTGGTTACCCAATTCCAAACCCTCTCCCTCCTCTCTTAATTTCCAATGTTCCTCACACAAACTCACAGTTTTTATGTAATTTGGATGGAACTTTGCATATTTACACATAAAAGGAAAGAGAAATATACTGTCTACTTTCCCCCCATCACCCTAAATTACAAATATCTCGAAAGCGGTGGGAAATTATCCAAAGTAGATAGTGATATTCTTAGAATGTGTAACATTTCTTGTTAAACAGCACTGGACTGATTCCAATCAGACAATTGCTAAATAAGAAATTCGAACTTGAATTTTTAAAATTAAAATTTTTGTGACAACACACACATCAATAGTTTTTACGATATCGAAGGAAGTTTGCTCACATATGTTTAATAATTAATGGAAAGAATGATTACATTTAGTTTACAAAACAGCCCCCACTCTCCCCCTTCACGCCTCTTAAGACTGATTTACATGTGCAACTTTTGCATGTTTAACATATATCTCCAAAATGAAGTGGGAGATTTTTTTATATATATGCTGATTGGAATCTCCAAAAATATTGCACATACAAGACCATTGCAATAAACTTGAAAGTGAATCAAACAGTAACTAAAATTTATATGCACATATCCAATTTTAACTAAATATAAACTTTGAAATGTAGTCAATCAATCTATGTGTGTTCTAAAGTCTAGCAATAGTGAAACATTGCGAGGTCAGCTAGTATTATATAAAAATAAACACTTCTAATACCACTGTTTCAAGTATGTGATAAAATGACTGAGTTACGTGCAAATTTGACAAACACCTTCTGAAAGAGTAAATTTTATCAGTACCTGTTGCAGATCTTGACAGCGGGATCCTACTGCTTGCACCAGTAACCCACTAGCCGTGCTATGACGGTGAACTGCTGCTATAAGTTCTTGAACAGGTGCCTCTGTTGACAACTGCACCACTTGTTCCATATGATTTACTAACAGCCAGGTAAGTTGCTCAGCATCACCGAGATTTTCACACTACACATTCAAAAGAGGCATTAATCTGCATAGAGATTTTAAAGCTGTTTTACTGCATCAAAATACTGCCCAAATAAAAGTATACTGCATAAAAAATATGATAGTAAAATGTAAAAAAAAAAACAAAAAAAAAACAAATAAGGATTTTGAAAGCAAATGAACCACTTTTCAGAGTTGGACTCAAGAGAGATTGCAGTGACATTAAATATGGAAAACATAGTGACACAACATTTTGAATGACAACTTAGTCATACGAGAGAGAAAAATAAGTGCATGGAAAGGCTGAAGCATTTGCCATATGTGCAACTATCTGTCTTGTGACGTGCTTCTTTTCCTATCACATGATTTAATAAGTCATCAAAAATATTGTGCATTACTTCTGAACTGTGGGTATGAATTTACTTTCTCCCCAAGAGACTGGGCACTATGATTCAAAATTTGTTGAACCAATCAGACAAACAGTTCCACTTGAAGATTACAGGATAAGCACACCCGGGAGAAGACCTACTTCCATCCTAGCTCCCTTACTAGGAAGAAAATACTACTTTGGCATACTGAAGCGTGCTGCTAACACCAAACATGATGAGACATTGCTCCATCCAATGTGAACAGACCAGCTTCGTGAAAATACTTGAAAAGACTGACTTTACTATGGAGACATTGCTCCACACAATACCCGCGGACCGGCCTCAAGAAAATACATAGAGAGACCGAGTGACCACTTTGGAGGCATTGCTGGCCTCGCCATGAAACTAACTTGAAGAAAGCTGATGTAAAACTGTAAAAGTAGGATGGCTGACCTCTATATATCAAATCATTTGTGACATCAGCCTGTGACTTTAAAAATTAATATATCATTAACTGCTTAGCATTTTAAACTGCAGTAGATACATGTGTCTTTGGGTAACTTATTCAAGCTGTTTTAACTTGACTTAGTCCTCAAAAAGGCTTCAATTAAATTAAATACTAATTCTATCATGTCATCACTTTTAGCGCATAACCAATAATTTCTTGACAATACTTTCAAAAAAAAAAAAATAGTTTTTTTGTTAAAATCTTAAAACTTTTTAATGAAACCAATACATAATTTTAATCCTCTTAATTTTACCTCTCTCCTGGAATTAATTTCCTGCTTTTACCTTAATTATTTTAGATTTTAATTTTTTTCCTCTATTAAAAATCATACTTATGTTTTATCTAATTAATCAATTTTGTGCTCAGAGCATACTAAAAGGTGATGACTACAGCTGGTGATAAAAGATTTGATCTGGCTTTTTGTCATAACTAGTTATTTCAAATCTTATGTTTGGCTTCCTCGGACTGTGTGGGCTGACAATACCAAAAAACGAAATATCTTCCAAACTAAATTTTTCCAAGCATGGAAAAAATATGCCTTAAAATGATCTCCATCATGCAACTAAATCCGTTGTATTTGAAAAACGACTAACTGAAATTTATATCTTTTACAAAGGCAACTTCCAAATCGGACTAAAAGGTATTTTACTATTAGGAATATCAGACAGACATACTTTTCTGTACTAATTCTGTGGAATAAACCTATTTATAGTGGTTTTAACAAGGTTATAGATATGTTAGATCATGTATGACTTATTAAGTTCACAAATTTTAAGACTTTGTTTATTATACTTCTACAGTTCACTATTCTAACAGTAATACTCTTATTACTGGCTTTGTGACAGAATCTGCATTAAACTCTACCTATCCAGTTCTGTCCCCATCAATTATTTTTTCAAAAGATTAAATCTATTTTATTTTATTTTTAACATTAGAGAATTTTTGCCATTGTACATATACAATCAGTATCCCTTTGATCACCTATTTTTATCCCCTCACCAGCAGTCTCTAACCTAAAGAGGGCACAGTTCTGACCTAATCATCACTGGAAGTAGATGCTGTTTCAGCTTTAGCAAACAACTCATAAAGTACTCCCTTGCCCCTCCTATTTAGGTGTAGGCCATGCCTAGTGAAACCCCACATGCCAAAGATGACCACAGGCACAACCCCCAGGACACAAGTAATATCTTTCCCAAATAGCAACTCAATTTCTCACAACATGATTAAACTGTGGCCGGTCTTGGCAACTTAGGACCTGCATGAGTTTAGCACTGTTATACTGCATCTTCTTCACCACTTTCCTCAGGTCTTGGCAACTTAGGACCTGCATGAGTTTAGCACTGTTATACTGCACCTCCTTCACCACTTTCCTCAGGTCAGTCTCTTCATACTGTAGCTGGCATTTCCATCAATACTATTCTCCCCACTTCCATCTCTGCTCTATCGTCCTTAGTCAAACTCGTAAAAAGTGAACCCATATCTTTTATTAACTATTTTATTATGTTGAACTAGGTGACCTGGTAGCCTGTGCCTAATTAATCCTGCAAAAGAAAGCCTACATCTCTCCCATGGCTACTATTAAGCAGCAGAATCCTCTTCTTCCTATTTTTTTTCCTTGCACGCAACTACATGATGCTCTTCCCTTCATGATGCTAGTAACAGGTTAAACCTATTTGTACTCAAAATTTCTAAATTATCTGGCTTCTTCAACCTGTTAACAGCTTCCAACCATCCTTCCAAACCTCTCCACTGAGCCCTCCCCCCCCCCTGCCCCCTCTTCCCTTATCTCTCCCTTCTGCCTCTATAGGCAGGTCGCCAAGGACCCCAAATCCTTTTGTGCAACTCCCTGATTGCTTCGTCCACCTCCCTGATCTTTTCATCCTTAATACAAAGTGGATAAAACCTTGCGAAAGCCTTATTTACCTCCTATGTTCCCACTCCATG
The DNA here is from genome assembly GCA_031002005.1 of Vandiemenella viatica. Lineage (NCBI taxonomy): Eukaryota > Metazoa > Arthropoda > Insecta > Orthoptera > Morabidae > Vandiemenella > Vandiemenella viatica. The sequence continues at coordinate 202,283,522 of CM061920.1, forward strand.
ACATGCCCAATGAAACCACTTCTCACGCCCTCTGCAACCCACACCACTTGCCACCTACCTCAACAAGTGACATACTTTCCAGATACTTCTTAGTACTTTCTCAAGTAACCTTAAGCAGTAAATTTAATTGGTGAAGTAGTCAAATAAAATTTATATTATGTGGTTAGTGTTTTTGTATAATTTTTGATTAAATCTTTAGTCCACAATCAAGCCACAATAATTAAAAGCAGGGGGGAAAAACTTTATTGTGATATTTATTAAATTTCCTATATTAATAATTTTAGAAATAATTAAATAAGAAAGTATTATATTTATGACAAAAATGGATAGTAAATATAACTTATGTTAATGATATCAAAAGTTAATTCTAGAATCGAATTTTTTAGGTTCGATACTACTGACCTTGTTCTGAAAAATGGTAGTCAGTTATTTACTAATTACTTATTAATTTTATTACTAACGGATTGTTATGTGTATGCTTTAATATTAATGAAAATAACAAAATCTTAGACTTCACGCTGAGAAAAAGTCTAAAATATCATTTAGTAACAATCCACAACAACTTTAACATAATATATTTTATTTATTTAGTTTTACAAGAATTTAAGATTTACAAACAGATATACCAAAAAGTTTAACTATAATTTGTTGTCATTAATCCAACTATCAAGCTTTCACACTAAATTAATTAAACTAGTGAAACAGAAATCGGGATTACCAAACAAAAATAGGTAATTTTTGATGTAGTGTTTTTAAGTGAAAATATTAATGTTTTATCTCATGTGCTTCCAAATTTGTCATTATGTTGTGAAATAACATGAGCAGAAATGATGATATGATTTAAATTCTTTAAATTGTCCTTGGAATAAACATCATTCATACTTCTCTTCCATACATACATACTAAAAATCTCAAAACTTGAAATTAAATAATAGTGAAACCAATTCAAATTCAAAATCCTATACAAAATTATTATCTTCTAATATCATCACAAATTGTCACAATTCCAGGAAAATAATCACACGGTGCAAAAATATTAAAATTTTATTCCAACACAAATTTGAAATATTAAAAAAAATATCAATTTAGGAATTTAAAATTCACATACAATCATGTGCATTAACTGTTAAGAAAATATCAACCATATGTGTAACAAACTAGCTTAGAAAAAACAATAAAAATATGAATACATACTGTATAACTGCTTATATCAGTATATAGTTTTACAGCAGTTTTCAAATAACAAAAAAACAGTGTTATATCTGTGCTCATCTGTAAAATAGTTAAAAAATGAATCTTGCATCTGAAGATTTAAAAAATTTGTAAATTCTCAAGTTTTCAAATCCTACCATGGTCACTAGGTTATGTTAACTACTGGGGATATGTAGTTCCTGTCACCCCTTACTACTGTAAGTACTTTCAAACAATACTTGTTTCCACAATATTTTTGCCAGCCCCTTTGAACACTTTACTAGATAAGTTTGTAATTCGACTGGTTTGATGCAATCCTCCATCTTTTCCTATCCTGTGCTAACCTCTTCATCTCTACATACTAGTTACGAAAAGTTGACACCAGTGAGACAATTAAGTTTCACCGTATTTACTGCAAAGCGATATGAATTTAAATGCTGGTGTCAGAATTCTACAAAATCTTGACAGTGAGAGTATTATTGGATTCGATCCTACTCAAAGATGCAAGTTACCTTCTGAGACACAAAACAATTTTCAGCTATCACTCACTCATGCCATCATGCCATTTGCATCATGAACCCCTTGAGTTTAGCTTTGATAAAATAAAATGGATAAAACAGTTTATGCAACCCTTTTACTTTACAGTGACTAATATGAATCACTCTTTTTGGTACTGAAACATGGCTGCTTACCACTCTGTATCTGGTCATCGCTTCATCTCACCCCACACTTCCTCCCCAAGTCTCACTCACAACGTGACATACAGTTGTTCGGACTTGCAATAGTAATGTATGCCGAGACTATTCTGCTGGCTTAATTTTACCCTCTCAAGAGTTTAGCCTCTACCTGGTGTACTTTTACCGATAACTACATTGTAATATCTGATGCAACAAGTAGACTATTTACGAAATTTCCTCTGATTGTACAAGTCATTTGAAATATTGATAAAGAGAAGAGAAGGGAAGGATCTTACAAAATGAAACACACAATCTGAAGACATACATACGACCACTCAAATAACCAATGGAAGGGTATTGAGAAATTTCATCAAGAAATAATGAGGCTAAGGAAAACATATTTGGGAATAAGAAAAGGAAAGAGTTCCAGAACGTTAGTGTGCTAAAGAAGTGGGTGACATACTTTTATTATGAACAGTAATGAAAAAGTGTATTTGTGGCAGTTGTGTCATGGATAGCATTCAAAAGAACTATTTCATGCCACCTTATAACTGACACAGACCAACAACCACTAAAGCCAACCAAACTCCAGGTATGGTTATATAGCAGTTACCAGACCTCAAATACATATTTCATGTCCCACTGCAGAGTTATTATTTGAAAAAATCCAGCTTGAAGTAAGATCTCCTTTTTGTCAGAATTCTCCCAGCAGCTCGCAGAACATGCAACATAAAATACAGCTAGATACTATCAACCATACCTGAACTAATAATACAAAGAAAGAGTTTATCATCAGCCTCCAAAACTGTGGAGAAACCCGACCAGCAGTTTGAATTCCAAACTTCAGTCACAGCAGGTCAAGTTTATTCATAACAACTTTGCACAAAGTTAACAAGCAAGTAATGAACCTCAAAAACAACAAAAATCTAGGAGAGGATAAAATTCAAGATGAAATTCACTAATAGGGAAGACAGAGAGAGTAATATACAAATTGAAGTTCGCAGTTGCAAGAGTAGATTGCACTTTTGTATTTTAGAATAAAGCCAAAGACTTAATGCCTCATATTCCTAGCAAATTCAAAGTAAATTCAAGCACAAAGAAGCATTCTGATGTAAGTTTTATCTCCGGGAGAATTTAATTAGGGAAGTTATTTGCCTTTTCCTCATTCAACTTTTTGAGTAAAAGTTACAGTGAAACATGACAAACTAGTATTTCTTTGAGATGATAAAAGTAGTGAATAATATTAGCAAGGGGAAAATAACAATAATTTAATAGTTTCATGGCGGAAAAGGTGTTTTGTAATATGTAAACATTTAACACAGAGAGAAGAAGTGGTAAACAACCAATAATTGTTTATTTAAAGTATTCTACAAGAAAAGAAAGTTAATTGAATAAACTAGAGGAATTGAGCAGTATTAATGGTTTGTGACATAAGTTAGGTTTAAATATAGAAAAACAATGTTTCCCACAAAAATTAAAATAGAAAATTTTGGCAGTAGAAGGTATAAAAAAGAAAAACTGTTATTCCAGTTGAAAGGAGAATAGTTTACAATAATAAAATAGAGCCTAAAAGAAAAATGATGGTGATACTTCTACAATGAAATGTTTTGGGGAAATAATTAATTTTGATATAACAAACTTATGTTGTAATGGTAGAGAGGACAATGAAATTGGTTGAAGATTAGATTTTTTTTCATTTTGTTTAGTTAAGAAGCTTTAAGAAAAGGGATTAGTGTTAATAAGAAGAGAAAGCAATACGAAATACTAACATGACAGGGGTTTGATGGGTTATAACAGTTTTAATGGTTAATTTTGATGTTCTCATTAAATTTTATAACAAGGAAAGAAGATAAAAGCTTTAATGATCACAGGAAAATAAAGGCATAGAAGAAATTGCAATTTATGAAGTTTAAACATATTTTGACTTTCAATAATTCATTATAATAAGTTTTATTCAAAACAAAAAGGCACTTTAAATATCACTTTGGAGAAGAAAGTGATTATTTTACAGTTTGGACATTCAGTCCACATGTGATATCTACATTCATATTTATAATGGCCAAATTTTTCACTACAGAAGGTACTTAACAGACTATGCTTCAAGGTTGGGTGTTGCCGAAAAAAGTCCTACCCGTGTAGCGAGTCTACAAAATAATGCCGTATCTATCAACTCAAACTTATCAACAACAGTTGCAATATTTTTTATACCTTGATAGATTCAAATCATTAGTGCATGAAGTAATTAGAAAATGTGAAGGTGGAGTTCAAAAGGAAAGGTTCAATTTGGGTGACATCTCTGTATAGAGACAGCTTACAGGGAAACTTTAAAAACATGGCAATTTTCTGCATGTATTTTTTCTAGACTAAAGAAATGTTTAAAATTGCATTCACAGCCTTTAAAATATTGAAGATGATTTTCATGCTTGCACGTCTTAAAATCAAATGCAAGATAAAACAAAAAGCCAACTTACAAGCAGTCGCGATACAGTTAACAGGATGAGGCATTGAATGCCTCCTTTCACCATAATTCTAGTGAAAATTGTGAGGAAAGGATACTAAAATAATTTTTACAGGTTGAAAATGAGAGCATTATACACATAGCTTATGCTAATTACGTGGTGTTTTTTTGTGCATCAGAGAAAATGTAGCATCTAGTTAATTACACAAGGGATGGATAAATTCTATACAGTAAACGAAAACAGAAGCAGGGAGGCAACCCCAGATATCCATAGTTGGAACAAGATCCTTGAAAATAGTTCACAAATTTGAGTTTTTAAGGATGATATTCATGGATAATGCATAATCTGAAACAGAAATAAAGGGTAGATCCTGTGGAGAATATGATGTTAATATACTTTTACTGCACTCTTCAGATTGCAACATCCACTGAACTGAACAAAAAACTGACATTTCCTAATAGGCTATATGGATGCAAGACTTGGAATGTTTAGTTGCAACAACTTCATTTTTGATTAAATGATCTTGTAGGAAATCTTCCGTCTGATAAAGAGCAAGCATTTTTCACCCTTAGTGCATCATACCTTGCCAAAATTGAGGTAATTAGAGGCAGTAGAGGATAGCAGACAAGGAATGGTAATAAATTCAGTATTTTTCTTATTTTTTTTAAAAAAAAAAACTTCCTGAAATCCACATATAGTGTTTTTAGGAAACCATGGGAATCAAAAATCTAAATAACCATACACTGATTTGAACCAGCACACTCCAGAATACTAGGCCTGAGAAATACCATTCACTCACTAGGCTTTGTAATAGCGAGACCATTGGAGAGTGGTGGATATGACATAGGTGGAATGAAGTCTTGGTACAAGGAATACTGTCATGGAAAAACCATTTTCCACAGAAATTTTTAACAATAACACGAATATTTTGCAATTGGATTCCCACTGAAGTGGTGTATTTTGTAGGATAACAGAAAGGTTATCCCAGGATACCATTTTTTTTTAGCCCTACAGATTTGAGGCCCGAGAATATTAATACTACCTTTTCCCCGACTCAAGGGCCCCCCCCCCCACAGTCAAAATCCACTCAAGCCAAGCCTCCCCCAACCAAAGTCCGTTCAAGCCCCCCCCCCCCAAAACTAAAATCCTGGATCCGCCCCTGCTGTGATAGTTTTGAAGACTCGTTAAACTGTTTGCATAGGACGGGCTGAAGGGCAAATAAGGCAAAATATATTGACGTTAAACAGCATAAACGGTCGCGGCGCGTGTCTGCCCCGCGGGGGTCACGTGAACAGATAACCCTCTGAGCCCCCCAGTGCAGCTAATACTTCCTGTTACATCTCACCCGTTTGTTAATGAGATTTTCGCCATCCACGACGTACTGAGAGAATAATTGTTGTGTTCTGGACTATTATTTGTTTGGAGAGTAATTCAGCAATGGTCTAAATGTTTCACAAGAATGAGCCTAACTACGTGAAGCTACTGAAGTAAACACGGACATGGTCTACGCTGATTATGATAGCGTGCAACAAATAGTGGCTCCTCCACTTACTTCGCGTCTATACATAGGAGAATATATTTCTCAGGGAAAATAATTTAGTCAAGCTGTTAAACGTATGCGATTAATTGATTATATTGATACTTTTTTTATATAAATACTCGTACATTCTCATCTCGTATTTACACATTCAACAAAACTTTTGAATTCTTTACGTGACACGAGATTCGTGATTTTTGGAAAAACCAACACGACTGCATATAATAAGTACTTTTAATCATATTTTGAATAAGTTATTTTGATTTTCAAATTATTTTGTTGCCACAAATCTTAATTTTGCGGTTCATAAATCAGCCTTCAGTCGAGTAATGTTTTTCTTAAATAAATGATTGGTATCCCTGAGGTTAATGCGTGTTAATTAACGGCCATGTTGGGTGGGCGGTAACGCATTCGGGAGGACGCAGGTTCAAATCCTCGTCAGCTATCCAGATTTTGGATTTCCATGACTGCCAGGCGAATGTCAGAATTTATTTATTGTAGGACGCAAAAAATAGGTTGAATGTATGTTCGTTTGGGCCAACTAGGACGACGTTTGGTGTAAATTTGCTTTCGGACGCAAATACATCTGTATTACAATTAGTGTTGTTATCTTTAGAGAGGGACTACAGTTTAACGTTGAATCCGAACTACAGAAGCGTTCTGGAGTACTTACACAGGAAGGTGCGTCAGAGGTTGGGTTGATGGCTTATGACAATTCGCAACGGTACAGGGATTCGAACCAAGGACCTTTCGAACTTCAGTCAGATTCCTAATCACTGAGCCACCAGGCCACTCAAAAAGAGTTATATCATTTAACTTAAGCTTATTTATGCACATACACAATGGTGAGAACAAATTTGTGTAAATAGAGTTGCAAATTTATTTAATTACTTCAGAAGAGTTATGGATATCAGCTAAAGATCCAATGACAGCTATCAGAGATGATATGTTGCAGCAACCGCAAAATGTTACCATAGTTACATAAACTGCGAACATTGCCTGCCCACTTGCTTTGCCTTATACTCTTAAGCTCCTGTTTATGATCCCCCATTGGCGTCTGCGGAGTTCGAAACCAGTAAACCTCATAGCAGGATTTATAATCAGATGTCCGTTTGATGCTGTTGATTGCCTATATTGGTGTTTCCATGTTTAAAAGATTTCTATAGCAACAAGGCAGAACAGATATAACTAGGAGATTGCCTAGGTTGTTAGCGCTAAGGAGAACCTGCATATTAAGAAGTCCGATTATGTAATTGAAGCGATGTATTTGGAGTTATTAAAACTAAGTTAAACTGTGCTGAATATAAAAAAAAACTATCAGTTCATTTATTTAGTTTAGCTGCACATCCAGAAAATAAAATAAATAGCTCCACTTCGCAGCAAAATAACGAAGCTATTAAGAAGCATAAAACACGATAAATATAAACAAACCACGTCGGAAATACAATAATTTTTGGCTTTTAGCGAAATTATTTAATCAAATTAATATCAATACTGTTTGTAAAATCATTTGGAATAAAGTCCATATAGTCAGATCCAAATTTATGGTAGGCACCTTCTAACATCCAGATGCTGATAAAACAGTTTGTCTAGTGCCAACCTAAACTAAGGGTTTAAATTATTATCCCTTATGGTCATAACCCCTCATGGTCATACCCAGGACACTTTACTTAAACAGAAAGCCCTGCAGAGACGTTGACTGATGCTGGACTTGCACTTTGCTAGGCAAGTGAGGGCATGAGTAGGCTTATTTAGTAATCAGCGAGGCTTCGAGGCCTCCTTAGGCAACTCTCACTGCCAAGGCTGGTGCCTCATCAGTATACAGGCCAGATCAATCCAGCACTAACAGATAAGTGGTCAAGTTACAACCCATCAGAGGACACCGCAGGGTCACCAGACTGGATGGCTGGCACTTCCCACTCTCTCCGTTGTGATAAAAAATAAGCAGATCAATTATATCACTCAATTATTGTACACAGAATTATTTCATGCTATGCGCTGTTATGGCTGAATACCCGTCCAGAGTAAGACAGCCAACAAAGTGTTCATGGCTACAATTTGACTGTAATATTCTACCCTAACTGCTCCCTTTCCCATCCTACTAAGCTGCAGAGCCCATACCACTCAGTGATCAGGCTAGTAATATCTAAATTTCAACTTTAGAGATGGCATCCTACAGTTCTAAAAGAAATAAGACCACATCAGTAGAAAATAAGTAGTGTCAGATCTGAGGTTAACTTCCGTGACAATAGAGAAATTTGGTGGCAATTGGAAATAAAATGTGTTAGAATTGTTAACTGTGAATATAAGCAGTCAGAGTAAATCAGCCAGGATTGCAGTGGTGGAGTGAGAAATTGTGAGAGTAGTAGAATAAAAGCTGACAAGTAAGTGAACAGACAGTAGTTGCATAACTGTGAAATCAGGAAGTGCTTGCAAAAGAGTCAAGTGAGAATGACATGTGCTGAAGATAAGGAAAAAGTAGGAAACACGGGGGAAGCAGAAGCTGCACTGAAAATAGGTTCCATAAAGAAGTCAAAAGGGTCCTATAAATGGAAGCAACAGAGAAGACTGGGAATTTAAGACTAACAGAAGCACTTAAATTAATACTGCAGACATTTGATGGAAACCAGGAACAACTTTGGGAGTTTATAAACAATTGTGATGTAGCAGAAGATCTAGTGCCCCTACAGACATAGGTCTACTATTTAAATGCATTCAAACAAAGGCAGTATGTTCTGCTAGAAGTAAACTTAAAGTCAAAGACAAAGTGACAGTGTGGCTTGAGGTGAGGGTAGTATTAATAGAGAATTATGGGTGGCTACCCAAAATTGATTAATATGCATATTTGTTCCTCAGCAGAAAAGAGGAGGGAGCAGAAAGAGTGGTAGATTGGGTTTATCAGATCGACAAAAAGCAATACAAGTTCAGGGAGTTAGCGAGAGAAGTAATAAAGGAAGAAGAATTGTCTGGGGCGACAAGCATCACATATATTTTTTCTATACGGTGTTTTTTTGTTGTCACAAGCCATTATCTCCCTTCACACTGACCGGAAATCAATAAATGAGGTATCATTTTAAACCTTAAGTTATACGCTTTTGTGACGTAATATTTTAAGAAACTAATTTTTTCAAATATGACCCTCAAAGATCAAAAATTTTATTATTTCTAAAATTCGTTTTTTTGGGTCTCAGGCCATTTATCTACCTGGATACCTAACCGAAATCAATAAATGAAGTAGCATTATGAAGAGTAATATCATCGCTTTGGTGACACTAAGTATTTTTTTAAAAAAAACCAATAATAATAAAAAAATTGGAATACAATCCTTGGAAGGAAAAATTTCCACCATTGTTCTACAATGCGTTTCTGTGTCACGAGTCATTTATCTCCCTTAATACCTAACCAAAATATATAAATGAGGTATCATTATAAAGATTAAAGTCTCCTCTGTGGTCACGTCATATTTTAAGAAAGGAATTTTTCTGACTTTAACCCCTAAAGAGCAAAAATAAAAGTATTTCAAAAATGCATTTTCTGTGTCTACAGCCATTTATCTCCTGGATACCTGAAATCAATAAATGAAGCAGTATTTTGAAGAGTACTGACACCACTTTGGTGACACTATGTGTTAAGAAAAAACATTTCTGGAATACAATTCTTAAAGGGAAAAATTATCAGTTGATCTTGTAAAACCTGCTGCTTGCTCGGGGTTGTAGCTTACAGCTTGTCTTAACTATGATCGTGTCTGGTACCCTTAAGTGATGCTATTTACAGTCGCCAATCCCTCGTAATTACCCCAAGGGATAAAGGTCTGTTCTTAAAACACAACTTCAGACTTCCTGATTAATTCCAGATTATATTTTTTCAAAAGTTCTTACATAAATTCGGTACCAGCGTAGGCCTAAAAGAAAAGCATCAGACTTCTACCCGAAATAAATGATTACAGGTTAAACCATCCTCTCACAGTAAGCAACTTCCTCCTAACCCCTAGATGAAAGTTAAAAGTTCATCCCGAAGGAAGATTGACCCCGCACCATTATAACGTCACTACTAAAATTTCTACATCTCCGCGACCAACCAACACGCCGTCCTCTCGGTTCAATTTCTGCCGAATTACTGCTGTCCGCCCAGGCTAGCGGAGGCTCCTTATATTCATATTGGGCCAGCTGACTCAGCAGACGCTTGATTTGACAAAGGGAAACCTTATTTTTATACCGATAAGTCTGAAATTTTGATATGTTATGAAGCACATTTTAAATGTCAGTTTTAGTTATGACAAGTTTTTTCCTAGGATTTGTGTATTTCGAGTTAAAGTCGTAAAAGCTTTACTCTGTCACCATTCCTACAATTCGTTAGTCTGTGAAATGATTCTGTTATCAAATTGTTCTATAAAAATTTCCTCAACTTTTGACATATGACACGTCTAGATCCCAAATGTATTTGATGGTGAAAATCGACTTTGAATATAAGTGCAAAGTCAGCTAAAAAACTTGTATGCTCATTATCTCCAAATATAAGAGTGCTACCGATCTGTAATATATCTCAAACTTTACTAAATTAAATTATCTATCTGATGGTAATATTATTTCCTCATTATCTATTTCCCTTAATGCCAATCCTTTGTTCCCAAAATAATGCTTAGCAGCAGCAATTATGTTCAAACCTTAATTTCCCTTTTATGGCTTATATCTTGTCGGAATCTTTACGAAAATCACTCCATGTGTTCAGTGAAAGCTTCTCTTTAATATAAATGTCTTTTCTATGTGCTCAGATCTGTATGTCTGCAGAAATGTTGAATTGCAGAGTCAGCGAAATCTCTTATTTTGTCTAAAAAACATACTTTCTTTTTACTTATTGACTCTATCCTTTAATATGTTGTGTATTATCTTATGCTGAACATTTTGAGCTCTGAGTCTTAGCTGTACCTTGAAAATTAGGTGAAAAAAGTTACTTGTGCAATAAATTCCATGAGCTTGCAAGATCACCAATTTCATGATATTTTCTTAATGTGATCTTCTAAAATGCAAGTGTTGGATCTAATTTGAATTTTCATCTCATTTTACACCTCTGAAAATGAATGTGGCCAAAAGGCTTCTAGAAATGTTTAAATTTCTTTATAATATTTTCGAAAACTTACAAAATAGCTCAAACTCTCCTTACTAACATGTTTCCTGACTCTCAAAACTACTGAAAAATGCTTCTAAAATGATCTGCTATTGGTTTTAAGTGTGTTAAGGACCCTTTGAACTGTTTTTGGAAGTATACTGACATAACTAAGGTTATGTGACAATCTACAGGGTGTTTTTTTGTGTCATGAGTCATTTATTTCCCTTAATATCTAACCAAAATACATATGGGGTACCATTTTAAAGATTAAAATCTATGCTATGGTCACATCAAATTTTAAGCAAGGATTTTTTTTCTGAATTTATCCCTTAAAGGGAAAAAGTATCAGTATTTTTAAATTCAATTTTTTTTTTTTTTTTTTTTTTTTTTTTTTTTTTTTTTTTGTGTCTCCAGCCATTTATCTCTATGGATATCTAACCAAAATCGATAAATGAAGTAGCATTATGAAGAGTAATGTGTCCACTTTGGTGAAATCATATATTAAGAAAGGAATTTGACCATTAAAGAGCAAAAATAATAACTGTGAATGTCGCACGTATGAGACATTTCAGAGCCAAGCCACTACACCATGAGTGGCCAACCCAAATGATCTTACGGGCCACTTTGGAAGTGCATCATTACTCCGCATGCCGCATATAAAATTATATATCGCGACTAGAGACATTTTTATGGAGTATAAAATTGAAACATGAGTTATTATTGTGTTTACTGTTATTCTTACATGTAAACATAGATAATATAATAATAATTATACTAAACGCACATTGTAAAGAAATATGTAACACTAAAAATGGAATATAAAAAATATTTTTTAAAAGTGTGATGAATCTCGCCGGCCGGAAAAATGTTCCTCAACCACGGGTTGGCCACCCCTGCACTACACTATGGTTACCAGAATTTTTTCTCCAAATCCGGGGACACTTCGCAACTTTTTCACCAAAATGCGGGGACGCTTTCGGGATTTTTCCTAATTACGCGTTGTACTTTTATAAGTTATATGATTAAAGGTTGGGTTAACTTAAAACCCACATATTGTTTATATTTTGTATTTTAAATGAGGATCACAGACAGCCATGTTGCACACAGCAAGGAGTCTTGATTTTCCAAAGCTGTTGTGTCCAAGACACAGTACCCTTGTAGTTTTCTTTTAATCCTACGCACGTACAAGGAAAGAAGTGGGCTTCATATCTCTTGCTTTAAACGAATGTTTATTTAAAAAAAAAATCTGAGGACAACAGTAAAAATCCGGGGACATTGCGGGGACGAAATCTGTCCGGGGACACAGAGCTAAAAGCGGGGACTGTCCCCGGCAAACGGGGACGTCTGGTAACCCTACACTACACAGTAGTAGCACGTTATCACAGAGATATTAACAAACTGTTTCACTGGCGTCGAATTTTGTTACTTATCTATTACACTAAACAAATAAACAATTTAAACAAATAAGGCAGTTCTTATTTAATCCTATTACAAACCCCCAACCTTACTATTCATTGTATTCATGAAATTTTTGCATGGGTGTTCTAGTCATTAACAAATTGGGAAGGGCAGTTTTTATACAATGGTTGCGAGAGACAGGAAGAAAAACAATAGTGAAGTGTAAGGACCAGCGTATGAGCTTAGATGACTAACTAGAATTAGTGATTGGAGCAGAAAGTGCATTGATAGGGGGACAAGAGAAAGAGAGGCCAAGAAAATGGAAAATCAGAAATTAGACACATACTCCAGGGTTTACCTGCTTTTTCTGTGGTAAGTTGGGGCCCATTACAAGAGAATGGAGGAGTAGATTGTGGGGAAAGATCCTTGTGGAATGAAGGTTTAGGGCCATTGATGCAGAAGAGCAAGAAAATAGTAGGTGTGAGGGGTTGCACCAGTAGTTAGGGATATGGCATCACGGGGCTGGAAAGCTGAAAGATATTGGCCCAGAGGAGTTTTTTTGGGAACTGCAAAGAAACTAATGGACCAGGGCATGGCACAAGTGACTATAGCTGTAATTTCTATGGTCACTAGGGGAAATTTAATTACTGCTTTGTGGACAGGTGTGATAAATGTGATGGGAACCATCATAAGAGAAACACCTCCAGGGAATGTCCATGGTTAAAGCTAGAGAAGAAGGAGCACAACTGCCAACAGGCATAGGAGAGCAGCCATCCTAGGCCTGTAAAAGTAAAGTATTTGCATCCCGCTGCAGTAAGGAAAATGAAACAGTGACCATAAGTTACGAAGAAGGCAAAGCTTGTACTCTAACATTCTTGGTGTACACTGAGGCACTATGCATCAAGGGAATTGTTGAGGAATCATTGCAGAAATTGGGGCACATAAGATTAATCATGAGCAGGCCTGCCGCTAGCTGTTTGAGCGCCCGCATGCAATACCGATTATGCCGCCCCCTGTCTAACTACAGCCAATGGTGGAGCTAGGAAATTTTTCAAACCGGGTCAAAAAACTGTGAGATTGCCGCCCCTTGGAACATTATTTGCCGCCCCCATTGCTGCCATCCCGATTGTCGCTGACCGCCCAAAGCAGCTGTTGAGCTAAAAAAAAAAGGTCACCAGCAACAAAATACGCTACTAATTACATCGCGGCCGACTGTCGATCACTCGTTTTGCCGCCCCCCTCGATGTGAGAGCGAGAGAGAGAACATGAACACGGGTGAAGTGGCCCAGGGGAAAAAAAGGTCATTCAGAGCAAAAAAATGCTAATAGTATGGAACAAATAGAGTTAGGGCCCCGAAAAGAGAAAATTTTAGAGATTGCCATAGAGGGTTGGCATTATGGTAAAACAGTAATTGTGAAAAGATAGGCATATCTGGAAGAGTAGTCACCAGAGGTGCTTATTATTGTCGTGGAAGGAAAAAAGTGTCATTACCATGGTCAACACCAATGAAGGGGATGTCATATTTCACTGTCCGTAAATGCAAGTGGAAGTTTTTGATGATGAAGAGATAGCAATTGTACAGCGGGCTGAAATAAAAAAGCCAAATTCGGCAATGGAGAGGTTGAAAAATCTAAAATAGAAACTATAGGTAACCATTAATATGTGGAAGAAAGAGAAGCTTATGTGCTGCATACAACAACATTTTCCATTTGTTGAGGGACAAGTTAGCTTATGACACAATGTTACAACAAATGATAGTTTTGAAAACAAAAGATCAAGATTGAACATTAGAAGTAAGACCATATTTCAATCCCCAGCCACAAAAATAAGTGCTATAAAGGGAATTAGACAAGTAGCAGACAAGTGGTACAGTTAAAGATAATTTTAGCACTTGGAATTTTCCCCCCTTTCTACTACCGAATAAACGTGATGCTACCAGGTAGAAATATAGGACAATAGCAGTGGAATATGCAAAACTTAATGACATGCAGTAGGTAGCATGCATCCGTTACCTCTAATCACTGAACTGGATCAGCTGGAGAAAGCAAAGTATTTTAGTTTGCAGGACCTCTTGCAAGGGTACTATCAAGTTATACTGGACCTGAAGTCACTAGAGATGACCACTTTTAGCAGTCCATATGGACATTATGAGTTCATATGTTCACACAGTAGACATTCCAGGTTTTGAAGAACATATTCACTAACCCACCCCTCATTCAATTTCCCAATTTTTCATGGGAATTCATTATAAGGACGGATGCTTATGGTGAAGCACTTAGGGCACTTTTGAGCCAGATATTTAATAAGGACAGTGCGCATCTTTACCCAGAGTAAACAAGGGTGGAGCACCATCGAACAAGAATTTTTGGCATTAGTCTGGGGTATGAAGCAATTTTAGGAATGTATATACATATCTGTACTAACAACAATGAGCAGGAAAGTACTTTAAGGCAATAAAACTAAGTAAGTATGGGGAAATATGGCCCAACACATATATCCCTATATATATACATACATACATACATATACATATCAGCATTTTACCATATGTACCGACCATAAACCCCTCACAGGCTTACAAATGTCAGAAATTCTTCATCTAGTTTGATGAAGTTGTGGCTCAAATTGCAAGGTGAAAATAACAATAATGATGACACCTTGCACAGGCTGTGAAAGCTAGAGACCCTAGGGAGCATTGGAGGGAAACCAGAAGCTAGGAAATACAACTAGGCAGAAATACCACTAAGGCCAGAACAAAAGTAGGTACTGCTAACAGAAATACATAGCTCATTCATCTGTGGATATTTAGGGATTTGGCGCAATCTTAAAAAATTAAAACAATTCACCTGGCCCAGAATGAAGTGAGATTTTATTGACTTCATTGGGAAGTGTAATAGTTGTCAGCAGAATAAACTGAGGTGGAAGGGTATTAAAATGGCATTATAGGTCATCACATATATCACACATTGCGCACCAATCTGGTGGGGCCCCTGCTGACCATTTCATCTAGCCATCAGTATACACTCACCTATCAAGGTGCAATGATAAAAATTTCATAAGCAGTTCCATTAAAAAGGCAAGATTCAGATTTAATGACCAGAGCCCTCTTTAAGCAAATCATCTTATGATATGGAATTCCCACCACACTGGTGAGCAACTGTAGGATGCAATTCTTGAGTTATACGTTCAACAAGGTGTGTATATTATCTCGGATAAAAACTACCCCATATCATCCACAGTCCAATGGGTCTCTGAAGTATGTGCAACACACCGTGGGGTATAATTGTGACATATTGTAAATCTACAGCAGGACAACTGGGATGAATATTTGCCCAATATAGTCTTCATCCCTAACACCACCCCTCATTGTACTATGAGGCACAATCCTTATAGCCTTTTCTTCTGGTGGCCTGTAAATCTGCCAAAGATATTACAAAGAGAAAATAGGCAACTCCAATATAACTGCAATGATTTTACCACAAAAATAAGCAATAGACTGCAAAGGGCACCCAAGTGCATGACAGGGGAGGTACAGCTAATGTAAACAGTGGTCAACCTAAGCAGTACTTTGCTTAAAGCTGAGTGCAGAAAAGCACCTACATCAGAAAGGATGCTGAAGCTCCAGCTGTCTGTGTTCTCCTAGCATCAGTGCTAAGATAGCCATTTGCCATTTTGCAGATGATTCACTGGGTGCTATTAGCTGGAATACTATATCTAGTGGCTGGAGAGTCAGAATACCAACTCTATTTTGATGGAAAGGTACTGTCCGGATCTGCAGGAAAACCTGAAGGTTAGTGAGTTATCTCAAACTAGAGGAATTACAATTGTAAATGCAAACACCATATGTTTGCAACTGAATTTTAATTTGCATGGACTCAGATGTGTTTCACCCTTATATCTAATGAAGTGCAAAACATGTCTGAGTCTATATAACTTAAAAACCAGTTGCTAATAGATATGTGTTTCCATGGTGTTTAACAAGCAACAGTGGAAGGATGGGCAATATTAACTAAGGGAATTAGATATAAAAGTCAATAAGCAGCTAGCTATGCCCTCAGGAATATAAAGTATTGTTGATAATAAATGGCTAGGGGAGAAGAAAACAAGGTCTCACTTGAACCTTGAATATTATCAGAAAGCAACGGCACCTCCTAGCACAAATCACCAGACATGAGATGCACATACAGCAAGATCTCCTAAATATAGTAGGTACTATGAGATATATATTGTTTTGGACTATGGACCATCTTGAGGGGCAATATCTGAAAAAGAGAACTGCGATGGTAGAGGACCAAGAGAGCCATACGATTCAATTAGAACAGGAGCAGATGATGGTAGTAAAGACATCTTTGCAGTCTATAAAAAGCACTGTAGAGGAAATAGTAGACATTGATATAATTGTTGGCAAAGGTTTGAGTGTATTAAAGTGCTACATAACCAATTTCAAACACAATCCCAATGTAATTTTCAGAAGGGTTAGCATCACAGCTGTGCAGAATCAGCAACTATTAAGGGCATCAATAGTAATCAGTAGTCTGGAGAAGGAATGTGAATTAATCGTAGGGACAATAATGATTGTGCAGCAAAGAATTTTGGCACCTCATTTGATCACACTGGTCAAAAATATTGGCTATTTGGGGTATATTAGACTACGTATGAAGATCAAACAATTACCCAATCTGCTCTTTATTGTCTGGAGATACGAATCATTAAAGATAGTGGAGCTGGATGCCTTTCTTTTAGAGATTATATATTGGACTATTCAATAACCACTCCTTTACTAGATAAAACTATATTCCAATTATACCGTCCTCTGTCTTTGCCATGCTAGTTAGCAAAAGCAATTACACTTACATATACCTTGTTTCCACCAAAGAAATGTTACTGTTACATACACCAAGGGACAATACATATTCCTGGATCACCAGGACTTGGAAAGCAAAAAGCGTGATCCTATCATTTGTATAAGTAAATGGACTTTTGTGCTGAAATCCACGACTGAAAATGCACACTGTGAAGTGAGATTACTGCAAGTAGCCCAGGCCATGCCATCCAATTGCTTACCCTGAGTAGCACAACTGTGATCAGCCTAAGGATGCAACTCAAGGGTAATCAGTGACTGTTTGTGTGCCCCCTCAGCAGAGCCTCACCATATTGTGCAACCATGGATGGTCAACGGATGCCCTGATAGAGGGAATGGGAAGGTCAATATTATACAATGCATGCGTGGTATATGGTAGAGATTTAATGCTAAAGGTGGAGCAAGTCATTGAGATGGTTACAAATCTTCCGGATCATTTGCCCTGGTTAGATCTGCAGGATGAGTTACCCAAAGCAATAGAAATAGGCGGAAAACTGTTCATGGAGAATCGCAGTGAGGCTCAGTCCCACACAGTTACCATCTAGGAGAGTTTGTAAGTGTGATAATCGCTTGGGGTGAGTTGGCATTAAGTGTGCAAGAACATAACCCCTACATCTGGGACCCCTTCAGGGTGGCCACAAGGTAGTAATTTAAAAATTCCCTGATATTTCCAGGTTTTCCAGAAAAATTTGCCATATTTTTCCCTGATTTAGAAAGTTTATTTGCATGATTAAGATATTTAAAGTTTTAATTAGATTTTGATTGTAAATAATTAAATCTGGTATAAAACTCAACAAATTAGAAAAAGAAACATGTTTAAGAATGTTTACTTAAAAATTTTATAACTAATTTAGTAATCTTATGAAGCATAATTAAAAATGAGTAGCACAAAAATAAGATAATGACTAATATGAACTAGAACAATTTAGTAATCTTTCAATATTTGGTAGATAAAATAATTGAAGATTTTTAAATTGTTCATCAGTAACTTGACTCAGTCAAAAGCTTAGTTTTTTATGCCTTTCATCATTTGCTACACTTTTCTTTCCAAATCTTCTGGTTCAGTTATTGTAGCTTCTTTTGTTCCATCTTCAATTTCTTCTGTTGCCAAGTTAACACTTTCACGTAAGTTTCCATGAGTCTACGCAAGATAGCAGGAACACGAGTTTGTAGAAACCATGCAATCGTGTAGGCTCACCTTGCGTGGTTGCTTGGGTGTGCCACTCGCTTTGGCAGCGGTTTATTTGGTGCAAGTCAAAGGCACAAGCACGATGTTTATACTATCGCATCAATTCAGCATTGAAAGAGCTCTGAATGACACAAAACTTTATAAATCCTACCTATTTAGACCTCTGGTTAGTATTTACATGATCTTACGTATTATTTTCTTCCTGCTTTAATTCGCCTTATAACATTAATACGAAAAAGTTATAAAGCCGTATAATTATCACTATTCACATTTTTGCTGGCATTGGTATCTTGAATCTAGGCTTTTGTTTTGATATTATAGGTTCAATTTTTCTCAAAAGAAGTTCAAAACCAGGACTTCGAAGATTCTCCACAAATTCAATATTTTTGGCACATCTGTTTCACACTTTGCTTGAAATTGTAAAACTGTTTAGTGAAACATAAAAACATCTTTATAAACTTACTACTCTACGATTGCTGTTTTATTCAGTAAAAAATATAACTTCTGAGTTTACATGTAGTACTATAATTCTGATTTAGATGTCATCCACCTTTTTTTTAAAAATATAATTTCGAATGCTGAGTTCCAGAGAGAGTTCATGTCAGCGCTCGCGTACGAACATCTCGTCATCCTATCTCGATGAGGCGCAAGACGAGATGCAAGTTACTAGTGTAAATGTGGCATTTGTTAGCTATTTTGTGTCAAAAATATATAAGCTGAATTATTTAATGCAAAAGTTCAATATTAAAATAAATTATCAAAAATTTCCAAATTTTGGGTTGTTGCAATTAAAATTCCCTGATAATTTTTTAAATTGCTTGAATTCCCTGACATTTCCATGATATTTCAAGGTTGCTTTAAATTCCCTGATAATTCCATATTTTCCAGGTTTTCCAGGTCTGTGGCCACCCTGCCCCTTCCATCTATTCATTCTGGTGTTTCGTACTTTTGTAGTTTTAGTAGAGGTACATATCCTATCTGTTATGACGAGAGTTGCAGGTAACAGTTACACCAAGTATGTCAGTGGCCTTCAAAGGCCATACCACGTGCCTTGCCTAAGACAAAAGGTTGCAATGAAGACCAGCTGCACAGCACAGAATCACCACTAGTTGTCTCTGTGTGCCAAGCTAAAGACAGCCTTTATTGATGACAATATCCTGTCTCTCTACTTCGAGCCAATATGTGCACATAGGACTTATAATGTATCGAACTTTTGTAAATCAGCCATGAATTTTAAAAATTTGTGTCAATCGTTACAGTGTCAGGAATTTTGGAAAGCCCAATGAATCTCTCAATATTTTTACACACTTTAGTAGTGTAAAGAACTTTTGTAAAGCAGCAATGATTTTTTTAATATTTGTATGAATCTTTATAGTACAGGGAGTTTTTGTAAAGCCAAAATGATTCTTTGAAAAATTGTAAGGGAATTTGAAGTGTATGGAACCTTTGAAGCCAAAATGATTCTTTGAACATATGTATAGGATTTTGTTATTTGTGGAATCTCTGTAAAGCCAAAATGATTCTTTCAATATTTGCATTGGATATTGTTGCATATGGAACCTGTGTAAAATCAAAATGATTGTTTTAATACTTCTTTGCGACTCTGTGTGGTAGAGAATTTTTGGAATTTGTATTTATGCTAAGAATATATACTTCATACCTCTGTAAAATAATGTTGTCAGAATCATGCGCATTTTTATATTGTTCATGCTTCCAGATTGACTCAGGTCAATATTATATTAGCATGTCCAAGATCTGGGAAATATGCAGGATATTGGGAAGGTATGGAAAATTCTGAGTATAGTGAATCTCAAAATTTTCTATTCTTTCAGGGGGGGGGGGTGTCTAGTGGCAGCCTCAATGGAGGATTTCAATTATTTCCCCTTATGGTCTTGGCCACTTTAGATAAGAAGAAAACCCTGTAAAGAATTCGATTGCCCTCAAATCGTGTGAGAGCACATAGACTTATTTGAAAAGCTAGTTTCTGGAAAAACATCAATTAAGACAATTTTAATCTAATGATTACAAATAGGCCATAATCATTTACAGATCTTTCAATGACTAAAAGATGAGGTGATCACAAAGTGGTATGCACAACCATAAAATCAAGGAAACTATAAGACATGTTATAAACAGATTTCTACGTTCTGAATATATACTGAAGTGTATTCACTTAATATGTATGTGATGCAGTCATTTCTTCAAAGACTTTTAAACGATGGAATTATTACTTTAAAGTAGCAGAGTAGTTCTGTCAAATATTTTTATTTTTATAAATCATTCAGTGTTAGTTTTTATTTCATTTCAACATAATTTATACAATTTTACTGCATGCAATAATATTTCAAACAAGCTGCATCAAGTTTCTTCAGAATATCAACAGCAAAAAAATCATTGTCAGCAAATTTGTTGTTTGATATATTTCAAATAAAATAGGAATGACGTTTTACTTTATTATCTCTTTGTCCGTTCTATACTTTTATCTTCTCGAGGTACATTTTTAATGAAATACATAATATCTTAAAGATCTTTTCTCTCATTCTCTTGACTACAACTGATATATTTATTTGCATGTAGCAGTAGCTTCTACATGACTGAAAATAAAATAAAAATCAACATAACAAAATTCAAAAAAGGAGAGAAATAAAATAAAAAATACATGAAATCACTATCTTCTGGATGTATTATTGAAGAAATATGTTTATAGAAAGGACAAAGCTAAAATAAAGTAAAAAAATAATGCTTATTTCATTTGAAAACTATAAAAACAATAAAATTATTGACAACAAACATAAAATAATGACTTTTGAAAAAATGAAGTTATTTGTACGTGATGTTCTTTATGTTAAATACTAGCCACAAAGCCCATAAAAATGACGGGTTTAACAGTTTTTTTCTGGTAGTAAATTTCTTTTTAGTTGCTTACCTAAATAGAACTGTTACAAAATAAAGCTCAATGTGCTGTAATTTGCTGTCCTTTAAGATGTAGCAAAAAGTTACAGTTGTCAGCTTGATCCAGGTTGCATTTCAACCTAACCACAATCTCTGTCAATATCACTAGTATAAAATCAAAGCTTCAATCACACGCGAATTAATGCATTCCCTATATCAAATATCAATGTCATCATGAATCGTGATACAAACTTGATCCAAAATCTTCACAGTTTCTTACATCTTTCTTATTGTCTATGATGAAGATCAAGGTTTTAATGACTGACACAGCTTACATCCAGCTGAAATAATGACACCAGTGAAAACGAAGGATGCTAAAAATAAATCGGTAATTACTGAGTCACTGGATAGTGCAAAAGAACAAATCGAAGAACTGGAGAAACAGGCAGCCAAAGTAGGATTACATATATCTTATAAAAAAAACACAGTTCATGACAAACATCAATGATGCTCCTCAAAATCTTAAACTTCGCAATGGAACAATAGCTAAAACAAATTGTTTTAAATATTTAGGAGAATGGATAACGAGTGACACAAAAGAAAAGACTGCAATAAAAACTAGAATACATAAAACGGAAAGAGCATTTCATATGACAAAGAACATATATAATAAAAAATCCTTATCATGGAACACAAAACTAAGGCACTATCAAGCAGTGGTTAGAGCAGAAACGCTTAAGCTAACAAGATATGGGGATTTTGAAAAACTGGAAAAAGTAGAAAGAAGAATCTTGAGAAAAAAACTGGGACCCAAACCTAATAGTAATGCTGAATACAAATTAAGACCAAACCAAGAACTATATTCGAAAATAGGAAAATTAACAGCTATAATGAGGAAAAGAAGACTGAAATTTTACGGGCACATATACAGAATGGATAGTAATAGACTAACAAAACAGATCTTCACCTTACTGAACAAATACAAATCCAAACCCACATGGTTCACTGAAACTGAAAAGGACATGAAAAATGCTGGAGTGAAAGCATATATAATAAACAACAGAACAGCTTTTAGAGAAGTAATTCACAAGGCAGGTTTTCAGGAGAGACAGAAATACATCAAGGGAAGGAAATGGACCCAGGAACAAAAGGAACAACACTCTCAAAGAATGAAGGAAGTTTGGAAGCAAAGAAAATTAAAAACAAAGAAACATAGCCAAAGTTGATTTATCGTACCCTCCAAAAGGGTTATTCGGAATAATAATAATAAATAAATCTTAACAACTTACAATATGCCATGTAATATTAGTTTTGATTGTGGTTTAGGCCGCGTAGATCGCAATCAATTTGGCACGTCTTTCATTCAAACCAAGTAATTATTTCAGTAAAAAAGCAAATATGCCATTCTAGCATTACATTTCTTAGCAATTACTTAAATAAATAGAATTGTTATAAAATAAAGCTCAATGCAATTTCTAGTGCCTTGCTCTGTAACAAAAGGTTTTTAGTACTATCCTGGTCCAGGTTACATTTCAACCTAACCATGTACTAAACTTGCCACCAGAGAAACAATACTTCAATCACACACATATTAATACATGTACTATACTGCATTTTAGTGGTAATAATGCATCGCGATACGAACAAAATCATAAATATTTATGGATTCTTCCACCTTATTTTTTTTTTTTATATTCGTGATTCATATAGATACTAACACCTTTGAGTGGCTGACACAGTTACATGCAACTGAAATACGGCATCAGTAAAAGTAAAGGAAATTAAAAATAAATCTTAACAACTTATGTCATTCCACGTAATATTAGTTTTAATTGTAGTCTATGCTGTATAGATCGCGATCAGTGTGGAATTATTTTCATTAAAATGAGGTAATGATTTAAGTAACAGAACACTCCAGAAAAGATTTTAAAAAAATAAAAATAAAATAAATTACTCTTGCCCTCTTCAATGTCAAGTGGCAGTTCTAATAACAATCAATCAAAACTGCCACTAATGTTGGAAAATTACAACTTTTATCTTACATACCCGCGACCAAAGATTTTAATGAATACTTTTACATAAAACAAATATTAAAGGTAATGTCATAGATGACCAACAGTTGCTTATTATAATATTAGGTTATTTCAACCAGTAAAACTATGTAAATAAATGAAAAAAATTAACACTTATTGATTTTTTAAAGAAATAAAAAAATTTGACAGAGTGCATATTCAATTCCGGGCATGAAAAGTTAGGGAGCAAAGTAATTACAGCTGGAGTAAATTGCAGCATGAAAGTTAAGAGCAATAATTCCATTATTTAAAAAAAAAAGCCATCAGAATTTTCTGCAAGTGAATATCTAAAAATAGGGTGCTTTTTAAGAAACGAATGTACCACAGACATATGGGTTGAATACTCAGCAATATACACTCAGGAGTTCAAAATCAATTTATAACATGTCTGATGATCTTGTTAGTATAAAAATAAAGCATCATTTACACGTTTGAAAATATTCAAAAGAATGTTTTGCAATGTATCTGTGAGATTACTACCAGTATATAAAGTAATATGGTGTAGCGTTGAAGAGATGTGCAATAAATTTACATTTACAATCAGGGAAGGTATTGAAATATATGTATCAAAATGGACAGTATGAGTAACTAAACGAACGATCCACCAAAGTACATGAAAAAATAAATAAAAAATAATGCTCAAAAAGAAAAGGAGGAGTCACACACTCAAATACAGCAGAACATAGTGACCTAGAAAAAATATCTGAAGTAAGAAATTTTTGAAACTTTGGTTGTATGTAAGGAAAGTCAGTTGTAAGGACAAGTGCATGCCAATAATAAAAAAAATATTGAAAGTGTGATATTCAGACACAGTGGTAAAAAATGAATGAAATTTGGTCCATGTATCCCCATGAGAAGAGTATTAAATGATTAAAAATTGAAATACTTGTAATTGTATGAGAGTTATTGGGTTGTTTACTATGCAAAATTGCAAAGCTTTTAGCATACAAATGGTGAACAGTGTACTGTACCTTGACACTTTTTGTCCACAAATTCTTGTTGACCTAGTATGCCAAGGCAAAGAGTGATGATATTCTTCACCCAAATGTCTAATGGTTGCATCATATCATGAAATCTCCAAAAGGATTGGCTATAATGCAGTGTCAGTATACAGACATTTTACACAGTGGATGAAAGAAGGCTCTAGTACTCCTAGACCAAGCACAGGTCCCTACAGAAGGACCAAGTGAAGACAGCCAAATTGTGTGGACGAGTGTTGCTGGCAGACTGGTGACTACAGGCCAGATCCCAGCTGTGATTACAGAGAGAATCACCTCCGGACGATTGTAAGCCAATTGCTTGAAGCTGGGTTGCATTCTCTGCACCTATGCAATGTGTTTTATTAACCTGATTTCATTCCCAGCATTGTCTAACCTGGTGTAAAGCAAAATGCAAATGGACACGTGAATGGCGTACATTTGTGTTTAGAGACTAGTCTCGATTCTGTCTGTGGTAGAGTGGCAATAGGTAACATGTACGCAGGCATAGTGGAGAAATGGCTTACCCTGCTATAATTTCAGAATGTCACAGGTCCAGCCACTGGTGTCATGGATTCGAATCAATCAGTTTCGACACCAGGACTGAAATGGTAGTTGCTAAAAGCACAATGACAGCCCAGCACAAAGTGGATGCAGTTCTGCACCTTATTGTGATACCCTTCATGTCCACCATCCAAATAGCATCTTCCAACAGGATAATGCCTGTCCTCTTGCTGTCACCATCACAACACCAGCCTCTGAATTGGACCACACAGGCCCCATACTCATCCCCAATAAAGCATTCTACGATGCCAGAAGTAAAAACATTAGATCACATGGTCACTCGGCACAAACTGTGCAATAAATGACTGCACAAGCCAAGCAGACATAGAGAGACATACCACAAGAAGACATCTGAACAATTATTGATCAATGCCGGCAAGGATCCACAAATGTATAGGTGCTCAAGGTTGATGCACTTCTTACTAATCCATTTCAATTTGTCATCATTTCTTCAGGGTACAATCCAGGATATAGCTACAAAGTTTCTTAAAATTCCATCATTCCAGTCTGGGTGTTGCACTTTAAATTTCTGCCAGTGAATTATATTAAAGAGAGCCATGAAATTCAACTCACAAAATAAAATAAGGATGTCATACCCAATTTAATTAAACTGTAATGGAGCATATGCCCCAGTTTCACCTTCCTTGCAAATTTTCTGAATTCATGTTTACCACACATTTACTTCTAGCCCCTACAAATTTAATTTTCAATTTCTTCATTGTTATGAGGATTTTTTTTTTTTTTTTTTTTTTAGCAATTCTCTTGCAAATTCAAGTCCATGAGTCTCTGACCTACAACAGATAATTTTTCAACTTTTGCATTGCTTGCAAGCAAGTGTCAGCTTATGGTTGTCTCTTCTATTCCAGATATTACTCCTTACTCCTTTACCAAAATCCATCTAAGCAGCAACATCAATATATGCCACAAACAACATAAATACCCTTTCTAAGATTGTATGCTGATGATACACTTATCTAGATGGAAGTAAAGAGTTTCAGTGATTGTTGGGAAATATGATATTGGCATAATTTCATGGAGTAATAAATAATAAAAGTAAAAGGAAATGGGCGTAATGAACAAGAAGAATCTGCTCAAACTGTAGTACAAAGTAAACAGTTCAATCATTGATAACGTAGGTTCCCTGAAGTAGTTTGCCATAATGGTACAAAGCAACATGAAGTGGTATCAGCACATAACTCATAGGTAAAGCTAATTGTGGACAGCAATTCATAAGTTGAAATCTGACGAATTGTAACACATACACCATAAGAGACAGTGTACAAACCTTCTGTGTGGTCTCATTTAGAGTACTGATGTGCTGTTTGAGATCTGTATTACAAAGAATTGACTGACAGTATTGAGAATCTACAGATAAAAAGCCACTCATTAGGTATGTAACAACTTCCTACATTGCTTAAGAAACAATCACACAACTGATGCATTAATTATTCTGGAAATGTATGGTAGACAGATGACATATGTCCCACTGAGTTACATCCAAACATATAGTTTCATTTGTCATTGTGGTTAAATAATATGGGTCATAATGATAGAAGGGATAAGTGAAATAAGATGCCTAAATGGATTGGAATTGAAAAATATAGAAAAAAATGAAAGCAATAACACTAGAACAGAATTGGATGTATTAAAAAGAAGTGAGAGAATTTCATTGGTTATACAAGAAAATAATATCTGATAGCTGAAGCAGAGGAATGACAACAAAGTACCTCCTCAGAATGAGACTTATTTTTTTCAAACACATGAAAAATTTATGGTTTCCTGATATACATATTAAAAAAATAATTCAAAACTTGCTTACCACAAAGTCACAATACAGGATAGTACCACCTTTCCTTACAACTTCTATATTTATTGAACAGGAAGGCCCATAACTTTCAGCTTCTATAGGACTGAAATGAAATTGAATAAATGTCATAAAAATCCAAAAGTAAGTAATCAATTAATTAATTATAAAGTTATTCAGTTACAAGATTATCAGGATAATAAGCAAAGACAAGGAAAGCAAACCCAACACTGGACACAGTGGAGGAGAAGATAAAAGGTCAGTGACAAGTAAAACAGAATATTAGCACACCTAAATTACAACATAATTAATTATGGGAGTAGATAAGACACATGGCAAGACAATCAGGTTTGCACACACTGACACTCGACTCGCACATGAAGAATCTCAGTGGAAACTGTGAGAGTGGAAACAGTAATGGTAATGGGGTGGAAGGAAGGGGAAAAACTGTTATAAATACGAAGAAATATCACCATTGAAATTGGGGGAATGTAACTATACTAAATTTACAGTTATAAGTATGTGAATAAGTATGTTTTCCAATAAATATGTACTTTCATTTACTGTGACAGTTGCTTTCCCTATTTGTAGCATTGCCATCCGTGGCAGATGCATCTGTTTCAAAGAAGAAGCACCATCAGCTATTCCTTAAAACTGTAACAGAAAATCATTTCCCACTGCTAAACACTTATCTTGTACAAAAGCTAATTACAATCCACCCATCACACAATTACTCCCTCTCCACACCTCTCAAAATTAATTGTAGCTCCATTCTCGTAACTTGTGTTGAAAGGAAACTAAGTCTGTATCCACAAATGCAGAACCTCCATATGAAATCGTAGCCTATTTTGCTCCTACCTCCACAAGTTCTAAAGTGGAGATATAATACAGGTTTTGTTTACATCGCAATATACACTGATCAGCTAGAACATTATGATCACCTACTTAAAAGCCGGTATGTCCGCCTTTGGCACAGATAACAGTGGTGACGTGTTTCAGCAAGGAAGTAATGAGGCCTTGGTAGGAAGGAGTTGGCACCACACCTGCACACACAAGTCACCTAATTCCTGTAATTTCTGGGGAGCAGAACAATGAGCTCTGACACCACGTTCAATCTCATCCCAGATGTGTTCGATTGGGTTCAGATCTGGCGAGTTGGTGGGCCAGAACATCAATTACAACTTGCCACTGTGTTCCTCAAACCACTCCATCACACTCCTGGCCTTTTGACACCACACATTATCTTGTTGGAAAATGCCACTGCCGTTGGGAAAACATGGTTCTCATGAAGGGATGTACATAATCTGCAACCATGATACTTATTGGCCATCGTGGTGCCTTGCACGAGCTCCCCTGGACCCATGGATGCTCAAATGACTGTTTCCCAAAGCATAATTGAGCTTCTGCCAGCTTGTCTCCGTCAGTAAAGGTGTCAAGAAGCTGTTCGCCTGGAAAATGGTCGATTTGAACCCTCCCATCAGCATGATGAAGAAGATATCAGGATTCATCAGACCATGCAAAGCTCTACCACTGCACCAATGTCCAGTGACATGGACACGTGCCCATTTCAGTCATAGTTGCCAATCTCGTGACATTAAATTTGACACATGCATGGGTTGTCAGCTGCGGAGGCCCATCGTTAGAAGTGTTTGGTGCACTGTGTGACAGACACAGTTGTACTCTGCCCAGTTTAAAGTTAGTTCTACCACAGTTCGCCTCCTGTACTGTATTACCAGTCTGTTCAGACTATGACGTCTGACATCTGTAATGAGGGGTGGCCCCTCAACCCACAGACATTTGGACATGGTTTCACCTTGGTTCCGCCACTTGTTGAAGACACTCACTGTATCACTCCTTGAATACCTTACAAGTCGTGCAATTTCCAAAATGTGTGTGCAATCTTCTCAGCCATCACAATTTGCTATCGTTCAGACCAAGATAAGATGGATCGCGCACCTTCCCTATTGTAAACAGGGATACCACACCACTCACTGATACTACATGCTCCATGTATGTGCCTGAATAGCAGTCATTCCTTGTCAAGTGACGCTGCTATGGCCTGGACAGGTTTATATCGATAGCAGGTAGGTAGTCATAATGTTCTGGCTGATCAGTGTACAAATTATACAGCTTATTCTTTACTCTTTATAGACAATCTGGCATTTTATCATTTAGCTGCCAACAATGTGGATGTTTTTTCTTATGCTCCTGCAGTAACAACAACAATTAACTGAAAAGGGTTGCCTGAACCTGTATTCCGTACAGTAATCATGACAGGAATTAAGGAAGCAGATGTCAGGCATGATGAAGTATGGTGGCATAAATAAAATTAGTTGCGCTGCAAAGTTCATTAGTCACAGATTGTTATGTTGTCACATGTGTAGTAAGTATCAAATTTAACTCACTAATGAAATCATTGCACATATATATATTTCTTTGTCCTTGAATATGAGGTTTTTTAAAAAATCTCTTTGAGAGTATTATCTCAAAATTGACGAAGCTTATACAAAATGCAGAATTAGTCATTAAAAATATTCTAATGTTTATTTTATTTTTAATATTGTATTATATTTTGATAGGAAAATTCAATGCACAAATTGGCAGAGAAAAGAAATTCAGACTTACTGTAGGACTCTAGCCTGCTCATAAAAGAACCAACAAAAATGGAAAATGACTGTCTTTTGTGACACTTTTTGTTTACAGTTAATGTCGATCCATTTCGTGGACCTTCCACAAAAGGAAATAACCTGTAGAATGCTGAATTATCATTCAGGAAAATTTGAATTAAACCATGTGGCCATTTCTAAGAAAAGGAAATTTTGAATGTTACATTCAAAAAAGGAAAAATTTAGTTTCATCCCTACAAATTCATACTCAGAATACATGGAAATAGGCAAATCAATCTTAAACTTCTAAAACAAAACTCTGCAACTTTTCGTGCCTATATCTCTAACCAGAATCCTAACTGTCCAGAAGTTAAAGATACACTCTTAAAAGCTGCACAAAACATTACCTTACCAACAAGAAAACCCAAAAATAGATTGTGGAATCAAATCTGAAACAAACTGATTGAATTTAAAGACTGTCAAAACTGTAACTCCAATAAAGCCACACAAAATTAGCAGAATTCATTAAAACACAAAAAAACTTTTAAAAACCATTAGATTGGAAAAATTAACTTATGGTAAACACAAACAGAAGCTGATCAATTGGTTGGTTGGTTGGTTGGTTATCTGGGTTTTAGGGCACGTCGACGACGGGGTCATTAGCACCCTAACAAAAACCAGGAGTGACAACGATGGCAAAATTGCCGTCTGTGTGGCCGACTGTAAAGGGGTCGGCCACAGAGACAGCACAATAAAATACTAACATACTAACTAAAATACCGTCTGCGTGGCCGACTGTAAAGAGGATCGGCCACGCAGACAGCAACGATAAATAAAACTGAGACTATGCAATAATATATAAAAATACATACATTAACTGGTTGGCTGTAAAAGGGCCAACCTAGTTTAAAAAAACAGGTTAGCTGGCTGGCTGTAAAAGGGCCAGCCATATAAGCAGTGTCACAAGTAAAAACAGTACTTGGATTGGTGGTTGTAAATGGCCACCAATCCAATCTAAAACCTAGGCCGATCTGCCCAAAATTTTTGGGACAAGACCGGCCAAGCAACAAAACTTTAAAACCTTAGCCACGTTGTCACCGTCATCGTTTAAAATAAGGGACAGATCGTTGGCTAAGCCAACGTCTGCCCTTAAATCTAAAAACAATACACATTCGGTTAAAATGTGGCGTACCGTCAAAGGTACGCCACAAGCATCACATTCCGGAGGGTCCTCTCGGCGGAGAAGGAAACTATGAGTTAGAGGACAGTGCCCTATACGGAGGCGAGTAAGGAGAACCTCATCCCTCCTCGCCCGCTGGAAGGAGCTGCTCCACGGCTGAACGGTCGGTTTGACCAGCCGGAGCTTATTATGCTCAACTTCCAGCCACTGCCTCTGCCAAACTATCAAAAACAAATCTCTTCGCCGCCGAGGCAAGGTCTGACTTTGGGACCGGTTCAAAGTCGGTTCTGACCTTGTCGCAGGCTAACTTGGCAGCTTCATCAGCTGCCTCGTTCCCCCTGATTCCCACATGGCCCGGTACCCAGCAGAATAATACCTCCTTTCCACGAGATTGGAGGGAAAGGAGGGCGTCCTGGATGTCCTGGACTAGACGATCTGCTGGATACATATTTCCTATGGCCTGAATACAGCTGAGGGAATCACAGCATATGATGAAACACTTATCGCGATTTACTTTCATATGCTGGAGCGACTTTAGCACGGCGTAGCACTCGGCAGTAAAAACGCTGCACCTGCCGTCAAGTTTATATGTGTAAGTCGCTCGAGGGAACACTACGGAGCAGCCAACTCCGTTAGCCTGCTTAGACCCATCCGTAATACCGGGGTAAAATTATGATACTCGTTTAAGACATCTCTAAAAATTCTGATAAAAACATTATCGCGGTACACAGCTTGTTGTAGCCGCGATAATTCTAAAATCATTCTGGGCCTCTTTAAAAGCCAGGGAGGAGATTTACTCCAACCCTGGTGATAAAAAGAAGGAAGCTCGAATCCGTATTGTTCTAAAATTAGCCTTTGTACGGTAGCTGAACGGTTTAGTGGCTCTATGCCGGTTGGTATAGAGCCGCTCGTAGTTGGGGTGTAGAACTATGTCGTACACGGGACTGCCAGGTGTTATGGCAACGTGCAGGATAGTGTCGCACCATGAGGAGTCGCCGGCGGATGGTAAGCGGCGGCTCGCCCGAGTCAGCACAAATGCTGACAATAGGGCTGGTGCGATATGCACCTATGGCAAGCCAAATTCCAGCATGGTGGACACTATCTAATATACGCAGATAGCTGTCCCGTGCCGAACCATAGACGATACAGCCGTATTCCAACCGTGACCATACAAAGGCTCTGTAAAAGTGTAGCAGGCAGGAGCGGTCAGCGCCCCATGACCTGCCACACAGACATTTTCAAAGATTAAGAGCTTTTAAGGCCTTGGCTCTCAGATCTTTTAGATGCGCAAGCCACTTGAGCTTTGTGTCAAAAATGAAGCCCAGAAAACGTACAGTATGACTTAAACTTAAAATGGTGTTCCTCAGGGTAAGGTGAGGCTCTGGTAAAAGGCTTCTGCTGCGAGTAAAAAGTACACATCAGGTTTTCTCAGCAGTGAAATGAAAACCGGTGTTCACTGACCATTCATCCAGCCTATTCAGCGCGAGCTGCAACTGCCGCTCAGTGCTTCTCAGGCTGGACGATGCAATAAAAATTAAAAAGTTGTAGGCTCCTAACAAATTACTTCAAAAACTCCCAAATTCTGAACATCCAAAACAACAACTCACCATTTAAAAATCCACTAGAAATCCAGATTCAGAACCTTTTACTTTGGAAGAACATATAGTGTATGCAATGCATTTTTCTCATATATCTGGTAAGATGGTGTCACAGAAACAAAACAAATTGGCAGAAACTAATCAAGATGTTAAGCAAAATAATACAAAGAACTTCTACAGAACTTTCATAGAAGAACCACCAAATTACTGAGCACCTAGTCTTTGTTTCAAACATCTGGATGGACTTCTAAAAAAAATAACATGAACGACGATGCAATGAAAATTAAAAAGTTGTAGGCTCCTAACAAATTACTTCAAAGACCCTCTAATTGTGAACCCTCAAAAGAACAATTCACATTCGAAAAATCCTCTCCAAATACAGATTCAGAACCTACTACTTTATAACAAATAGAATGTATAGTATATGCAATGTTATCTTCTTGGAAGTTCAGTTAGATGGTGTTACACAAACCCAACAAAAT
Organism: Vandiemenella viatica; assembly: GCA_031002005.1. Taxonomy (NCBI): domain Eukaryota; kingdom Metazoa; phylum Arthropoda; class Insecta; order Orthoptera; family Morabidae; genus Vandiemenella; species Vandiemenella viatica. Next base: position 202,316,115 of record CM061920.1, read on the forward strand.
AAAACAAACTGGAAAAAACTGATCAAAATTTCAAGAAAAAAACATAAAGAACATTTACAGAACATTCAAAGAAGATATGTCAAATTACCAGGCACCTAGCTTTTGCTTCAAGCATCTGGGCGGGACTCTAGAAACAACATGGAAAATTGTAAATTCCTAACAAATTATTTCAAGGACCCATGTCCCATGTTAGAAGAAACAGAACATATAATCTATGAAATGTAGTCATCCCAGATGTCCAGTCAGAGGGTGGGTTCGAAAGCCAACATTTCAACAGTTGAATCAAGTAGCTTCCTGATGATATAACCATACTCTGAATATCTAGACGGTCAAGGCTCATATCATGCTTCCTTTTATATGCTAGGAAAGAGCATGAAAAATTTGGTTCCATATGATGTCCGCTCCCAAGGCACTTGGATCTTACTCACAGGTTGAAATGCAGCCCGTGACACTGATTCTGACAGTTTCAAAAGTGCTGACTTAATCAGTAATGCTTCCATGCTTTTGCCCTTTCTTGAAAATCTGTCACATTCTTGCCAGAGATCCATAATGACTGGCAACTAGTTTTTACTTAGGTACAGCCTGCCATCACTATGTATACAGCTTTTATTCAACGGGATTTCCCATTACTCCCTTATGATGAAGTCCTAGAAGGAGAGTCCCTCAACAGTACAACTATTTTACTAATGTCTATTCTGTGCCATTCATAGATGTCATGCTTGGCTATAGCAGATTATAAGATTAAGCCAGTGCTTGCAACATGGACCATGTATTCAACATATAAGCAGTGCCTAGGAAATGGAAGCCAAGATTTTCATGTACCAAGATGGAAAACTTATGAAAATTCAATTTTCCAATATTTCTCTAGTCATTAAATTCAGATATTCTTCTTCCTGTTAAATATCCTTCATTGTAGGGTTTGCTTTAGTGGACTACTTTTTCCATTTAAACCAATATTGTACATCCTCAGGTGAGGTATTCACTAGTCACTTAGCTTAACTGTGCAGGACACTTTGGTCAGGTAGTAGGAAAAGGTTTCAAAATTCTGCACTTGTTGGAGAGAGTGATAAGGGGATATACGAGAGAAGTAAAGGAATTGGGTTACAAAACTTTGGTCAGACCATTGCTTGAATATGGTAGTATAGTATGGGACCCACATTTTTCGTATCAAATAAAGGAGTTGGAGAGGGTGCAGAAAAGGGCTGCTAGATTTGTTTCTGAGAATTACCACAAAATGCAATCAGTAACAGATATGATAAAAGAGCTGGAATGGGATTCATAGGAAGACAAGAGGAGGGTTAAGAGGGTCATGGGAGTGTACAAGTTTTACGAGGGTTGTTTTTTAAGTAAGGGACGTTTTCATTTTTTTAAAAAGATACAAATACTTTTGTAAAAAAACTTTTATTTTCTGATTCTACACACTTTTACCTGTTTTTCTACATAGTTGCCTTGTTTATTTAAGCACTTGTCATACCATACAACTAAGTTTTTAATTCCCTCTTCAAAGAATTCGGCCACCTGCTCCGACAGCCAAGAGTTCACAGCCGCTTTCACTTCATCGTCGTCATTGAAGCGCTGCCCGCAAAGATGGTGTTTCAGGTACTGGAAAAGGTGAAAATCGCTAGGAGCAAGGTCGGGGCTGTATGGTGGATGGTCCAAAACTTCCCAGCCAAAAGAATCAATCAAATCCCGAGTCTTTTGAGAGGTGTGAGGCCTAGCGTTATCGAGCAGGAGCAAAACTCCTTTTGTCAATATGCCGCGCCTTTTGTTTTGAATTACTCTGCGGAGCTTCTTTAGAGTTGCACAGTAGGCATCTGAGTTGATTGTCGTTTCTCGTGGCATAAAGGCCACTAGCAAAGCACCGCGCCAGTCCCAGAACACAGTTGCCATAATCGTGCGGTTTGACAGCGTCTGTTTGGCTTTGAGCTTGATGGGTGAGGTTGTGTGTCGCCATTACATCGATTGTCGCTTGCTTTCGGGAGTGATATTGGGATACCCATGTTTCATCTCCAGTGACAATTTGACTCAACATGTCATCCCCTTCTTCCTCGTAACGAATCAAAAAGTCCAATGAAGTGGCAAATCTTTTCCCTTTGTGGTCCTCTGTGAGGAGTGTGGGTACCCACCGAGAACACAGTTTCTTAAACTTTAGGTTTTCAGACACAATTTTGTACAAAACCGATCTTGAAACTTGTGGAAATTCCAAAGAAAGAGTGGAAATTGTGAATCTTCTGTCCTCACGAATCTTTGTTTCGACTGCAGCCACCAAATCATCAGTGAGCACAAAGGGCCAGCCTGAGCGTTCTTCGTCATGGACGTTTTGACGGCCATTTTTAAACTCTCTAACCCATTGACGCACTTTACCTTCACTCACTGCATTCAAGCCATAAACTTCTGTTAACTGACGATGAATTTCTGCAGCTGATAGGATTCTCGCGGTCAAAAAACGTATCACTGACCGTATCTCACACACGGCGGGCGATTAAATAATCGTAAACATTATAAAGTAGCACAGCGATGCGTACACGTCAGGTACAGAGCTGCAACTGGCATCAGTGTGAACGGGAAGGATGCCAGCATGTGGCGCGGTGGATTGTTGCGGCGTCCGCGCAAACTACGGGACTATACGCGCGAACGGCCCTTACTTAAAAAACAACCCTCGTATATTGGTGATGAGGCATGGAAAGATATTGGTGTAAGAATTAAAAGTAATGCACGGAAGGGAAACGATGACCATGAACACAAGCTGGCACTTGATTTCAGGCACACGGGTGTAGGAAGATTCTCTTTTTTGGGTAAGGGTGTATTAGGTATCTTCAATTTAGTAATAACAAAATTGTGAAAGTTATTAACAATTCTTTGTAATCACATTAAAATGATTTTTTATGGTGAAACTATTAAAGTTACAGAATTTTTTATAAGGATTAAAGTTGATGTTTTTTATATCATCTAGCGATTCTCAAAATTTCAGTGAGATAGGATTATTTTAGTTTTCATGGTCAAAATATTTGATACTAGCTTTCAAGTGTGAGAGACGAATCTGATTAATTATCTGAAGATTGAGGCGGATGTCTTACAGCTTCCCGCGGTCAGTGAGCATAAATACCCACTCAGAATCTTCCTTATTCTTGCAATCTCAGTCGCACAGTCTTCCAGACACAGTGAGCGTGGCACTATGTAGCTTAGTCAGCCAGCAAGTTTTATTTCAAGCACTAGGGTGCTACCGTGTTGACACAGTGTAAGTTCGCTTATTCAGCCAGTTTTAGTGCAATGTAGTTTTGAAGCAACATTTTAGACCGTGTGGTGCGTTGGGATAACCTAACTGTCGGTCGTTAAGAAACAAGTTGAATAATAGAAGCGTGTGTTGAACTTTTATTTGCTTTCATAAATTACCTAATTGTTCTTTGGGGTGTGGTCTGGTTCGAATCGGTTAATCAAACTTGCAACTTTATCTTCAGAGAATTTGCCTGATGCCATTTTAGTTTGTGACTTTTTAAAATTTTCAAGAATATAATGCTTGTATACAGCAATAGACTTGTGAACATTATTTTAACCACCTCTCCTTAGTTTGGGGTTTAACAAGCTAAGTGGCGACCAAGTTATATTTACAAAGCTAGAACTGAAAATATCCACGGTCATAGCTGAGAGCTTATGCATAACCCCAGCATAAGCTAGTTGTCTTACAGGTGTCAGGGATTGGGATAAGCTACCAAGAGAAATAATGAATAATTTACCAAAAAGATTTAAAGATTTTAAAGTTAAAATCTGCAGAGGGCAAATGTAGGTGGGTGCAGGAAAGAGGGAAGATGGGTGTCTAGAGAAATTGCCACCTGAGTGTGTGCTCCATTGCAATTTAATTAAATATCATTAGCATATCCTCCCGTAAGGTCATCCACATGGTATTTGGGCCTCAGAACTTACATCAAGTGCAGTTCTCATAAATGAAAGATAGTTGCTATGCAGTTCATGTCCATGCCATCGCAGACAATCCTGTAACATTTTCTCAGGGATTTAAACCACACAAAATGCCGGCCAAACATTATCTTTCCTGATTTGGTCCAATACATTCAGTTCCTGCAGCCACAGAATCATCTACATTTCCATGACATGCAGCTGTTGTCCATGTCTTTTATGACTAGCAAACATTCAGTTCCATACAGTGCCACTGGTAGAATGATGGTTCAGTAAATCTTTGATTATACGTCCACTAACACCTTTTACTTGAAAAGGACTCCTGTGACCTGAGGCCACTTCATCCAAGCTGCAATTAATTTTTTAAGATGTGGGAGCATCTGATGATTCAAACAGATTATTGTTCATATTTGAACTAAGATGACCTTCAGAGTTCAACACCATTGACGTTAACAGAACCATCTCTTCGAAACCCATACTCCATGTGCTTGGTCGCCATACATTTAAGCCGCATTCCGTGTTTGTCAAAGGAAGTTTTCCATCATTGAATTTTTTGTTCAAATTGCTGATGAGACTCACAGGTGATATCATCATCAGAGTAGAGCAGTGTTCATGGGTGTGGAGTGAGTAGTTCAACAGGAATGTTGTGGAGACAGAGGATAAACAGGAAACGGACAAAGTCAATTCCTAATTAAAACCAACTCTCATAGGGAAAATTGTGGAATTTCTTGCAGAATATCGAACATAGCAGGTAATATTCTGATATAGCAGCTGGATCCATTTAACATATACTTCTGGTACCCCATGTTTTCTCAGTGCATACCAAATTAGACCACGGTACAAGTTCTTACAATGGACTTCTTATGTTTTTGCCACTTCCTGCTTCGCCGCTGATTTTAGTTGTCTATATATTTCTGCTGATCAGATTGAAGTCAAAATCTGAGCCAGATTGTGCAGGCTAACTTCTTTGTCTTGAAGGCATCTTGCAACTGATCTGATCATTCCAACACCAAAATTTTTTTTTCATTAAATGACATCCAGGTTTCCTGTGCCAATGGTCTTGGTGGTACAGGTATTAATACGTTTGCTGACTGTTGTCCATACTTCCACTATTTAATTTATTCCAATTCAGCCTTATTCTTCTAGTGGTCGAAGCAGATCCTGGAACTGAGGAGGAGCCAGTGATATTTGGACACAATGTTGTATGATGGTATGACTTTTACATCAGTACAAATTTAAGTCAGCAGCACTGAATTAACTAACAATGAATCTGCATATTCCTTTCACTGCTATTAAAGGTAATCTACATCTACATATATACCTGCAATTCACAAAATTGTGGGTGGCAGAGGGTGCCTACCAGACTCCCAGCCTAGCCTACTAATCACTTCGGTGACACTTACATAAGGACTGTAGCAAGCGGTCATGAATCGAGTGGCTCTTCTCTGTACTTTCTCTATACTTTAGTTCAACCCCTTACGAAACGGATCCCAAATGGCACAACTATAGTCCAAATGTGGACGCACAAGAGATTTGTACGCTATCTCCTTTGTTTGTTCATTACAATTTTTCAAGATTCGACCTATGAATCACAGCCTAGAATCAGCTCTACCTACTAAGGAATCAATGTGTAAGTCCCATTTCATGTTCCTTTGTACTGTTACTCCCAAATATTTCATAGAATCAACTATATCAATTACTGAATTGTTTAACTAAACAATTGGATTCTTTTGTTAGTTATGCTCATTGTCTTGCACTTTTTACAATTTAGCGTAAGTTGCCACTCAACGCACCAAGCCAAAATAATATGCAGATCATGCTGAATTTATAAGCAATCGGCCAAATTCCTTACTTCCCTATAAATAACTGCATCATCAGCAAACAATCTAAAAAGGCTTTTCACTTTGTCTCAGAGATCGTTTATAAAAATTAAGATAAGAAGTGGTCCTATTATACTTCCTTGAGGTACACCCGATGTAACATCTAGATTAGAAGGACTTTCTCCTTCAATGACGACATACTGCGACCAACCGGTTAGAAAATCCTTTATCCATTCACAGAGTCAAAGGCTTTCTGAAAATCTAAAAAAATTGCATCTACTTGTAAACCTGCATCAATAACTTTCATTACGTCATGTGTAAATAGGGCCAGCTGTGTTTCACATGATCTTTTCTTCCGAAATCCGTGTTGATTTGTTGTAAGCAAATTATTATCATCTAGAAAATTCATAATGTCCGAGCATATAATATGCTCCATAACTCTACTACAAACAGATGTTATAGAAATGGGACGATAGTTTTCAGGATCACTTCAATCACCTTTCTTGAAAATCGGAGTTACTTGCGCGATTTTCCAGTCTGAAGGTACTTTTCGCTCTTCTAATGATTTACTGAATATATCAGACAGAAATAGCCCGATTTTCGCCGAGTACTCTGAAAATACTCTTACTGGAATTCCATCTGGGCCCGGTGCTTTCTCCCACTTCAAAAGCTCTAATTGCTTTATGATAACTGCAGTATCTATTCGTAATGTTTCCATCACCAACTCGACATGGCGTGGGAAAACGGGAATACTATCCTTATTTTCATTTGTAAATGAATTTTTGAATACAGTATTTAGTACGTTAGCTTTATCGTGGCTTTCATTAACTTCAGAACCTTCACGAACTAGTGCTGGAGTATTGCTATTGGTAAAATTGACTTTTTGTACATACGACCAAAATTTGTTTGGGTTTTCTGGGAGACTCTTAGAGAGAGAGTTGGAATGAAAATTGTTGAAGGCCTCGCGCATTACATTCTTAATACGTCCTATTAACTAAGCTAAGGTTTCTAAATCACTGTGACACCCCTTCCTTCTTGAGCGTGCATGTATCCTCCTTTGTTTTTTGAGTAATCTTTTGACTTTGCATTTGTACCACGGTGATCATCCTCCCAATTTACTGTCCGCTTTAGTATATGTAAATCCATACCTTCCCTGACTATTCGTATAAATCGATGCCACATCTCTTCAACGGTATCCTTTGTTGACCTGAATCTATGGTAATTATTCCTCAGGTAGGTTCCAAAGCACTCCTTTGGGCCTTACTGAATCTGTGTACAATCTGCCCTTTTCTCCTTTTTCGCTTGGTCATTAGTTTGATAGTCGCAATTACCGCTTTGTGATCGCTTATTCCTGTGGTCGCTGAAATGTCGGTGAATAATTCTGGCCTATTGGTAACCAGCAAATCTAAAATATTTTCGGTACCATTATGACACCGCGTAGGTTCATTAACTAGCTGCTCGAGATGATTATCTGACAACAAATTGAGAATTACTTCAGTAGCTGCCTTATACCTGCTACCTGTAATGTGAATGTAACTACGCCAGTCAATATAAGACAGACTGAAGTCGTCTCCTAGAATCATAGCATGATCCTGAAAACGGCTAGCTATACTGTTTACATTATTTCTTAACTCCTCAGCGATAGCTATGTCGGAATCGGGTGGACGGTACAAGGCGCCTATGACGAATTTTGACCCAGCAACATTGAGTTTAATCCATATTATTTCACAGATCTTATCGACATCTATTTCATTACGTGGGAGAAATTTACTCACAGCTATAAATACCCCACCTCCATGAGAATGTAGTCTGTCTTTACGAAAAATGTTCATGCTATTTCTAAAAGTTTCGGTGGAACTTTTTTCCAGTTTTAGCCTACTTTCTGTACCGATAACGATATCCGCTTCTGTGCTATAAATAACGCTTTCAAGTTCCGGTTGTGTGTTACAAACACTTCTACAGTAAATTATGAGAAATTTTAACTCTCGAGATTCTTTTACGTTCCTCCTACATTCCAGTGTTGCATCTGTTTTGGTTGCCCGTAACTGTATTTTGTGTTTCGGGTCTTCCTCCCTCAGCCTAAAAAACCACCCAGTGCATTCCACATGGCCCCTGCCACCCGTGTAGCCGAACCCAACATGACTCGACCCTATGGCGAAGATCAAGGAATCTGCAGCCAATATCATCACAGAAACGTCGTAGTCTCTGGTTCAACCCCTCAATACGGCTCTGAACCAGAGGTCCACAATCAACTCCGTCTACGATGCTACAGATAGTTAACTCTGCCGATATCTTGCGGCCACTGGCCACAGAGTTCACTCTTTCAGCCAGCCGCTGGAAGGAAGAGAGCTTAACCTCCGACCCAAGGTGAGCATCATTGGTGACGACATGAGCCACAATCTGTAGTTGGCTACACCCCGTCCTTTCTATGGAATCTGGGATGGCCTGTTCCACATCTTGGATCAGGCCACCCAGAATACACACTGAATGGATGTTGGATTTCTTCCCCAAGTAATCCGCCATTTCCTGGAGGGGCTCTAACAACCGCCTAACATCAGAGCTCCCAACTACCAAAATATCCATCTGTGTTTGCTCAGACGTAGCGGGCTGGGAGGCCGTCAACTTGCAGGATGACAATTGTGGGACCGAGTCAGCCTCCAACAATACATGATACCGGTTGGACAGTCAAAGAAGTTCAGCATCTTGGCCTTTAAGCCTGCTCGACTGCCCCCGTGTGCAGTTTCGAAGTTTAGAGGCGATACGCCAGTCACTGACAGGCGACCGCGGCACAGCCTCCAACTCTTCAGCCTGTGTTACAGGTATGAGGGTCGATATGGGAGAATCTGTTATAGGCATGGCTACATCAGTTTCACCCATATTACATCTGCTGCAACCTTTGATGGCAGCTTCCAGCTGCGTAACTTTTGCTAACACAGCTGCAAGCTGTGCACGGAGATCAGCCACCGCAGATCGGTATGGTGTGATGAACATTTTCTGTAAAAGATGTTAATCAAAACTAAGTCTAATGCCTCAGCACATTCCAGGATTCTATTCCCATTTTCATTTCACTATCCAAATCCCTACCCACCATGTACTCTATCAAAACCATTTTTTTAAAAAAACATGTCTATTCAGGTTGCCACCAATGAAAAATCATTTTCTTCAATAGACTCCATATAGGTTCCAAGATTGATTCAGAATTACTCCTTTAGATCATCCAAGCAACCAGTTTTATTGGGGTCAGCATGACACAATGTGTAAGGTTATGATACCACAATCTTGATAGACGTCAACTGGTCAGAAGGGCAGTTAACCTCAGTTACCTTGTACTTAGCGACAGCTATACCATACCTGTCTGTGATACTTGGATTTGGAGCCAATACACTTGGTTTCTGGGATACAGGCAATATATACTCACTGGCTCTTCAATGCATCAATGAGCTCTTGGCTTCTGTTCTTGAGATGTTAGTGTTAATTGTAGTCACTCTGTTGAACTCGCTTCTTCAGCCCACTCCATCCTTGAGTGAATTGCCCTAGCTTATTACTCATTCCATTCTGGTGATAATGGCATGTGCCACTTCTGGCAGGAAATGCCCCAGCAATTACCACAGTATTCTATTCATCCACCTTGATGCTCAAAGTAATTAAATTTAGATATCTAGGAGAAGTTATTCAACCTGCAGGACTAAACCAAAAAGCAAACAATAAAACAATATCTAAATTACAAAAATCATATGGAATCATCCAGAACAGATACAACAAAAAGTGAGTATCCTGAAATGTGAAGTTCAGACATTATAACATAATAATCAAACCAGAGCCATAATATACCTTGGGAACTTTGATTTTTTGAGACATTGAAAAACAAAAAAGGAAATTTCTGATGAAAATTTTGGACTAAAAAGGAAATCTCGTAATACCCACATCATGAGAATTACAGACACATTGCACAGCCATGTTATCAAAATGAATACCCACTGACTGACCATATGAATTCTAGACCTTGCCATCTCAATGAAAGCGAAGAACTATTGGTTTATTAAAATAAAAATGTACTTCAAGAATTTTGAATTTTGATTCACTGTCAACATAATAGAGGGCAGATGCAGATTCAGTAGTCTGGTCAACAACCATAAATTTGGTAACAAACCGTATATCAGAAGAAACAACATCTGGATGTAGGAACGCAGTCAGCAAGAGATGAAGAGATTTTGGGAAAAGAAGAAAAAAATGTGTTAAATAAGTTCAACCACGATACTCAGTTGTGTATAATGATGGAAGAAGAACAATGTATTAAATTGTAAATAATAATATAATAGTTACTATCTTTGCTTCATTTAAACCTCCACTTCTGCACAGGTAAAGACCTGAATCTTCTTATCTGCATTCACATATGGAAAAATGATCTCAGTTAAACCCTACTCATGACTCAATTCTCTCCTAACCAAACCATTTAGCCTGGGCATGACATCCTACAATCCTTCCCTGAAATGCATATTTTGTTCCAAAAAATCCTGCCCATTGCCTCCAACCACATGTTTCTACACATTATCCAACTTCGAGAATATCTATGTCCACAAATACTCACCTTTTAATTTTTCCTAATGGCACATTGATTCTTCCAATGTAAAACCCGCAGCATGCACCTAGTAACCACTACCTACTCCCATTTGTCCACAAAAGAAATTTTCCTACCGTTGGAGCTGCCATATGCAATACTGTGCACTTCATAAAAGTTCACATGCCTCGACTGTACCAGTTAAAATAATGTTTTTGAACCTATGGTCTGCTGACCACCTGTGGCCCATGATGATGGATCAGGTGGTCTGCAGTCAGAATTCTAAAAATTTGGATCTAACTTAATTAAAGACATCAAAACAAAAATAAATAAAAAATTTCACAGATAATGGATATCTTACTTATAATGTATAATGCTATAAGCAAGTATAAGTTATAAGCCAAAGTATCTCAAAGACATCAATTTTTAATGACCAGCAAAAAAAACTGGTATTTTGAGGATATAACTCCATTGTTACTGTAATAGTCTATTTACTAAACATGTTTCCAGTTGACATCAAAGAGGGCAGCTTTACTTTGAATGGCTGTTTTATGAGTATCTTTTTGTAGAAATAGGTCTTTAGGGATCGTGGTAAGTGCTGATAACAATGAGTAGGGTTGGTTGACAATACACACAGACACAAAAAATTAGTAAACTTAAAACTTATTGGTCCATGGCATTATTTTTTCATTTCACTGGTCCTTGGGTTTACTGAGAAATGCTGAGTTTATCTATAGATCTTATCAATTACCAACTTTCCAGCAAAATAAACACACAGCAAACACATTACACTAGCAACCTACACCCATTTAGCTGCAACCCATTTCAATCCCACAATTTCAAAAACTAAAACTGTTAAATAGTGAGTGTTGCCAGAAGCTACACAGAAATCACAACAACTATTATTATTATCATCGTATGCCAAATACAAGCAAAATACATGTTAATCAAATAACTTTATCTAGGGGTTCAAGCCATCTTCTGGCAGCTGGTCCAGCTTGATGTAGTGTGATAAGGTCTCCATATAGTCTTCATGCTGGTATAGATGGCATCTAGCCTACTGGCATATTGTTAATTACAGGCAACCACCTGGTTCTAGTAAGATCGTACCAGTTTACTCAACACTTATTATTATTTATTCACTTAGATATAAATGTAAGTTTATTGTATCCCCCTCTTTTGTTCTTGCTATGTTTCCTCCCCTAAAGGTATTTCTCCATTTTTATTGACTATTGATTCAGTATTCTTTACTTGCCATACACCATCCCTGTCACTCTTATGCTTTCCACATCAGCTCTGCATTCTCATAGCAAACACTGGTGTGTGCATATTTCATCCACTTGCCACATGTCTTTTCTATTCACATGATTAAGATTAACAAATAAAATATTGTAACTTGAGTTCATGTTTTATTGTATTTGTCATTGAAACTTATATTCATATGTGGTAAGATTTGGATTAACTTAGCTTATCCTTTCTTATTTTCCCTGCATAAAAGGCATGAATATGTTTATAATTTTTAAAAAACTAGAAAAACTACTAACTCTTCATCAAGGAGAACAGGAACAGGTTTTGTGCGTAACACACTGGCCCAGAAGTGCCGTTCACTGTATCCCAAAAGAGTTAAAAGGTAGCACCACAAGAATGTCAGCAGTGGACAATGCACGGCAAGCTCCAAGAACATTTTATTTAAATCATTAATTGGTATATCCATATTTCCACTTTGCACCATCAACATTCCTGCAGTTGCAACTTTGCAATAACTACCTGCAAATAAATAAAACATATTTCAGAAAACTATGTTTCTTGAATAAATCATAGCAACAACAATATTTTGAATATGTACCTGATTCAAACATGTATATGCAGTAGAGAAAAAACTGAGAAAACTGCTCTAGTAGATATTTCCAACTTGATTCAGCCGATGGTTTGAAGACTTCTTTCCATATTCGTTTACCTACAAATCCTATTACACGTAACAGAAACCTGAAAAACAGAACATTAATTTTATAAAACTTCAGGCTTGTTTAAATTTCTTTCATGCCATTTGGAGAAGAAAATCATGATTTCTAATCAATAAAAAAAAATGGAAGATGTAACATTACCCATTAAACTTCACTAAAAATTTTGAAATTAAAAATACATGTGCCAGGAAAATGCCAGTGAAGCAGTTTTTTTACATCACTATTAATCCCATTATTATTTCATTTCATATCTGGAAGCAACATCTTTGAACTGTGCAGCACTCCCCAGTTTCAACATTTGTGTTACAAATACCACGAAGGCTTACATGCATATGGATCATACCAGTTAACTTCCCATACATTTGTACAAACATAAATTCATTACAGTTTTATTTTTAAGTGAGAAAATTAAGATTACAACAATAAGACTGATAATACATATTATCACAAAGATAAAAAAACTCTATAAAATACAAACAATAAGAATTAGCAACAATGGAGGTTAAAGATATGGCATGAAGCTATATTAATATGGAAAGGAAACATGAAGTAGACCATCACTCACCAAAGAGAGAGGGAGAGGAGGGGGAAGTTGGGAAGGCAGCAGTATCAAAAAACTATCCACACACACAAAATTCAAGTGGTTTTACTGACTGCAGATTCCCTTAAAGGATCGAATTTTGAAAATTTCTTTTCTTAAAATATGGTATAATGAAAATGAAGAACTTATGAAGACCTCAAACTTTAAAATGATACCACATTTATCAATTTTGTTTAATTATTAAGAGAGATAAATGACTCGAGACACAAAGAAATACTGATATTTTTCCTCTTCAATACAGAAAAAAATCATTCTTAAAATATGATGTGACCACAGCGGAGACCTTATTCTATAGAATGGTACCTTATTTATCTATTTTGGTTATATATTAATGGAGATAAATTGCTCGTGACACAAAAATGTATTGAAGAACCATTAATACTTTTTCCCTTTAAGGGTTGAATTCCAAAAAAATTATTTCTAAATATATCACTGAAGCTGAAACATTACTCTTCATAATCCAACTTCATTTATCGATTTTGGTTAGATATCCATGAAGATGAATAGCTCGAAACACAAAAAAAGCATTTTAGAAATATTGACATTTTTGCCCCTTAAGGGCCGAATCACAAAAAATTCCTTCTTAAATTATAATGTGACCACAGCAGAAACCTTAATCTTAATATGAAGCCTCATTTATCTATATCGGTTAAATACCAAGGGAGATAAAAGGCTCGTTCCACAAAAACATGTTGCAGAAATATTGATTCTTTTGCCCGTTAAGGGTAGAATTCCAACAACAACAAAAAAAAAAACAACTATTTTTAAAACATAATAGCTCGTGACAAAAAAAAATGTGTTAGGGAAATAATGGTAATTTTGTCTTTTAAGGGGTGAATTATGAAAAATTCCTTTCTTAAACTATAATGTTACCACGGCGAAGACCTTAATCTTTAAAATGATACCTCCTTAATCTTTAAAATGATACCTCAATTATCTATATCGGTTAGATATGAAAGTAGATAAATGGTTCGTGACACAAAAATGCGTTGCAGTAATATTGTTACTTTTGTTCTGTAAGGGCCGAATTCCGAAAAATTCCTTTCTTAAAATAGGTGTAATGAAACCAAAGACCTCAGTATTTAAATTGATACCACATTTATCAATTTTGCTTAGTTATCAAGGGAGATAAATGACTCTAGACACAAAAAATGTATTATAGAAATACTCATATTTTTTCTCTTTAATGATTAAGTTCAGAAAAAATCCATTCTGAAAATATGATGTGCCACAGCGGATATCTTAATCTTTAAAACGATACCTCACTTAGCTATTTCGGTTATATAGTAATCGACATAAATAGCTCGAAAAACAAAAAAAGCATTTTAGAAATATTGACATTTTTGCCCTTTAAGGGTCAAATTACGAAAAAATCCTTTCTTAAAATATAACATGACCATGGCGGAGATCTTAATCTTTAATACAATACCTCATTTTTCTATATTGGTTAGATATCAAGGGAGATAAATGGCTCATGATGCAAAAAGCATTGTAGAAATGTTAATACTTTTGCCTTTTAAGGGTTGAATTCAGAAAAATTCCTTTTTCAAAATATGATTGGTCCAAAGAGGAGACCTAGATTGCTAAAGTAATAGTCCACTTTCTCAATTGTGGTTAAATATCAAGGGAGATCGTGTCAAACAAAAATACGTTTTGGAAATAAGGGGGTGTCCATTAATGGCGTGAGGTGAAATGGGGAGGGGGGGCAGCGAAATCTCATGAAACCTCACCTTGAGGGATTGGGGGTTGATGGAAATCTCACGTGAGTGTGACAACAGCAGAGACCTTAATCTTTAAAATGATACCTCATTTACGCATATCAGTTAAAGATGAATGGAGACAAATGGCTTGTGACACAAAAAAAACATGTTGCAGAAATATTGATACTTTTGCCCTTTAATGGTCGAATTCAGAAAAATTACTGTCTTCATATATGATGTCACCAAAGCAGAGATATTAATCTTTAAAATGATACTTCATTAAATGATTTCAGATAGGTATCCAGGGAGATAAATGACTTGTAACACAAAAAACAGCATTTTAGAAATATTGAATTTTTTGCCCTTTAAGGGACGAATTCCCAAAAATTCCTTTCTTAAAATGTCATATGACCAAAGTGGAAACCATAAGCTATAAAATGACACCTCATTCATTTATTTCGGTTAAGGTTGAAGGGAGATAATGATTTGTGACAGCAACAAAAAACTGCATAGAAATAATATATACTATATGACAAGTGCAAAAATTTCATGAATAAAATACAATGAATTGTGAGGTTGAATGCTTGTATTATAATGAAAAGCAGAACCGCAATTTTGTAGTAAAAATTTATTTGTTTAGTGTAATAGGTACACATCTAAATACTTACAACATATTACGAAACAGTTAGGAGAATTTAAAACAAATTGTTGTATGACAAACTATCAGTGACCTTAACAGAATACAATCAACCTGAACAAAATGCACAAAGCATATCAACATCTCCGTGATGTGTTGCCGTGTGAATAAAATGTTTACATTGGAAATGTATACCCACCTCTAATGACATCAACATCGATTACGTGTAAGGCTATAGGTAAAAAAAGGAATTGTATAGCAAAACAAAAATGTTTCCTGTAACCAAAAAAATATACAAAAATCTACTTATTGAATAAAAAATAGTTTATTGACATCTCTGTGATATCTGCTGCTGCAATCTAAGAACTTGGCTCTGAACAGTCTCATACGCGCGACCACTTTAAGCATCAAATTCTGAAAAATTCTTTCTTAATTTATGATCTTACCTAATTGGAGACATTAATCTTTAAAACGATATGATATTGAAGGAGATAAATGGCACTTAATAATAATAATAAACACCTTGTACAAATAATATTGACACTTTTGCCCTTTACGGGTCGAATTTAAAAACATTCATTTTATAAAATATTGTGTGACCAAAGCGGACAGCTTGGTTTTTAAAATCATACCTCATTTATCGATTTCAGTTAGGCATCAAGGGAGGTAAAAAAAAAAAAAAAAAGTTTTAGAAACGATATTTTTGCCCCTTAAGGGTTGAATTTGGAGAAAGTTCTTTCTTAAAATATGAAGGAACCACAGCACATACTTTAATATTTAAAATGATACCAAAGTGGAAACCATAAGCTATAAAATAACACCTCATTCATTTATTTCGGTTAAATATGAAGGGAGATAATGGCTTGTGACAAAATAACACCTTATAGAAATAATATATATGATGGTGTGCTTTCGGATTAAGGAAAATGCTTTACGGGCGAAATGCTGAAGAAGTTGTGTGAAATATTGAAGGAGAAATGAATATTTAATATCCCATTTCAACCGGAAATGAATGGATGCCTTGAACGAACTCATAAGACCTTAGCAGAGTATTTGAGACGTAAGAAAATTGGGATGAGTTGCTAAAATATGCCACTTTTGTTTATAATAGCACATACCATACATTGACTAAGTATACACCACATCTTCTATTTGACGGACAAGAGGCAAACACACCTGGAGCTCTGCAGAAATGACTGGAATAACCTATTTACAATTATGATGATTATTCACATGCTATGCGACATTGGATTCAGGCATAGCATGGGAGCGCTGGATGTTTCATTCATGACCAGAAGGAGAAGAACAAGAAGTGGTACAACAAACAGCCAAACCCTGAAGAGTTCAAACCAGGATAGTGAGTTTTGCTAGAAAATTACGCATTGCGTCGAGGCGATCAAAAAAAATTATAGGCATCTCTTTAAGGACCTTACACCATGGTTCAAGTAAAATAACCAAATTTAATCCTATGAGGGAAGAAAAACTGATTTATGACTGTTCTTGAAGTCAAGCAAAGAGGTTTTACTATGCAACGCAAACAATGCACTGACTACAACAACAAGCAGCCAGCTGATGTGAAAGTCGGCTGTACAGCCTATGCAGCAGGATGACCTGTTAAATCCTAGAGACATTGACAATAGATGCGTGTATTTTGAAGTGAGTGTTATGTTAAAATGCAAAGTGTTATTGTTACTGCAAGAAGGAAAAAAAATTGCAGACAATATACACACTTGAAGGATGATATTTCACGTAAATAAGACATATAGAATCATTACTGGAGCATTACTTTATAAAAAAATTAAACTGTTACAAAAATGGGTTAGATAAGTATTTAAGGAGGAAGACAGATGCAGTGAATGAAATTATCGTAACAGAAAGGACGCACAACAGAAGTAGAAGACGGAGAAACGCATCATGAAGCTACAGAACTAACTAGTCAGTAGGCTATCACAGGTTACAGAAAATTAGCGCAGTGTGTAATCACAGATTTTGAGTGTGTTAACAGGAGTTGATGTACGTGACAGAGTTGTCAAGGGGCTGAGAAAATTAATTGATAGATGTCATGGTGAGGTAGACCGACCTTGCTCACACAGTGCAAGTGACGTTAGCAAGTGGGCATGGTCAGCAACACGTCACAGGCGGCCTTGAAAGTGACACAGACACACGTATATATGACGGAATGGAAACAACATGACAGCTGACAACGGAAAAGGACATTGAAACAACACAAGAATTTGCAACACACACACACACACACACACACATACTTCAAATATTGTATACAGAACAGACATAACTTCAAAGCATATACTTTAAAAAATTTGTTTGTATCAGGAAAAATTGTTAGATAATGTGTAAGTATTACACTGAACAGGAAGATGGAGTGATGTTAGTTAGCTGACTGAGTGGAACAGTCGTGCCCTGGAGAATCATGGGAATATATAAGATTTCATAAAGCACTGCAGCAATCTAGGTCAGTTGCAACAGCAAAGGTAAACTGTTGCAGCACAAGGAATGCATTCACTCAGGAGACGACGCCCTGCAGAGTGAGTCATCCGAGTCAGCAGCAGTGGAAAAATCACAACATCATTCAGCTAGGGATGACCGCATCAATGGGCTCAGTGGTTGGACAGTAAGTATCCCCACCAGGTACAATGGAGTGGGGGCAGTAATGATCAAAACTGGACTGCATAGAGCAAAGAGGGTTTGTCCAGCAGGACTCTACTAGAAGTCTTCGAGGTGCACCGTTGACAGTCGCAGAGGAGCAGAAGATGGAAGCAGTATACGCAGAGAGCAGCTGCCAGCACCATTATTAACGCCCAAGGAAATGATCCAGCATTAGCAAAGTTGGAATGGGGATGGTTGAAAACTATAGAAGCTCACAGGAATGCAAGATCTGACATTAGTTGCAAGTGTAAGTGATCTGGCTTTAACAAGAGTATTAGGGAAACCAAGGAGTTATAATAGGGTTGTCATGTATTATTGTAAATAAATATGAATATTGTATGTACCCTACTGGAGTATTATTCATTATTCTACTGCCCGCATGACATAGAAGTTTCTTGGGAGTGGCAGAGTGCAAAAAATAATCACCAGTCCACCACACTGGAAAATGATTGAGTTTTGTAGTTGAGTTTGTTGTTACTCTAATCTCTGAAGCCCATATTTCATAGATAAAAATAGTAACACTGTACAAGCACACAGATAAGTAATTACCAACTGAAAGTTTAATGAAAATGTGTAATATGCTGCTAAAGGATCATATCCAATCCATTGATGCATTCTGAAAACTACTAAGCCATTATTTTAAAACAATGAGAGAAACTGCTGGATTTTACTTCTACTAATCAGGAAAAGAAAAATTTTGTATCATCAACCACGCAACAAGTAACTAATTACTTAAAATATTGGAAATAATTATGGACCTCAAATAGAACATGTTAGGGGATAAGCCGTATCCCGGGGTATGTATCGGCTTGTACACCTAAACTTGAGTTCTTCCGAAAATGTTACAAAAAGTTCGAGAAAAGTTCTATAACCGTGAAATACCTTGGAGAATGCTAACTGTAAAGATAAGTCGGTCGCCACTCAAAGAATTAACCTCCTGTAAGAAAGGTACTAAAATAGAAATGAAAGTTGAAGTCAGAATCACTAAAGGATATATTCTTGAAAATTTTACTGAGTTTACATAAAAGTCACAGTTAACTATGGCAATCGGAGTAAATCATTAAGCCGAAGATCACAAGTCATGAAACAGAACAGACCGCTCCACCCCGAAATGAAAGTAAAAGTTCACATTGATGAGTCACATAGTGGAAAATTTCAAAGTTCTACGGTTGGCTATCCTGACGGTCAGCCATGTTTGTTTCCGGTCTCCCAGAAGCCCACGCGCCCAACTAGCGCTGGATTTGTTCTACCACGAGTAGCATCCTCACCAGACCAAGTACTTCAACGAACTGCCTTGAGACGAGCAACCGGCCTACCTTTATCAGAAATGCCCAACTACCCTAAACAACAGACTATCTAGATTAATTTTAGTTAATGGAGAACTTTCAGAAAATCACAAGAGATAGAGCGTAATGAAACAAGTGTGGTGATGTGGTTGGTTTTGTTCTCAGAGCTTCCAGATAGGTGTAAATGATTTTTGAAAGTTGGTGAATCGGAAAGCTAGCCGACTTTAAAACTGTGCAACGTCACGTCCGGAATATAAATTTGCTAAAGTTTAAAATATCAAGTTTATACTATGTTTAAAATGTTCCCCAGCCTCTGCTGAGTTCAATGGTGTAAAAATCTTTTAAATCGGTTGAGGATGTCAAAAGTTATGGAATTTCTAAAATTTACTGATTATTTGGTGTTGCAAGATTTTATTCACTTTTTATTTAAAGTTGGTTATGGCCTGAAACTATTTTTAAAACGTATCTTTCTTTTATTTAAGTACTTTAGAAAAGTTTTTGGTACATGAAATATGTTTGCCAGATTGAAATTCAAATTACAAGTTGGTTTCTACGACGTCACAGGATAACGAATTTTAACTTATTTATATCTTCCGTTTATTAGTTGATGGCTATTAGAAACTTAAAGAATATTCAATGGTCTGTTATTAAGTTTGTTTAAATCTACTTTTGAGGCTCTGAAATTACTTGTCTGGACTGAAACATTTAATTGAAATTAGCACATGGTGTAATGTTTTAAAAATCATATTTACTGCTTTAAATCAGTCTAGAACAGCGAGTTATTGGTGAATTTAATATAAAACGGTGAAATTATTATTATACCAGTGCTTTAGTGCATCTAAATGTGTGGGATATTAGTGCTATGGTTGTTTAACCAAATCTGTTTACTTGCAATTATGGAAACCTATGGATTACGCTCATTTAGGTAAGTTTTACAATTTATATTTTATTAGCAACTGTTTATTTATTATTATTATTATATCCTGTTTATTTACTTTCCTAACTGTGAAGTGTTGTTGTCTCGATTTCAAACTATGGTATCATGTATCGAATGTTAACCTCAAACTTCTCGGATTTTAACTGAATATTGAAAATAAGGAGTAAGGTAGCTTACAAACAATTAACAATTGAATCCCCAGGTAAACCAAAAATGTTCAAAAATAGAAATGAGTATCATTCTTTACAAGCACCAAATAAACGCTAAATGAGACTACAGTTCCAAATCAAATGCTGCTTTCACGACTGAAAATATCTGATTGTTATAAAATATTTTTTTAAAAAAGAGCATAAGATTATAATTTCCTACATTTGGTTTATGACAATTTTACATAAGATGGCAAACATGCCATGAAATAAAATATTTTTGGCCAGGTAGTCTCTCAGTAACGGACATTTTTATATGATTATGTTACTGAATAGGTTTGAAAAATTTAAACAGGACTTGTGTGATGAACAGTGAAATTCCAGTGATGTAGCATAGAGAATTCAACAAATTTAGCATGTACAAAGAGGACATTGCTTACAACAGTTGGCAATAGGACATTGTAGACACAAATATATTATAAATGCTGTGATTTAATAATAATTCATTTAAATAATATTTATTGGATGACTGCAGAAGATGGAAAATTGTTTTGTATTATTTTTTTACAAATTCCATCAATATGTTACATTTAAAATCATATTAGAACAGTTTTAATTAGTTTACATTATTGCTACATTGTTAATAACAAAATCGTCAATTTTCTATTGCTTACTTTCTGATTTCATTTATTCCAGAAGATCTGAAATATGTTTCTCCACTGACCCAACGTGATAAAAATTTTTTTAAAGCTTGTGGTACCAAGAGTTCATTTAATTGTGATGTAGCACAGGATATGGGGGCCATTTTTTTACACACCCATCGCCCCCTCCTAATTTTTCACTCTAAAAATTCTAATTTTAAATTCTTTCAGGATTTTTAGCACATTATTCATCATTTCCTATGGTAATTAATTTCGATCTCTGACACTCTTAAGAACAAAAGAAAATTATCCTAAACTCTTATGATCGAAATCGAGTGCCAGCTTGTCGTCAAGGACGCACTAATTTTAATTATTCCTCCAACTTCTCAAAGTACGCGTAATAGTTGTACTGTGGAGATCAGAGCATATGATGATTCACCTTGTGGAATAATTGCATGCTACCGCACTAATTCCCCATTCTTGTAAGATCAAGTTCTCACATCAAACAATGTCCTGCAAAGAACCAAGAAGGATTACATAAAGATTTTGATGACTGAGGTCTGAGTCCTTAGAAATAGTAGTAGGTTCACCTTCTGCATGCACATCAATGGTTACTGAAATAACATTGAATAGTTGTGGCAACATTGTTAAAAGGAATAAACAAAATCATCTAGGTTTGTAGAATAAGTGCATGTTTAGAATAGGTAGTATACTCATATATATAATGCGTTATCTGGAGACTGCGCACATTCGTTGATAGCCATTGGCTAGAGTAGCGGTTCCCAATTTATTTTGGCCGCGGAACCCTAATTGATCATACATTTCTTGAAGGATCCCCAATTTTATAAGTGTAAGCTGAAAAACCAGTCACGCAAAACCAGTCATCACAAATGGAAGCAGAACCATGATAGCCTACTCGCAGCACGGTTATGACTCTTTCCAACAAACATTTTATTTAATTTTTGGACGGAACACGGAACCGTTATGACCCTTCAACGGAACCCCAATGTTCCGCGGACCCTCATTTTGAACCACTGGGCTAGAGAAAGGTCACGTGCCAGCCGTCACTTGCGAATCAGTAGCCACCATAAAGTTACAACTGTTGCTTCATGTTGCTTTTTGCTTGTATACAACAACTAGATGCACAAATTCATGAAAAGAATAGGTTATTCGATGTTTACACTATATTATCTCTACAGTTATAAGAACTAACTTAAAGCATACCTAAGAATTTTTTTTGGCAGAAGATAAGAATCAATGAAGTTTATTAAAAAGTAGAGAAAGTTTAAACGAAACGTATGTAATTGCGATATGTATCAGTCAAATAAATAACAGTTATCCATTTTCAAAATAATAGTCTCCATCATTTAAAATAAAATGCATTTATATAAATAAAATCCTAACCAAATGCTCTGATAATGTAATCAGAATAAGGTACTCATAACCCGAAAGATATTGCTAAAAATGATTCTTATTCCATTCCTTACAAGCTTCTCCAGAATAAATTACTACCACCATCATAGATGATACCTTTAGTTTTTGATAAATGTGTTAGCTATTGAATGATATTTAAGTTTACCTTTTCATGTAGGTTTAAATCATCAAGGCTATGACTATGCATAAGCGAATGTGAAACTCAATTTATTAATCACATTTCAACAACTATATTCTTGCAGCATGTGGCGAGCACAGATATTAGAAATTATTTACACACTTTAATACATACACAACTGCTATGAAATTAATTGCCATAATATAGGCATCAAGTTTGCTTTTCATAGCATTTTATTCTTAAAAAAATGTGGAAAAAATATTTTGGCTCAAAAAACATGGAACTATGACACTTTTCAGTAATATGTCGCTGATGAAAGTAACATTTAAAAAACTTAAATTTCTCATGGTGTCTGCTATTGGTGACCACGAATTCCAAATCTCATTCCAGCCTATGTAAATTTTAATTTAATTAAAACTTTCGCAAATGTTGCTGCTTGATCAAAGTTTATTTATTATGGTTTATTTCCTTTTTACATATTTTACTGACCACTTTCGTTAGTGGTCTCTGTTGACGTTCACTGTAAGTGGTTATTTAAAGAGGATATCAAGCCAAAAATGATACCGAATCAAGTATACTGGAAATTCATTTCTTCGGAGTTTCGGTTATTATCAGGAATCTCTATAATTTCTCTGGCAGTTACAGAAACTATGACCAAAGATTATATTATGAATGTTTTCCCAGCCTCAATAAAAAAAGCAAATGGGAATTCTTAAAATTTTGCAGGATGAAATTTTAGGGTCAAATACAAGTTTTTCCATGTTTAAAATGTCTATTAATATTTCTGAGTTCTTCAAGCTCAGAAATTTTATTCACACTAAGAATTTTATTATTATTATTATTATTTATTTATTTTGAAAAAAATATAAGAAACAATTAAGTTTATTAAAAACTAAGATAATTTTTACATGAAACGTTTGTAATTGCAAAATGTTTCAGTCAAATGAAAAGCAGTAATCCATTTTTGAAATTATAGTTTCCGTCCTTTTGTCAATATTCCGATAATCCAACCCGAGTAACGTATTAATATCATGAAAAATATGATAAAAATGATCCACATTCGTTTTTTCCTTACTATTCCTACTACCAACAAAGGTGATACCCCTCGTTTTTGACATGTGTTAAAACAGGTCTTAAATAATTGTTTTACTTAATTAGTTCTAGATTTAGTAGAAATATTGTGATATGAATCTGTGAGAACTTGGGCTATTGACAGGGAATTCACCATGCTGGATGAATGGACATTGGCAGGATGTTTTGGAAATTTTAGATTCACATTGTCATAAATTCAGAACTCACTTTAATTATGAAGTATGATTATTCGAAAACTGGTAAACCAATTTTCAAAGAACTGGGAAAGTTGGTAAATGAGATGTCCCATATCGTAAATTTCATTGTTTATCAGTAACAAGAAATATGGTAGTTAGATTCAATCTTTTTATTGCTATAATATACTTAATTCAGTAAGTTAATTTGATTTGATCTGAATGTGGTTCTCACTGACAAGGTTATCACAAAGAATATTTAATGCCCTTGCTTATCAAATAGGAGAAAGGATAATGGTTGCAGTTTGGTTGATAGGCGAGTGAGTAATACAGAATGTACTTTAGCGTGGTCTGCTTGCTATCCAGAAGAACAGATTGCACTTGTGTCACCTAGTATTTTAGTTACTAATTTACTGAAATGATGGAGAGGTTCGGGCATAGTACAGGTTTGTTTACAACAATGGACACAGTGTGGCATTGTGAGTTGATCAGCCTAGATATTTGATGAATGAAAGACTTCATTCAAAGCACAGTAATAAAATGTTAGCAGACCTGAGCTGCCAGAAGCTTTATAGATGTTGCTGGCAAAGAAACATTCATTAACAATAAACTGCTTGTGCATGTGAAGTGCAGGCCAGTGAGAACAGAGGAACTATGGCTATCTGGAGGGGATGTCTAACTAAGACAATATTGCTGGTGATGGAGTTATGTTCAATCCAATAGAATTGTTCCTAATAAATTGTTAAAGTTTGTTGTTATGTGGGGCCAATCAGAGATGGACAGAGGAAACGTCCCACCTACATGCGAGGTGTCCAGCAAGGAGAATGAGGACGGGAGCAACACACTATTCAGCGGCGAGACTCGACTTGCTGCTAGGGCTGGATTGGAGACTTGGCGCAGGGCAATTTTCTTTATATGTGGTCTGCCAGTGCTGTATGACCAGGGAAGAGGATGATCCCACTGGCTGTTAGATATGAGGGACACCAGATGTCTCCAATGCATGACTGCCTCCTACCGCAAACCCAGGTGATCGCAAGTGAGGCAACACTCTGGCTCATGTGCTCCGAGCTCCCCACCCAGCTCTTCTCGCTACAATGCAATGTAACGCACCACCTGCACTACCTACCACTACAATAACTCCTACATACACAATCATCTGCAAAGTGACCACAACCAGCTCCAAATTAAAGAACCCGTGAGCTGTAAATTCCACTGTCTGAGAGGAAACAACCATTCATTTGTTAAATAAAGTTTGCTTTACATGTATCAACCTTAATAAAGTCAATATGTTCCTTTGAATATATTACGTTTTGTGACGTAGTGGTAAATTAAAAGTTAAAATGATTTATATACATAAAGAAAAAAAAAGAATACAAAGGTTAATAAATATTGTTTGCCCAGAGATGCTTTAAAGGATATAATCTCTGAAAAAGAAGTTAAGAGAATTGTTGAGTAGAGAAAAAGACCAAGACAAGATTGATTTAGCAGCAGCGTAAAAATTAAATTGAAAGATCTTGAGTAGAAAGCGAACCTGCAAATCTTCAGATATAGGGACAGGCGCGATCGTTATTGGTATTAAGAGGATTGTTAAGCGAATAAATGAGATAAATAAACTGTTAAAGTACATAACAAAAACTTCAGTCTACAAGAAATATATATATATTTATTTAATTACATAGATCATTTGCTCACATACATATTTATATGCGACAGTTTGACTTGTATTAATGTGAAGGACCACTTTCGTAGAGAACCTCAACCACAATCACTTATTTATTAATTAATCAATAAAGTTGTGTAAAAAAGTAGGAAATCCCAAGATATATCAAGAGGGACACTACAAAACATTGTAACTCCCCTTCCCATTTCACATTGTCTGCTTTGGTTAATTGACAAATGATACAAATAGCAATAATGTTTCTCATATTTTTGTACATATTGTAAAAATAAAACCATTGTCATAAGAACTGGTAATAATCAGTGGCACTGGAATGGCCATCATCATCATTTTCCAGCTCCAGTCTCCCAGGTGCTGGTCACAAGCACTCCCCACTTTTTCCTGTACATGAATAGTTGTTGTTCATGAACAGTCTTCCAATCAAGCCCTAAGTCTTCTATATCCTTCTTGATTTGGTCAATCCATTTCTTTTTGGGCCTTCTCACATGTCTTTTACCTGGCATGTTCATATTAAAGTAGGCCTTTGCTTTTCTTCCTTCCTCCATCCTTTGTAAATGTCCATACCACCTCAGACGAGAATGCTGCAAGGATTTTGTCACACTGATGCTTACACCGGCCTCTGCATGATTGATTTAATTCCTCACTTTGTCCTTTCATGTTCTCTGAAGCATAATGGTGTAGTATTAAAATGTCTATTAGGTAATTTTTCATCAATAGTTTTTCCCCCCTTATTACTTTACGCCTCATTGGAGGCTAAGGTCGGGGGGACTGGGGACAAGGAACGGGAAGGAATTCGGCCATTGAATTTTTGAAGGAAGTAATCTGGTATTCGTCTGGAGTGATTTGGGGAAACCATGGAAAACCCAAATCCAGATGCCCAGATGGGGATTCGAATCTGCGTTGTCCTGAATGCGAGGCCAGAATGTTAACCGTTCACCCACCGTGCTCAGTCCCATAGTTTCCATACCTCTGAGCTTTCATGTCCTCTTTTAAATAAAATGCCTTTCTTGAGACAAAAAAGCTATATTAACTTCCCTGAGCGATCTCCCCTTGTGAGTTCCTGAATCAAGCACGTAATCGTATCGTCCTTCTGTTATTACTCCTGCATGTTTTTAAAATAGTCACAAACTTTTGTCTCTTTTTGTACCCCTTTGATGTAAAGTAACTGGAGGTGTGTTTTGGAACACTGGAGTAAATTCTCTTTGTCCATTCCTTCAGAAACTTTTATTGAATCAATACGCCGGGAAAGTCTCCATTTACAAATTACATTCTGGTCACCAGGGAAGTTTTAATTTCATAGTTGAATTACTGCAGAAAAAAGACCCATCATGTCAAACGTGCCATGCTGTGCCAACCGTGGGTTAATTTGCACTTACTCAAAAAGGCTCTGTGGTCTGTGTGGACAGTAACCTTTCTCCCTAGGATTAAATATCCAAATTTTTGGAATGTTTACATGATCGTTAAAGCTTTGTTTACTGTAATATCGTAGTGATGTTCTGTTTGGTTAAGGAGTCTGCTAGCAAACACAAGAGTTCTTTCTTCTAAGCCACCATTATTGTGTACCACTTGGAAGAGCTCAACTCCCAAACTGTATTCTGAGCAATAAGTAGTGACACAAATAGCATACTCTCAATGGGGGGAATGGATGACAATGTTTCTTTAAAGTAGGAATTTTATTTCTTGAATCTTCACATTCAAGTGTCCATCATCACATGGTGTTTTGTTTCTGCAATTCAGTTAGATGTGGTCTGTTTAAGATTTTAGTTGATACAACCTTGCAGTGATACCTCACAAAAGCCCAGAAAACTTCTGAGCTGTGTTTTATTTGTACAAGTAGGGAAGTTTTTGAATGCTGCTAGTTTATCAACAAAAGGTGTAATGCCCATAGGTGTTAGAATACATCCTGAAAGCTCAATTTGAGAAGTGAGGAAAGTGTGTTTCTTCTGTTTGATTGTAATCACTCCCTCTTGTAAGGTTAAGAGTACTTCCCGTAATGTATCCCAATGTTCCTCCAGAGTGTCACTTGCAATTAAAATATCATCCATGTAGACATGTATTTTCTGAACTAATTTGGGTCTTAAAACAATATCTAAGGCCTAAATGAAATTTGTGACAGCATTGTTAAGCCCCAATGTTAGGGGTTGAAATTGATAACAATCTCCTTGGCACAAGAAAGCCCTAAACTGTCTAGTTGTTTTTTCTCAACGGGGATTTGCCAATAGGACGTTGTTAAGTCAAGTGAGGTGACATATTTATTTGCATAAAAATTGTAAAGAATTTCGTCTATTGGTGTTGTATGGTTACATTCTGTTTGCAGAAATTCATTGAGTGTCCCGGTGTTTAATACGAGGCATACCAACTAGTCGGCCTTGGTTACAACTACCAAACAGTTGTAATACGGACTGTTTGATCGTTCAATAGTCTTCCAGTCTAGCATTCTATTGATTTCTTCATTGACAAGCTGGTATGTTATATGGTTTCACAAAAACTGGCGTATCAGATAAGTAGGGTTCGGATCTTTAGGACCCAAAAAATCGCGAAATATGCAGGCAAATATGACCTTAAAAATGGGTAAATATTACCTAAAAGAGACAAAATATGACCAAACATTAAATTTTTTATTCATTAAAAATGCTCAAATGTACATAATTTATTTTATGTAGCTGTGTCGCTTTCAAGTAGACAGCATAATTTGCTTCTATGCACTCACTGTACGATTGGGAAATTAATTTTATTGAAAGTTATTTTCTTGTTCCAGTAAAAGAATGGATTACTAGAATTTTACTTTTAAAAATGGAAATTTACTATACATTTGTTGCGAATTAGTGTACATACCATTTTTTATTCTTGTTTGATGCCAGCATTGCAGTATATCACCACATGCATCTTCAAGTTCTCGAAGAGGAATTTTGTCCGGTTGTCACTTAAAACTGTCTTGTAGTGTGAGAAGCTTCGTTCGACATCGCAAGATGTGACGGGAGCGTACTTAAACAGAGTCAGGTCACTGCAATTTAATTGTGGGTCATCTTCAGTCAAAACAGATTCGCCACCATGTAAAATTTCACTAATTTTACAAATTGTTTTATATCCTTTATTCCCACACAACACTTTATCGAATTTGTTTTTCAGCAAACTAGCCACACTGCCCCCTGCTTGGCCTATTTCGGTTTCCACACTTTTAACGACCGCCAAACTTTCATTCAGTTCTAGACCAATTTTTTCAAGATGCGAAATCGCAGTTGTGATACCTGAAAAACTTGACTTTATGTACGCCAAATTTCTGAACAAATTACTGGAAAAGAGTTCTTGGACAATTTTTATGGAAGATGCTTCACTGCTATCAAAATTAGAAACTATTTTCCATATGTTTTCACAATATTCACAGTAATAGCTAACTGCATCGAGCCATGTGCCCCAACGAGTAAGTACTGGTTGTGGTGGAAGAGGGATGGAAGGTGCGTCTTCTTTAAATTTTGCCACTCTCATTGGAGCTTTAACAAAAAATTTTTTTACATTTGATATTAACCTGTCAACATCAGGGAAATTTAGTCTTACTTCCTCGGCAACTCTGTGTAATCCATGAGCGAGACAGGTTAAATGCACCATCGAAGGATACAACATCTTCAGACATTTCCCAGCCTTTACCATGTAGGGCGCAGCGTCGGTCACAAATAGTAAGACATGTTCTCGCTTAACTTCACCGCTCCATAACAGTTTCATAGCGTTGTCGAAACGGACGGCAATTGTTGAATGGTTTACTGATTCAAGAGCTTCACAGTCCAGTAAAAATATATCACCCGGTCTGTCAGAAAGTAGGGTTCCAACGATAACATTTACAACGCATCTCCCACAAGCATCAGTACTTTCATCCATTGGTACCCAGATCTTATTGGTGCCTATCTTAGTTCTGATTGCCTGCAATACATTTTCATAACAAGACGGTAAATAGTTCTTCCTCAATGTTGATTCGGTTGGAATCGTCTGTGTTGTGTATTTCTCCAAGAACGATTTGAAATGCTCATTGTTCACTTTATTAAGTGGGATGTTGGCTGATACCATCATTTCACAGAGTTCTTTAGAAAAAATTGATAATTTGGAAGACGACGAAGCTGTAGATGTTTGCTTTGTCGAGTTGAATGTCATATTACGTTATTCTTGTGTCTTGATGTATTGCAGTGCTGCTGCACATGAAAACGCTTTGTTGCATTTACTTTAGTTTCACATAATTTACATAAAAGAACTCTTTCATCTGTGCTAAAATACTGCTCTCCAAATTCCTTTACGTAACTCCGTAACTTTTCACTTTCAGAAAGTTTTGTTTTCGGCATGGCGGTACTCACTGATCCACAGCAGATTTAACACTGGTTCAGGATTATTTTCAAAAGCATTGGTGACAGTGCATGAGTGGCTGAAGGATTTGTGTTTGTTTCGACGCGGAGAGTCTGGTATGTGGGGAATACCTTACCCAGGTAGGGACGGGTTTCCCGTTAAGCAGCAGTTTCGCCGTACTGAATCATAGGAAGACAATTGATTCCTCTCAACTCATCGGTGGGTCAATGCAGTGGACTCAATTCCCGTGATACCGTCGGAAGTGAGACATTGATTGACGCGGCTCGACACAGGCATGCTGCTGCTGCATAGTCGAATTTAAAAAGCAGGCGGAACATTAATGTTTAGAGAGTGAGAATAATTTATAACTTTAATTCTTGGCTGGTGAATTCTGAACAATTTAGTTACAATTAGTTTCATTTCTTTCTCCAATGTATAACAGGAATATATTTTCATCTACAACTTCTATCAAAAATTACCAGTTTTTTTCTCAAAATATGACCATATGACCATAAAAATTGCTGAAATATGACCATAATTAGGAAAATGGCCCAAATATGCATTTATAGGCTATATAAAATACATTTAAATACAATCAGAAACGTTGAATCAGTGTTTATTTCTGCATTTCAGGTCAAAAAGAAGGCAGGAAAAAAATATGACTTTTCCTAAAGATCCGAACCCTACAGATAAGACATCAGCAAATTCATTAATCAAGTATGATAAGTGTCATCTATGTTCCATGAAGTTAACTAACTGTAAGACGCCTTTCTATCCTATCTTCTATTTCGCCCATTTCAATACTGTGTAAGTTTAGTATAAAATATTATGTCTATAATTGTGTTTATAAAACAGTTTTTGAACAGTACACTAAATAAATTTACTCTCAACAATTTGTAATCTTTTTTCCATGAGATGGAATTTTTTAGACCAGCGATCTACAAAGATACTGGTCTATCTTCAGAATCCAGAATTGCTTTCGTGATACAAAGCCAATCAATTACGAAAATGCAGTTTGGTTGATGTCCCATGATAACAAAAACGGGTACATTGAGTTGAAATTATTCAAGGCATCCTTCTAATAAAGATTGGGGTTTTATTGGTTTGCTTTTCCTCCCAGTTGCAGTAATAGTAGTCACGTAAGCAGTTGTTTTATGGAATTCAACTTAGTGAAAAGAAATAGTGAGAAGCACGAGATCTCAACTCTCATATCCAAAATTACTTCAATACGTTCATTAAATACTATGATCTCTAAGATAGGTACACAAACATAATGGTTTTGTAGGGTATGGTCTTCTTGCAACAGACCTTTAGTGGGGTTATTGTAGAGGAGTGAAGCAACAAATGGTTGAGTTGGTGGTCCTATTCCAGTATTCGCCTCCATTTGGACCGTAACATCAGCAAGTAACAATTTTTGTCATCTGTTGAGTGTTGAGGTGCTTGCTGTACCACTGTTCATCCAGTTGGTTGTGATCTGCTTGTGGTGATTGTTTATGATGGTACCTCTAAAATTTCCATTTGAATAAGTTTTGGTATATTGTATATGGCCTTGATTTTTATACAATTGAGAATTATTCCCATCTTTATGCATTTGTATTTGCTGGTTCTGTGAGTAGGTAAATGGGCGATTTCTGCCATGTTTCATAACCATATCTGTTCCTATATGCATCCTCCATATCTAGTGCTCTGAAATGTTTCTCTACTTGTTCAGCTATAACAGTTTATTTCCTACTAAATTACAACTTTAAAAATACATACAATACCAACAACACACAAAAACAACCTCCACAGATCTTAATATATTCAAAGAGTCTCTCACACATTAATTGTCAGTGATATTCACTCACATATTAACTCACTAGTTTCTAAAGTTATAATAATACCAAGACATCTTCACCACAATTAACATAGTAAAAGTGGAAAATCAGCAGGCTTGGATATTATTATGACAGAGAAAATTAAGTACTTTGGCCTTACAACAAAGAAACACATCCTTCTGCTCTTTGACAACTGTATGAGCAGATGTGAAATACCAAAGATATAGCCGAAGAGCAGAATGATTGCCCTGCTTAAACGTGGAAAGGAAGGAAACAATCCAAAGAAGTTTAGATCAGTTACATTTTTACAAACTGCTAGAAAGAATGTTCTCAAACCTGCTGTTAACTGTTGCTAATCCTTTGTTTATACCTCAAAGAACTGGAATCTGTCCTGGTAAAAGTAGCACAGGACAACAACTAAATCCCATGCAGTTTATAGAAGATCGATTCGCAGATTGCAAGGTGACAGGAGTGATATTTGTTGATTTGTCAACAGCATATGACACCATGAACCATCAGTTATTACTATTCAAGTTCTACAACATGACCAGGAATTTCCGCCTTACTAAGTTCATCACTACACTTCTGCAGAATCGCTGATTTTTCGTAGACTTCCAAGGACAGCGTAGCCATTTTCAATTACAAAAAATGGTCTACCCAGAAATAGTCCTAGTTTCAGCTCTGTTTGCCATATAGTTCTAAAGAGAATGAGTACAAAGCGGTCTTCCTCTGGCCACAACAAACAAAGACTTCAGGGGAGAGCACCCTCACTAACTTTTTTGAACGTTTGTTAAAATCCCATAGCACAAATTAGTTTAAACCAAATGCCTTGAAGACACGACAATGTGCTTTTCATTTAAGGACTAGAGAAGCAATTCATAAGTTAAAGGTAACATGGTGTGGGGTTGAACTCGAACACTGTGACACTCCAAAATATCTAGGATCGACCTTTGACAGACCTCTCACATTCAGTAAAAATTGCATGAATTCCAAGCTGAAAGTTTCTGTCAGGAACAATTTCCTCAGAAAACTGGCTAGATCACAGAGTAGCCAACCTAACACCATCTAAATCTCCACCTTAGCACTCAGTTATTCAGATGCAGAGTTGCCTGTCCTGAATGGTACAACTCAATTCATGCCAAACAGGTGATGTATCTCTCAACAACACCTGCACAACCACAACAGACTGTTTCAAATCCACTCCAATCAAATAGCTACATCACCTCGCAGGAATATCACCACTCTCAGTTCGAAGAGAATTAGCTGTGAGCAAGAGAAGGGAGAGATGAAAGAACCTATCCATTACATTGGCATTTTCAACAAATGCAAAGACTAAAGTCCAGAAAATATTTCCTAAGAACACCCAAGGAACTTCTGAGTACAACTGAGAATGCCAGGTTAGAATTGTTGGAAGCTAAGGCTCTCTCCTCCCCATGGCTGGGGAAGATTGTCAGAAACTTTGCCTCCTGGCTACACTGATATGGAATTCATTGAATATGCTGAGATAAGGAATGGGCAGATCGAAGGTTAACCTAGCAAGATGGAGCTATGCTGAGATTGATAAAATCAAATGTGACTGTGGAGAAGATCATACTGTTCATCATATGCTACAGTGTCGATTGTGTCCAATCTCCTGCTCAGCAGCTGGCTTATTTGAGACCTTGGAAAAGGCACTGCAAGGGGCCAAGTTTTGGCGAAGTATAATTTGTTGTTTCTTATTATGTAACTGTTTATACTTCTGATATGAAATAATAATTTTTCATTTCTCAAGATTCAACTCATTTAATTGGTACCCGCAACAAAGCATTATTGATAGATCTAGTTTCTTCCATCACAAAAATTAACAATTTCTGAATCCTCAGTTTTCAATCCAGAATTATCCATATTTTCCCAATTCAAATTATAATCAGACTAAATTCCCGCCAGATTCCTGCCATTTTTCCCAATAGTTATTTACAAAATAGATTGTTTACCCATCAACCAGTGCATCACCATGATAGCAAAAAACAAATTTAAGGTCTTTAATGTCTAATGTCTGCTCTTCTTGCAATTCAGTGTTATACACTGCAGACCAACAATGTAACATGCACATATAGGCAAAGAAAATAATCCAAACCAGTTAAAATTTTACACTATGAAAAGAAAAAGAAGGAATTAACAAGGAAGTGTTGAAAATAATAAAAAATAGAACATACTAAAATATATATAGTTTACATACTCCACTTATAAGAAATTTCAGCTTATCTAAGTGGTTCCACAGATATTATTAAATTATTGTTTAAATCAATTTTTACCATTTTTAAAATTTAAATTAGTTTTCCAAACCAATTTTATACAAAAAGAAATCATCTTGTAACTATCCTCTTTTTTTCAAAATTTACTTTTAATTTTCTTCTAACATTTGCCTAGAACTTACTCAAGGTGGAAAACAAAGATTTTCCATTCCTCTCATGTAGGAAACTCAGGAGGTGCCCCAAGACATGAAAAATTCCAACATAGTTACCATCTTCAAAAAAGGGATTGAAGCATTTGTGACAATTATTGTGGTATCTCTCTGCTATCCATAGCAGGAAAGCTTTTTGCTGGGATCCTGCTGAACTGCCTCCATACTATCTCAAGACAGTACTCCTAGAATCTCAAAATGGATTCCGTACTTCAAAGATCACCATGATATTCTGTGCCAAACAACCTCAAAAGAAGTGCAGAGAACAAAATCCTCTCTTTTTGGTGTTCTATGACCTAGAGAAAGCCTTTGATACTATGCCTAGATGTGCAATGTGGATGGTACTAAGACGATTTGGCTGCCCTGAATTTCTTTTTTTGGGATTGATTAGAGTACTCCATTATGGCATGGTTGGTCAGGTTCTTTATCACAAATGATTTAAAACAGGACTGCATACTTGGCTCCCACACAGTTTGCCCTGAATTTGCAGCTATGCTGTATGAAACATCATCTACTCCCAAAATAGGCATGAAGATCAGATATCGGTTGGATGGAGAACTATTTAATGCAGCCAGAATCCGCTTATCAAGATTAACTAACCTCACACAGATAACAGAATGTCATATGCATATGGCAAATGCCTCTCCAGCACATACTGCTAAGCAGGTTCAACAATCCATTAACTGCTCCAAGAATGCGTAATGATCAATTTGGCCTGACTGTTAGCATTCGAATAACTAAAGTGTTAGTGCAACCTGCCCCTGCAGCTACCCTCCCAGACTTTGATGTTACCATCTCTGGCACATCCCTCAAGCAAGTAGACAACTTCTCCTATTTTTTGAGCATTTTCTCAGCACAGTGTACCTTGGATAAGGATGTAGAAAACAGAATTCGCGCAACATACGTAGCTTATGGACGTCTGTCCAGACGGGTGTTTCTGAACAAAGATCTTAAGCTAAGCAACAAGCTGTTGGTGTGCCAAACTGTTGTTGTCTCCATGTTATTGTATGGATATGAAACATGGACCCTTTACTGCCATGACATTAAGAACATGGAGCAACAACAAATAAGAAGATGATATGTCAAATGTTACAGTTTTATAAAGGGAACAAATGTACAGCATTGAAGCTCTCACCATCAGTCACCAACTGAGATAGATTGGACATGTTCAGCGAATGAGTAACAGCAAACTCCCTTGAGAATTTTTATATGGTGAGCTCAGCACTGGCAAAAGACCTCATGGTGCCCATCTGAAGCCTTATACAGTATTTTTTTTTTTTTAACTGCTTAACGTCTCCTATAACAACTAGGTCTTTAGAGATGGGAAAGGATGGGGGGTAAGGAATGGGAAGGAATTCGGCCATGGCCTTCTTGAAGGAAGCATCCCGGCATTCACCTGGAGTGATTTGGGGAAACAATGGAAAACCCAAATCTGGATGCCCGGATGGGGATTCGAACCAACGTGCCTTATACAGATCAGCTTAAAAAGATCTTGACGAGCATGAACATGGACCTGAACACCTGGGACTGTCCTGCAGAATACCGTGCTCTGTGGAACAAAAACCACTTCCACAGCTGTTGCACTTTTTGAGGAGAAGCAGCGAATTCGGGAAGTAGAAACTCGTAATCGACAGAAAATGTGAAAAACCCGCGTCCATCACCCACAATTAGGTGGATGATTATTTTATGCCAGGATTGGCCTGATCAGCCCCTAACATATACATACATTGTCGCGGTAGCTGATTTTTATATAGATGTTAGTATAGAGTTTAGTAATAATGAAGGCAGAGTACTACCAAGCCAGCACGGTAGCAGGAAGGTTACACCGCTAGTACACGACACCGGTGCCAAGGCCGCTGGCCTGGCAGTTCTTACTGTGGGAACGCTGCACAGCACAACCAGTACATGAGGCTAACACACTATGGGCATGTGATACACATGCATGTTCGTAGTGACTGTCAGCCAATGAGAGGAAGGCCTTCTCCACCTTCCGGAATCGAGGGCGCCTCTTTATGCACACGATTCGCCCCAGTCCGCGATGTGATTTTTAGTAGTGAGGACCTGTTACAGTCTAATCAGGCCATTTTGGGCATTTTTCCAATAATCCTCCCTCTGCTGGCTTGTAATGCATTC
The DNA here is from genome assembly GCA_031002005.1 of Vandiemenella viatica. Lineage (NCBI taxonomy): Eukaryota > Metazoa > Arthropoda > Insecta > Orthoptera > Morabidae > Vandiemenella > Vandiemenella viatica. Next base: position 202,352,201 of record CM061920.1, read on the forward strand.
TGTCTCAACATCGGATCCTATGGTCCATCATCCTAATACCATGAATGCTGATTTCATGTACCAGCCAATTGTAATTGTACCATACAACTGCTCTCGCCAAATAAATCAAGTAACTGCAATTCTTTACATTATTTAAGGAGCACCTACGTCCCAATTTTAGATCAGTTAAGTCTCTGTGCATACCTTTGTCCCAGCTAGGAACTTACAGATGCCGGCTGGAAACCGGAAGTACCTCAGTTGGCAGTAAGTAGACGCTGGAACGGACCCACAGTGGGTAAGTTTACTACTAGCTCGGTCAACACGCGACAACATGACTGTATGCAAGTAAGAAATGTAAACTTGGAAACGAGTACTGGCCGACAATGACTACATTTAATTGTAAAGATTCCTGTTTTGAAACAATCGCTGTAAAACTGCTACAAAGTTCTTCTCACCAAATATATAATGATATATCCCAAAGAATTTTTTAATTGAGCTTGCCAAACAACAGTGTCTCCTCAAGATTGATGGCTAACTGTTACATAGTACACGGATCACAGAGACTACCAATTAAGTCATCATCACCTTAGCTATTATAATAAGGTATGCAAATATTAAAACAGTTACAGACTTTCACAAAGTCATGGATAAAGTAAAAACCTTAGCTATTATGTGAGGTAATGATTTTAATTTTTTATCTGGTTCTTTACATTTAGCCATTTTGTGAGGTTTCAAACAAAATTAAATTATTGGAGTAGTCTGTCCTGTCAGTGGAAGCCAATGGTATACAAGTTTCTTGATTATAAAGTTCATATAGCCAATGCATCTTGAAATGAAACAAATTTAGCCTCATATTTACAGAAATTTGTCGATTCACACTCTATTTCCCTCTAGAGAATATTGTGAAAAAAATACTGTTAGATATTTATTTCAGAAGCATTTAGTCAATATAACACACAAAAGCTCATTGTAGTTTTACCATTATTACATTTCTTATACCACATTCAAATGCCAGGTCATCTGGATGGCCTGAAGAGGTTTAATACCTGCCACCTTCAAAATGTGAGGTCAGATTATTACCACTCACCAAACAAGCTCTGTCCGCATCTTCGAGCTCCAAATTTCAAATCATCTTCATCCCCATGATCTAATTTTGTTCTTTCATCCTCCTTGTTCAATAAGCAGCTATGAATCTTGCATTTAATGTTCTATCCCAATAAACTCTATCCCTACCCAATGATGCTCACTGTCTGTGATTATACATGAACTTTAAAAGTCATTATTAACCAAGATAAGCATGTCTCTGTCAGTTTCTCATCTGTCTCTACAGCATACTACATAACCCTCCAGAAAATCCTACAAGAACTTCATCCATTAACCAATGTAGACAGAAAAATAACCACATCTTACTAATTATAAAGGCTTCAGAATCAATATAATGAATACGTACCTAGCTATTGCATGGTCAGGAGCTACACATGATGCTGCGGCAGCATTGAGAGGGTCACAAGGAAAAGCAGGTGGTGGTCCAATGCGCAACTCCTCCAGTCTTGCAAGTACTGCTTCTTCTTTGCCATGGGCCAACAATAACAGCAACACTGCCAGTACACCACCAAACCAACGCTGAATTGCCACCAATGAATTGTCCTGAAACATTAAAACAGGATGTGTGTCAAAAATGCAAAAGGACAGGTATATGAGAAACTGTCAATATGTATATGTAAGTAGCATAAAGGAATTACAGATTAGGATAGAGAAATGAACCACCAATTTCTTTAGATAATGGTTCTAGGGTACACTCAAAAAACAGAAAAAAAACCACAAGTGCTACTGAAATTTTTGGATTTTAGCCCTTTTTCAGCTAGAGACTGCCTCACACACTGTTCTCTAGTTGACAAATGGCTAAAACCCCAAAAATTTCAATGTCATTAATGTTTTCATCAGTTTTATGCGTGCGCGCCCCACAACCATCATCTAAGACAAGGGTGGTTCATTTCAGTATCCTAATTTATAATTACTATATATATAAGGAAGCTTAGTAGCGAAAAACCCTCATTTTCCACAGATAAAGGTAGGAGGACCAAGATGAACATGAAAGCATGAACATATTTATATGTATATATGGCATAGGAAGATGAAATTATTTAGATGATGACAGCACTGTGGAAGAAATGTATAAATATACAATGTTGGAACTTTCATCTGTACTCTCGTCAGTTATGTAAGATTTACTGGCAAGAATATGGCTGCTCGACATGAGTTAACAGACTCATTCCATTTCAGAAATTGTTCATTAATTCAATATTCCTCAATTAATAGTTTATAAAGAGTGCCAAATATCTGTAGTTTCCAACATCACTTTCTGCCATGGAAAATGCAGTTGTCAACCATGTACATTTATTGACTGAGAGCAGTAGTGTCAACATCAAGAAGTCAAACAACACTGCATCAAGGACCAGCAACACTCAATGTTGAACATACTACAAATTGATAGAACAGTGAAATTTTCTATTGGTGGAATACAGCATCAGAACAACAAAGAGAATGCCTATGCTAACAAAACACCATCAGCTTATGCACCTGTGCCTGTCATATAGTTGGACCATAGGTGAATGTAAAAAGGTTGTATGGTCAGATAAGTCATAATTCCTATTGGTAAGAGCTGATATTTGGGTTCAAGTGTGGTGCACGAAGCCAAGGATACATTTTTGTCAGGAAGACACTGCACAAGCTGGTTATCACTCCATCTTTGTATGGGTTTTGTTTATATGGCTTTGAATGGAACCTCTGATAAAAGTTACCAACCACTGACTTGAAATGGTTATGCTCAGCTGCTTAAAGACAGCTTGCAGCATGGCCTACATGTTGCCAAATAACAATGGATTTTTCCAGAACGACAATGCGCGATGTCACAGAACCAATATCATTCATGATTGTTTTGAGGAAAATTCTGGACAATTCCAGCGAATGATTTAGCCACCTACATCTCCAGATATATCTGGGACATAATCAAAAGGTTAGTTCCCACATCTGCAACATTTTCACAACTATGAATGGTTGTAAAGAAAGCATGGCTGAATATTTCTTCAGGGGACATCCGATGACTGTTGAGTCAATGTCACATACTGTTGCTGCACACTGCCAGGCAAAAGGAGATCCCACACAACAATAGGAGATGATTTTTGGAACTTCAGTATGTATGACTAAAAGAGGTTGGGGGAAGCCAACCCAACCGTTACCTTAGATCAAATCGTCTGGGATCGACAAACTCCTCTAACATAATATTTTGGTGTTGAAACTTATTCTTGCAGGTAAGTGATACAGTTCAAGAGAATGTCAGATGTAATCACATAACTGTCTGCTAAGAGAATGGGAAACCCAAGAAGCAAAGTCAAAGTCAGGGTGACTGTAGTGGTGGAAGGGGGCATTGAAATACTGAATTAATAATTATGGAGAAGAATTACTGTAGGAAGAATATCATTAAAATAGTAAACATGAAAGAAAATAAATAATAATAAGAAAATACTGATAGAAAATATTTAACTTACGATTCATAAAATATAGGTATGTGAATATATTATAATAATAAATAATAATAATTAGTGGTGGATCTATTGGAATTGTAACCAGTCATTGAGGCTAGGAGTACGCCTGGTATAAAAGATGTGTAAGAAAGCTAATTCCAATCTGTGGAGTTAAGAGAGGGTTGTGGTTTCATGGAACACTCTGATAGCACTCATTGTTAAACAGTTGTTTGAATTGTTCAAATTGTGAATGCTGGCATGGCCAGCTACTGGATGGTTTTAGTTGCTGGTAAAAACATTTTGCCTGTCGTCATTTCATTCTGATGGAAAATGGATTAGTGATGAGACATGTATCTGTACCTCGGAGATATATAACACTATGTCCGTTTTTTTACAAATATAGTATTATTACACTTCGAATTTAACTTTTTTTTGCTTTACACAGAGGTATAGAACATTATGTCCCAGAACAATTGTAAGAGTAGTTACGTGCTTTTAAAAGGATGCCGAGTCCATTTTTATTCACAGGAATACAACTCCATTTGGACTTGAAGTTTTATACCTCTAATATACCTCTAAAAAAATTGGATGATGCAGTTCACAGTGTTGTATATGGCTGGTGAGTTTTTCATGAACTAAGAGAAGATTTAAGTTCAGCCAGTTTGCTTGTGGTCTGAGGTTTATACTTTTGTTTTTCAATAAAATGGATCATAACTAACGTGAATATATAAGTGTAAAATTACTGCAAAAACAGGCAGTGCCAGATCTAGAGGAGGTCAAACCGAGATGTTAGGGGGGCAACTTGAGAAACCGTGATGAAACATATTTCTTGTTTTCCACTTTATGAGAGTAATTAGGCTGAGAAAAGAGTGACAGGAAATATCTAGGAACGTAGCTTCTCATAGAAAAAAATGTATGAACTAGATGACTACATTAAAAAATGATTATCTGACATTAAGATCTAAAAATGGCTGTACTTGGATATCTTTAATAAGCAGTTCAAGTTTTCATTTAAATGAACTGAAATGATACCAGTGATTTGTTCCACGCTAAACTGAAAAATAATTTGACTCAAGAATAAAAGGAATCTATTAAGGGTGATCAAGCACATCTCAGTGAATCAAAAATCAGATAGAACTTAAAAACTACTAACAATGAAATAGCAAAAGATTCATCAAAATACAAAGTATTAACTTGTGATCTGCAGAAATGTTTGCCATCACTAATCACAATAAACTGCATTAGTTTCTATAAAAGGAAACTTTGGACCTTAAAACCTTAAATTTTACCTTGTATGATGCATCAGATTCCTCAGTTCACTGTATTACGTGGAACGAAATATAAGGAGATCATGGTGGAAATGAATTGCATCATCAATTTTCAAATGACCTGATAGTGGCATTCCTGGCAGTGAAATCAAACTTTGGTTATGGCCAAAACAAAAATGTATGTTTTTTTGGATACTCCATAAGTATCCTCAAATTATGATCATAACTCAAAAGTTTTTACTGAAAGGTCACACCCATACGGAGGCTATCTTAACTCCCTGGGACTGGCAGCAATTGGTAAGACAAACTTCCAAACATTACACTGTTTATAATATTGAACCTGAAGATTTCATAAACTTTAACACACTCTACAACAAAAATCATCTAATTCTCCTCTTGTAAATAGGAATAAGGATGTTGACAAACAGCCAGTTCTGCTATCAACCTGTGTACAGTTATAAGTCCAACAGAAAAATGTTGGAATGCTTTATTTGAAAAGCCATGTCAATGGTCAAAAACTAGAGGCTGACTTTGTGGGTTCTGCAGAAAAGGAGTTATCTTTCCAGCAGATTTGAATCATGTCTCATCAAACCCAATACCAATACCCCATGAAAGGACATTGATTTAAGTGCAGTATTGCCTTATGTTTCCTCAGTTTACCATGGTTTGTATAAAAGCCACAAGTGACTATCTAGATGATTTTGAATCCAAGTAACACTTTTATAACTACAACTTTTATGCAACTGTAACATCTATATTTTCAAATAAACTGTATGTAGTTAGTAATGTGTTAGTTATTGTTTATCTCTTGAATATCATGAAACACCATTTTATATAATAGAATAGTCTTGTGAGAGGTACACAACACTATGTCCATAAAAATTGTTAAAACAATAATAATAAATTTACTGTGGACAAATAGCACAAAAAACAATAAATATCACTAAATACCTTGTAAAAGAAATGTATTTATAAAATTTTGTTAAAAATAAATCAATAAATAGTTAAAAAAATATAATGTTAAAAAAATAAAAACTCTTCAAACTACTCTCCAGTAAAGATAGAAAAATGTGACATACTGTTCTATACCTCCAAGATACAGATATGTAAACAGGGGTGGAGACAGGTGATTGATATGGGTGGTGTGGTGCATTGTGGTGCTTGCAGCATTACTAATGTTTGGGAAAAGTTTGCCCTGTAGTTGAACTGGAGTAGATGGCAGCATATGGGTGTATGCTGCATAGTTTGCTGTTGTGTATTACACGGAGCGATCCGTGTGGTTGTTGGGTATTTGTGCACCAAGTCATTCTTGCGGTTGGTAGGTCTGCTGAAGTGTGTGTGAAGCCTATTTGTTTTTGGTATGAACGAATTATCAGTTATAACTCCATTACATGGTCATACAAAATATTATAATATACTGCACATTTTAAGCTAGATTATAAGCTTTCAAACTGTGTAAATATCATTAAAATTGGCACAGTAGTATTGTATGATTCTTTCTCAAACACTCAAACAGATTCATTTTGCTTAAAAGTAAAAATAAGGTTAATGGCAGAATCAAGCAAACAAATTCAAAATATTTTGCAGACCTGATTTGAAGTTGTTCATGTGACTTAATCTGAGATTAAAATAAAGATTTTCAGGCAACATGCTGTACTAGTTACTGGTGATGTAGTGGTTTCCTGCAAGGACACTAAACTCTACAGTTTAATAAGGCTTATTTGGTGTGTTAATTTTTTATCTCTAACTGTAGGTAAGTAGGTTTAAGTAAATGAATATGGGGCAATCTAGGTGAAAATATTGATGAAAAAAATCCCATGTGAGGATTAATTTAAGGCCATTTGGAGAACAACTTACAAGGAAACTGGAACTGAAAAGACCAAGTAGTTTTCAAATAGAGTGAAGAGATGGATTAAAATTTCAAGGGTAGAATTTTAAATGCAGACTGTAAGAGTTACAACATGTTTTTAGATATCTCAAACAACTTGTTGACTCAGTGGTTAAGGTATTTGACTAAAGATGGAAAGTTCACCAATTCGAATCTTTGTCCCGGAGGTGATTTTCATAAGCCCATAACCAGACCTTCAATTCTGGCACAGCTTGATGAGAAATATGAGTATTCCATGCTTCCATGATTAGGATTTCACATTGAATAGGTCCCCTCCAGGACTAACAACCCTATTTGTAACACAGATGCATACACATCCAAAGCAAATTCAAGTGCTAACAAAGGATTAACTTTGTCGTAGTTGCTCTAAATGATCATACGTATATATTATTAAGTACTTGGTTGCAGAGTTGCACTGCCCGATTATCTTATTTAGTTTCACATATCTATTTGGAGTTCATGATAAATGAAATTAAGGTAAACACTCCAAAGTTAAAATAATCCCACAGATGAATCTCTGGGTGAGAACAGCTTTTCTGTCTCAAAAAAATGCTTTTAAATATTTCCTCATTGTATTATTAATATAATTTCCTTTTTAGTTGACAGCTGGTACACTGAAGTATCACTCTGACCTCATAAATGAAATTAGTTCCTGATATTACATAGTAAGCCTGTAAGCATCCTAGAATTTCAGTAAATTCTACACTTTTGGGAAAAATAGCAGAGGGGGGATGGAGTAAACTATCTAAAGATTGCAAAATTGTTAATCTCAGTGCCACAGATATGGGGGTTTGAATTCATAAAGAAGCTGATACTGCAGCTTATTTCAGAGCAAAAAGCATTTTAAAGACAGAAAAGAAATTAAACATATAATAACAGCCATAAGTAAACATTTAAGAACAATAAATAATCTTTAGACTTACCGAAATTAGTGAAATCCATCATAATCGAGCTTGTTAGTAGTCAATGTTCATTTCGAGAAAAATTCGGTATTTCCACACACTTTTCAACATGGTAAAAAACGTTTAAAATAATAATAAATTCATAGAAACAGAATTCTGTAGCATTTCAAGCGAAATACTCCATTTAAAGCCGTTTATAATGGTAAAACACTAAATTTTAATTAACCGGCAACTTCCAAAAGTAATAATTGACACTTTTAAACATATTTTGAACATAAACAACACATTTTCCTCAACTTTAATCCTTTCTGAATAAGATGGTAATCTGAAAGCAGTTCTGAGCAGAGGATAAAGTGGGACACCAATTCTAAAATAACGGCATCTTTAAACATATACTGAAAACACAAATAAATTTTTTACAGCTCAACCAGACACCGTACAGGGTTGGGGATATTTTTAAAACAAGTATCCAAGAATAAGGGACATTAGACAAATTTTTATTTCGGGATACGAATTTCACTTTTTACACAATTCAAGGAAACATATGGGTTTCATGAAGTTTTGGCAATGGCGACTATTTTGAACATCGGGTATTCACTGGAACTAGAAGATGTTGCTGGCGATGTCACGGTGGCACGTGGCTTCAAAATAATATTAATTACGGCTAATCTTTGAGGAAGCACTAAGAGGGGAAAAGTGCTTAGAATTTTCAGTCCTAAATCCTGTTAAAAACAAGCCTAGGGGTGATGAAATTTTAGGGGATTATTTTCAGCAAGTCATGTGACACGCTAGGATATCACGAGCTTATATTAGGAGTGGTGGCGGTTGTTTTCAGGAAAAGCCGTCGGGATGTTGATCGGGTAGGAACTGCGTAACTTTTGGTAGCAAACTGGAAATTTTACCTTCAGCCAGTGACTGAAAGCATGTTTAAGTATACGCAATGATGGATTTTGAAGTGTTGAGTGCGACCTTAGCAATGGTTAAATAACTTTAAATTACTTGAGGTGTTTTCTGTCTGCTTCCTAAGATGCATAACTTGCTTTCTTCTGGAAAAGGATTTCCGATAGCCTAAAAGTCAACTGTATCGAACTTTGTGTTTTAATTTCAGAATATAACAATAGTGACAAATTCAACAGTGATTTTATTTTTTAGTTTGAACTTATTCCTTGTCTCTCAGAAGGTAATTATGAGAGTGGCGGCCGATATAAGCTGAAGTTGATTAAATTCCAAGGGCATTTTCATGGTCTACAATTTGTGAACTTTAAGAAAAACATTTTTAATATAAAGAATTATAAGAGAAGTAAGTTTGTTAGTTAAGGAGTGTTAGACTGATATTAACCCCTATATCGGTCTTGGCCCCTTACAAGCCCTTAAAATGGTGTAAGCGAGAGATCATTCCTAGAGCTCCACAAATTCAGATAGAAATATAGTCTTACAAAGAATAGTTCTTATTGTACGAATGTGAATAATAGTAAATAGTGAGTGTTGTTTGAGGGTAATAAAATGACACAATAATATAGGAATTCATTTGCAAAAGGAGAAAATAATTGAAATATTGAGAATAGAAAGATGATCATCTTATATCTTTAAACGAGCAATTCTTGTATATATTTGGGATCTCGGGAACGGCACTAACGATTGGGATGAAATTTCATATTTAGATAACGTTTTGACTTTTAAGATAATCTAAAGAGTGTTCCTTGCAGCAAAAAACCAATTTTACAAAATACGATCAATTTTTGCTATTGGTGTCTCGAAAACGGCTCTAACGCCATCTCGTAGATGATTCAGATACCAGGAAGCCTACTAATATTTTTCTCTTTGGTTTCAAGGGGCTCATATATTTAAACGAACATTTCCTGTCTGCTAGATGACTTGAGGGAATACTAGCGTTGCATGTTTAATTGTAAAACATTTAAAAAGAAGATATTTAAAAAATGGCTTTGTCAGAAGTGATACTTATATTTACATAATTTCTTTGAAAACAATATTGAAAAAGTGGTTATCATTAAATACTACCAGTTTAATTGTAAAACATTTAAAAATCAGGATATTTAAAAAATAGATACTGGATTTAAAAAAAAAATCTAATGTTACGTGACCATTGTCTGGCAGCTCAAATGTAATTAGTGGGGAAAATGTGGTTACTGCACTAGCTCTTAAAAAATTCTGGCTACGATCCCGGGTTCAAAGTCCGGTGGGAGCAAAAATTTTTAAGATATTTATTTTACCATATGAACTACGGTGGGGCGTTCTGTGGTTGGGATTCTACATTAAATTGTAGGTTCCAGAGAAAATGAACTGGCCATCCTACCTCTCATAGAATTGCTTAATACGCTTCATTCTATCCAATCTAATACTATTGGATAAAGGAAACAAAGAAAATGCCGGGAGGCACTGAAAATAAGATAGGATAGGGAAAATAAACAGTTACCCGTCACTTACCACAGATGAAGGCAGGAGGGCGAGACACGTAAAAACACAAGAACGAATTGCACAATATTTCGACTTTAGTCTTAGTCATGTGGAGCGAGACATATGGCGGGGGGAAAGATGTGGTCACATCCCAACCCGCCACATTTTCTGATAAGATTATGTTAATGGCCAAAACACTCTGTGAGAAAATAGGAATTAAAATGAATATAATGGAAAATTAAAAATAGGAACAGTAAAAGAGAGAAATGGGACAAAAGGTATTTAATTGTAAAGAAAGTATATGAAATCTGGTAAGGGCAAAATACTGAACGCTTACTGAAAAAATGAAAATAATAATAAGTGAAAAGGGATCAAGCAAGTGTTTGGTAACAATAGGCTTCTGTTTTTGTGAGTCTCGAACTTTTCTCTGTAGCATACTAAATGATGTTGCCATATTTATATTACATTAAACAGACTTGCCATTGATATTTGGAAAAACGAGAACTTTCAATGTCATTTTTACATTATCTACAAGTATGATACAAAAAATTAGATCTCTCCTTAGTACAGTCATTAACAAAGCAATGAAGAATTAAGCCAGATATTTTTATTTTCTTTTGAATCTTATACAAACACCAAATAAACATTTGATGTTTATCTTTAGAAGGGGAAAATAATGATAATAGAATATTCAAATGCCATTTATATAAAATTTTTATATATCTAACAAAGGATAGGGAAAATGTTGAAGGCTGCAACAACTGAAAAACATATGAAGCAAACAAAAACATTAACAATATTTCAGTTTTATATCTTGTTCTTGTGATAGAGACTGAGTCACATGGTTTGCAAGGAGGGCACACGCCTAAAGTTTACCACATGAAAGGCTTGGCAGTGGAATACAGGGTGGGGGAGAAGGTGGTGACTTACTAACTGTACATCCCCACCACATTTTCCCCCACCGTCTTCCGCTGCCCAGCCAGACATGTGGCAAACTCTGGTGTGTGCACACCTTCCAAACCATATCACTCAGTCCCTATCAAGCGAATAAGGCGTAAAACCGAAATATTGTAAATGTTTTTGTTTGTCTAATACAGTGTTTCCCAACCTTTTATGGGTCATGTCCCACTTTCAACATTTTTTTGCCCCCCATACATAATTTTTAATAAAAAAATTATTTGTTATTAAAGAAACTGATATAGGATGGTTTTTGAAAGGAAACACTTTAATATCATCATAAAACACAGTAAGTAAAATTAAAAAACATATAATGAAATACTAAAATTCAAATTCAAAAGATTTATAATAATCATTTATTATGGCAATTTAGTGTGATCCTTTTAAGAATTTGCTTTTTTGCTATATTTTGTAACCATATCTGGCATTGCGTTTAAATAACCCAAAGAAAAAGCGGTAAATTCGTATCAAGTCAATTTCTAAATTGCCCCCCTAAAAACACCAAATTGCCTCCCTGTGGGGCGTGGGCCCCACGTTGGGAAACACTGGTCTAATATGTTTGTCACTCGTCACAGCGTTCAACTTTGGTGAGTGATGAGTCATTTTCTCTATCCTTTGTTACTTATATTGCCTACAGGTTGTTTGATTTTTCCTTAATATCATTAAATACTATTGTATGTTTTTCAAACACAGGAAAGTTTTGACTGTAAGGAAATTGATGAGTTTGTGTTAAGGGGCAATTGTCAAGATTACTAACAATTTGATAGGAAGTTCTAACCATCATCTTACATGTAATATTTGTTCAATATCTCTGTAATTCGAAAATCTTAGTTAAAAATTGTTGGAATGCTCTCAAAAATTATTCCATATGATTTATTACTCTGGCCGTCATGTTTAACAAACTTGAATGTAAAATTAAATTCAGAGAATACTTTTAAACTTTATCCAGTTCATCAAGAGTTTAAATATAAGTTTGATTGGATTGATCCTTTTAAATGGTATGACCATTTTATGAGAGCTGTTGAATTATTTAATTGTTTTGAGTTAATCCCTATGTCTATGATTAATACATATATTAGTAATAATTTAGCGATAAATATTAACCTGATGGTAACAAATTATAGATTAGTTCAGATAAATCAACCACTCTGGTACTGCCATAGACACAGTAAATTTGTTAAACAACCCATTTTGTATAAAGTGCTTTGTATCAAGTGTTGGCATAGAAATATTATCGAAAAATTTGATCATAATTCCATAGAAATAATGACAAGAACACATATACCGAGTAATGCCAATTTCTTACCTAATGTTATGTCACCATCTCAAGACCATTACGATTTAAATAACCTAGATATATTTTATTCATGAATTCTGACTTATTATTTTGTGGTATATGTTTAGAAAGTACTTTTGGTGTAAGAATAGCTACTGAATCGACTAACTACTTTTTATATGTATCTGAGAAAAATGTATCTAGAAATTATCCTTTGGAATTATGAATTATTTGATAATCTCTCTGACTTTCACCATTTGTACTTCAGATCTTACTGCCAATGAAATATGAAACTTTCAAAATTGTTCAGTGGCCCTTAATTCATTAGTTTCAGCTCTTAGGTGATAATTCCTCTCTCTTTCCATTTTTCTATTTGATAATTTAAATACAATGCCACTTCCTATGATTTTATTTGTTACTACTTTTGAAAACTACAATAAAAAAACTTTATTAATTCCATTGTGGCACAAAAGTTTATACTAATTCTGTAATAATGTAATGGCTACTTTACCAAGCTTGGAAAGGGAGAAAAAAGAGCCCTAAGCAAGGGATCAACAGGACGCAGCACACTGGGTGCAACAGCACCCAGAAGACGTGTGATAGCCTGCTGAGCCTCATGGGTTTCGAGTCTTATACGGCCACTGGCAAGCATAGGTAGCACCACATCCATCACCTGACGGGACCACCGACGCCAACGTTCCTCACTTTCATGCTCACGTTCAATCAGTACCAAAGCCAGCAGTTCCAAAACCTATTATAAAATACAAAACAATGGATTAAAAATTACATTTTTAAGCAAAACTGTGGGGCAAGAATTTATCATCAAATACACAGTAGTTATATACATTCAAGTCAGAAACAAATATAACCATTAGTATGGATGAAAAGTTCTTTAAAAACCAAAGCCCCTGATAAAAGAATAACAAAATACCCAAACAAAAATTAATTTGAAATTATTGGTTGAATTCACCAAAGTGAGCAAACTGCTTTAAAAATATTAAATAGGAAGTGTGCAAAAATATGATTTTCCTATTTCATTTTGTACAATTAACCTCATTCTTCAGACAGTCAACCAAAGCAATTTCAGTTAAAAAGAATGACTACACTGTTCTGGAAATTTTAAGTTCAATTTAAATTATAGTCAACAATATTCCATATATTATTAGAATGCCACAATCTTACACCTTCCAAGTATATGACCTAAAAAAAATAAAAGAAGTATTTGATGCATTGAAAACTGACCTTGGTGATTAGATTGACTAATAAAAGTGAATGATTTGGTGACATATGGAGGTCACTTATCTTCAGCAAATTTTGGATTCAATCTATTTTAAGTAGCCCAGAAATTTTTTTTCATATTTAAAAAAAACTTTTAGACTTTTACATTTATTTACTTATGTGTGGTACATTCAAAATAGATATTTCCTTAATTTATCCTTCACTCATTTACCAATGTTTACCCATTTTTGTATTTTGATAAATGTCAATTTACATTCATACATTTGTGGCACTCCATTTTAATTTTTAGTGCCTGTTTGGTAAATAAATTTATTTATTTAATGGTTCCTGGTTAGGTACTATACAACCATCTCAGAAATACATATTCTGATATAAATAAATTAAATTATAAAACTTATCATTAAAAGGTTAGTATCCCATATCAACACAATTTCGATAGTTTTCATTCTGTCATACACAATTTTAGCACTTAAATCCTATCTTTAGTGAAGACTGCTAGTATCCTAGTGCTTTGTACTTATTGCACACTGTAGAAGCGAAACACAATGGTAGTTCATACATTGCTCTTTGTTAATGTGTCTGGAATTTCCTTTACCAGAATTAGAGGTGATTTAAATCTCCTATCTTAGTCTCATCATAGTGATGCAATGGGATGTTAGTGATGTTTTTTAAGATATATATCTAAAACAGGACCTTAATGGTTAAACCACTGACTTCAATTTTATTTGGAAATCTCATAAATTCCAATATCAAAGCCTTTGGATAGGAGAGTTGCCACCGCTACCAAAGTTGAACGTTGCTGGTGACAATACATAGATAAACACATACACATATTAAGCCTTGAAATTTTTGGATTTATATTCCTTTTAGAAGAACAGAGCGAAGTAATTACATGATGGTAGCTAACTGAAGGTGCAGATCATTTGTCGTGTTTATGGTGGGGGAAAATCAACTTGATGAGAAATATGAGTGGAAGCGAAAGACATATACCAAAGCATTGTAAAATTGGAAAAATTTCATGGGCACAGGTTATGGTCAGACAGAAGGAGTTGACAGAAAATAAATTCCCTTAAATTTTTTGCATAAATATAAAGTATAAACAAACATGAATGAAACTCGAAGACATTACACATTTTTATTAAAAAAATATATATAACAGCTCTGGTCACTGATGGTTCATGTGGGAAGAGATAGATGGGGTGGTGGAAAGGTGGAAAAGAAGAAAGATTCCTGGGTGTTATCTTAGGTTACGACCCGGCATCTATCTCGTACCCCTTTTTGTACTGGTAAGGAGCCAGTATACATCTTCCAAGTTTAGAGATGGTGCTTTTATTTTAGAGGACTCTGACAGCACAGATTGTGAAACAAGAATTGAAATTATAGGTCTTATATGAGATGGCATGATGATATATTGGGTGCGGAGGGTTCTGAGTGAATACCATCTGTCTGTTGCCGTACATTCTAATGGCCAATGGATTCCTTGTCAAACCTATGTAGGAGGCAGGGCAATGGCTGCAGCTTAGTTGATATATTATATGGGAAGGTTTCACAGGTAGCATATCCTATAATTAGAAAGATTTCCCCAATTACTGGGTTGGTGAATATGGTGGAGTCATGGAGTACATTGCACAATTTCCAGTTGAATCTGTTACATGGAAAAGAATAGATGGTGTCTTGTAGGACAGGGAAGTCCATGTTTGTATAGTGGAGTGGGGTTAGGGGATCATTTTTATACAGCATTACATCATCTGCAAACAATCTAATTTCAGATAGTAAGCAATCAACACAATTATTCATTAGAATAATGAATAGCAATGGTCCCAATTCGCTACCCTGCGGCACTCCCATTTTTACTTCCACTTCCTTTGATAGCGCATTTCCTACGCAAATTTCTGTTTTCAACCTTTTAAAAATTCTTCTAGCCAGCAAATCACTTTCTGTTCCACTCCAATAGGTTTTACCTTATTTACTACCATTTTATGCCTCACTCTGTCAAAGAACTTTGAAAGATCTAGTTCTACACTATCAATTTGGCCTCCCTTGTCCATTTCATATGAAATATCTTGCATAAATCCCACCAACTGAGATTTGCATGAATATCCTTGCCTGAACCCATGTTGCCTACTTGAAAATCACTTACGTTCCTCACATATATTTCTGATGTGGTTGCATATCAATCTCTCCATTAATTTACGTACCACTGAAGTCAAACTGATTGGCCTGTAATTTTCGACTCTATTTCTCATCCCTCATTTATGTACCGGTACTACTATCGCACTTTTCCAATCCTGTGGTAAGCAGCAAGTATCCAGACTCAATTTAAATAATATTTCAAGATAAGGTACAATGTCACATCCTGTTATATTTAAGATATCTGTAGTAATATTATCTACACCAGCCCCTTTATGTTTTTTCAGCTTTCTTATTTCCTTCATGCTTCTGGGAGAATCAGGATGGATTTTGAAGAGGAGGAATTTCATTTCCAGGAAGGCTCAAAGGAAATCATAACCTTGATGAAGCACTTGGTTAATTGATTCCAGGCCTGAAAAGTACTTGTGACCCAAAACAAGATTCAGTAGACCTCCTAACCTCTTTCAACTTGTAGGCTACAAACTTGGGCTTCCCCACCCTTGTGAGACAACCACAATGCTCTTTTCCATGTGACAGATCCAGCTGCAAATTGTGCAACATACTCCAGGCTTCCACCAAAAGTTGACCATTTCAAATGATTAATTGACTTCACTCATTATCTCCACCTAACTCTAAATTACTTCTTCTTAGGAGTAAACATCTCTTCCTTACTTCTCTACACTACTTAAACTTACAATCTATAAATACTTTGTATCATCAGGCTCCAACTGTTTACTTGACATTTCAATCACCTTCACAAAAAGATACATTTTCTGTCATAAAGAACTCATTTGTTATTGATGTAAGCATTTTTCTTGTGAATGACGATTTTAATTTTTCTTTTTATGATATAAGGTAAGTAGTGTTTAATTTGTGGATACCCTTTTAAAGATTACATTACCTATTCCTGGTACATTATTAATTTAAAAATGTTTGCTTCTAATTCACATCTCATTGTCATAAACTAGTAGAAATACTTCATTAACTTCAATTCTAAAGTATATCACAAGATCCTCAGCATCACCATAGGCATCCACAAGGCCCCATCCTATGCAAGGCTGTTCCTTGAGTGTTTGGAGGAACGTCTGATGAACCATAGCTTCATTAAACCCACTGTGTAATTCAGATACATAGATGATAAATTTATTATGTGGACACAAAATGAAAACCAACTCCTAGAATTTCTCCAGTCCCTTAACAATAACATCAATTCTCTCAATATCACTTGGACCATCTCTAGCTCACACATAATGTTCCTCAATGTGGATATCAAGCTCAGGCAGGGTACCCCATCTACATCAAATCAACTACTTTACAACAATATCTACACTTTAGCAGCTGCAATCCATTCCATACCAATTGTTCCTTCCCAAAACTTTGTTCTATTGGTGATTCCCTCCACCAGTACTCCCAGAACCTATCTCAATTCCTTATTTCCCAAAAATACCATATTTCCATGGAATAGACCTCACTGCAAAACCTAAAGTATCCTTCCACCCACTACCACAGTGTAAACCTTCCCCATCATTGGACATGCCAAGTGTTCAACAACTCGCGTGGTATGACATCTAACCTGCTGTCACTGCAGGAGTTCCTACATAGGCCTAACCACACAGCAACTCTCAGTCACAATGAATGGCCACAGACAAACAATCCATACCTGAAACTTTTACCTCCCAATACCAAAACATGCCAAAAGCCATGATTCTGACTACCTCAAATACTCTTTCACTGTGAGAGCAATCGGAGTTTTTCCTGAAAAACACCATTGCATCAGAACGCCGGAGATGGGAACTTACATACCAGAAAATCTGGGCCTCAACCATCAATAAAATCCTACCACTTAACCCATCGGTTACTACTTATATTTTTTTTTAAAAAAAAAAAAAATATATATATATATATATACTTGGGTGAGTCAAATGAAAACCTTGAATATTTTTTAAAATATTATTTACTGTGCAGAAGTGGTACAAAGCTGTATCGCTTTTCAACATAATCTCCCCCATGCTCAATGCAAGTCCTCCAGCGCTTACAAAGTGCATAAATTCATTTAGAAAAAAATTCTTTTCGTAGTCCGCGCAACCACTCATGCACTGCGTGGCGTACCTCTTCATCAGAACGGAACTTCTCTCCTCCCATTGCTTATTTGAGTGGTCCAAACATGTGGAAATCACTTGGAGCTAAGTCTGGTGAGTATGGTGGATGAGGAAAACACTCAAAATGCAGGTCTGTGATTGTTGCAACTGTTGTACAGGCAGTGTGTGGCCTTGCATTGTCATGTTGCAAAACGACACCCGATGACAGCAATTCAAGTCGCTTTGATTTGATTGCAGGCCGAAGATGATTTTTTAGGAGATCTGTGAATGATGCATTGGTGACAGTGGTTCCTCTAGGCATGTAATGCTCCAAAATGATGCCTTTTTTGTCCCAAAAGAGAGTCTGCATAACCTTCCCTGCTGATGGTTCTGTTCGAAACTTCTTTGGTTTTGGTGATGAGGAATGGCGCCATTCCTTGCTCGCTCTCTTCGTTTCCGGTTGGTGGAAGAGAACCCAGGTTTCGTCCCCAGTAATGATTCTTGCAAGGAAGCCATCACCTTCTCGTTCAAAGTGCCGAAGAAGTCCTTCACAAGCATCAACATAGTCGTTCTCTCATTTCAGGAGTCAGCTGCCATCGCACCCATCTTGCAGACACTTTGTGAAACTGGAGCACAACATGCACAATGTGGTGTGCTGAACCATGACTAATCTTTAAACATGCTGCAATGTCACTCAGTGTCACTCAGCAGTTTTCCATCACTATGGCTTCAACTGCTGCAATGTTCTGTGCAGTCACAACTCGTTGTGCTTGACCTGGACGAGGAGCACCTTCCAATGAAGTCACACCATTTGCGAACTTCCTACTCCATTCGTAGACTTGCTGCTGTGACAAACATGCATCACCATACTGAACCTTCATTCTTCAATAAATTTCAATAGGTTTCACACCTTCACTACTCAAAAACCGAATAACAGAATGCTATTCTTCCCTGGTGCAAGTCTCAAGTGGGGCAGCCATCTTTGTACTGAATACTGCGACGGTATTTGTGCATCTGCACTATGCTGCCACCTACAGGCCATTCTACACGCTGCTTGTAGCAGGCTTACCAACTTACAGGATAACGGCATCAAACTTCGATTTTTTATTACAAATTTAAGGTTTTCATTTGACTCACCCTCGTATTCTAACTAGTAATAGTTCAGAATTGTTGAACTGCTCTCAATAATTGGTGTAAAGATAATGACTTACATTTAAATCCATTAAAATGTAAAAGTATTTCATTTACATGAGCAAGTAAGAAAATTTTATCACAATACTCAAAAAAGGTATCGAGTTGGAGCAGGTGTACTCAGTTAACGATTTAGGAATAATATTTGACAGTAAAATGAGTTTTGATGAACATGTTGACATTATTCTAACCAAATCCTTACAAAAACTAGGTTTTGTTATTAGGACATGTCGTAAAATCCATTCCATTGAAGCACTTAGAATAATATATCTATCCATTGTAAGGTCAACATTAGCATATTCGTCAGTAATTTGGTCACTGCGAATATTCTCTCTGTAATCATTTTGTGAACTTAAGGACTTTAAATTTTTGTTAAATTTGCGCAATGGTAATATTGATTGTTCAGAATTGTTGGATTCAACGTTCCCCAAAGAATTACTCATCAAACAACAACATTTTCCCTAATGGAATATAAGCACTTGTATACAAAAAATAATCCCTTAACAAGAATGTGCAAGCTTGCTAACTGTCACAGCAGGGTTAAACTTGGAATAATATCATTAAACCAAGAAAGTTTGTTACGTTTTTGTATCTTAAGATATGAATGAACAAGTAACCATAAATTTTAATCAGAAATTTTTTGACTTAGTAGTTTGTTTTAGTATGTTGTAAAGGTTTATAATTCTAGTAAAAGTAGACTATAAGCCATTTTTCTTTATTAAATTGTTTTGTATGATAGTTAAGCAGTGTACAACAACCATTGTGAATTTGTAAAGTTGTACAAATGGACTCCAAAGTCTGTAAACAAGTAAATAAATAAATAAATATTGTTTAAAAAAATTGCATCAACACTAGGTACTCTTTGTTACATATAATCATTTTATCACTGCCTATGATATGTATATATTATCTCAGACATTCCTGACATATCAATAGTCCGCTTCATAACAGTTCACTCTCACCATCCAATCCCACCATGCTTTCTTCTGCTGCCTAGTCAGTCATGGAGTAACATTCAATGTGTGCCCACTTTTAAAACCAAATGGCTCATTCTATAGTACATGAATGTGGTTTTATAGAAAAATATTATATTTTTTTGTCCATCTTATATGTTATTCACCGACTGCAATGTTCAACTTTGGTAACTAATGCATTATTTTCCATATACTTTGTTATTTACTAATTCTTAGCTAACCTAGGTAACTCCCCTTTATGACGACTTAAACTAAGCCTTCACAACCAATCAATAGTACCAGGTGTTTCTAAATGAATATCGGGATTTTAATGCTTTGTAGTATCGATTACATAAAATATTAAATTATAATTAATACATAAAATGGAAGTGCAATGCAAACAGTTCTGTTCATTGGTACCTGTGTGCATGTGCACCCAATGTTTCCTCAGTCATCCATTAGAAAGCACTAGTAGCAAAAAAGACGACAAGTGAACAGAATTTTTTTTGTGTTCTGCAGTTTGCAAAGACCGAATCTGTAGTTACTGTGCAATGTGCATTCCAGATTAAGTTCAGATGTGATCCTCCAAGTGATAAAAACATCCGTAGATGGTATCATCAGTTTGAAAATACCAGCTACCAATGCAAAGGGAAGAGTACAGGATGAACAAGGGTTAGTGAAGAGTATGCTGAGCGAGTGGGAAAGTCTTCCACGCGTAGCCCGAAGAAATCAGTTTGGAATTATCAGTTGTGAATTAGTAACTCTGGTTACGACTTTTTGGAAATGCTTACAACTATGTCCTTATCATTTGCAGTTGTTACAGGCTCTAAAGCATTCATACCATGGTTTACGTGCTAACTTTGCACGTGAAATGTTGTACACAATGATGAAGATATTCTGGATCTTGTTGTTTTCAGTGATGAATCAACATTTCCCTTCAGTGGACATGTGAATGTGCACATCTGGGGCTCAGAAATCCTCACGAGATGGTACAATTGCAATGAGACTCCCCTAAACAGTCTTTTTTTTTTTGCCTTATCTCGGCAGAAAGCTAACGGGCCTTTTTTCTTTGGAGAAACAACTGTAACTAGTACTTCCTATCTTGATGCTCTACAACTATGGCTAGTTCCCCAATTGGTAGAAGATGAACCAAATAACTTCATTTGACAGCAAGATGGTGCACTGCCTCACTGGCATAACGATGTATGCTCTCCCGATCTGACGCCATGTGATTTCTAAGTGCGGAGGTTCATAAAGGATATGTGCCTCCACTATCAGCTGACATACTCGACCTAAGAAATAGAATTCATGCAGCTGTTGTGACAAGTTCACCACAAACACTAATCAACATTGGGAAGAAATGGGTTATCGACTTGATATGTGCTATGTGACGAGAGATGATCACATTGAACACTTGTAAGCTTGTAGGTATAATGGTTTGAGTGGCTCTTTCACTTCAAGTATTAATTATAATTTTATTTTTAATGTAATAAACACTATAATGCGTTAAAACCCCAATATTCATTTAGAAACACCCTGTATATTAATTTAACAAGCAAATTTTGTGTAACTTTAGAGCCTATATTTGTTAACACACTGTTTAATCTTCACTGACTAATCTTATTGTGATTTGTAACATTCTAGTGGTCAACACTCTTGTGATAAACATAACATCTAAACACATCTTGTTAACATATTTCCGCTCTCTTTTGTCGAATTTCATAAGAGTAACCAGTTTTATTAATTATTACTTATATAGCTATTTATTATTCTGCTGATATTTCTCCTCATTATTATTATTACAAGTTGAATTTTAAGTTCATTTAATACAGACTTATCCTTACATGACAACTATACAACATTCCCATGCTCATTTGTTCAACATAATTCTGCCAATCAACTTAGAACTAATACCAATCCTATTTGTATTTGTATCCAGTGTTTATTTTTACAAGCACACTTTTAATTGAAATATGTATATTTGCAACTCATTGTACAAATGATTCCAATTCGACTGTCCAAACTATCATTCAACTGCTTATGTACCCATCATATGTGCCTCCACTCCTCATGTTAGGCAACATGTCCTCCTTCACTCACTCATCTTCTCGACTGCTTGCAATTCCAACCTATCACAGCCTTCTTATACTAACATAACAATTCTTCATGACTTTTCAATCACGGTACACACTGATTTGTTTTCTGATGGACCTTCCCATAAGTTTCCTTACTTTTCTCAGTGATGCGATTGCCCTTGTGCACACTATTAATTTAAGGAGATCCCTTAATCCCCCCCCCCCAATCAGTTTCCTTACTTTTCTCAGTGAGGTGTTTGTCCTTGTGCACACTATTAATTTAAGGAGAATCCTTAACCCCCCTTTTTTTCTACAAATGTTCCTGGTCCTTTGCGACTCTTCCTTGTGGGTTCTTTTGATACTCATATTTACAACCTAGCTACCTGGTGCCAATGACTTCATTTGCGTTTGTCAAGAATTTTGAATATTTCTATGTTTTTGCACGGAATCTTAAATATTTCCAGGATAAAAAGCAACCTATTTTCTCCCTGCCAAATCATAAAGCCACCAGTGAAAGTCCCATCAAAATCAGATCACACATTAAATATGTTGTTGATAAATTATTTATATAGCTTAAAAAATTGTGTATTCTAGAACATTATTCAAGAACATTCTAGAACATTTTAGTACAGTCAAGAATATTCAAGTACATTCTAGAAGATTCCAAAGATTTTGAGAATGTTTTAGTTGAAATATGAAAATGCCCTATGTCGTCCACTTTTAATCACCAATCTCCCACACCCACATATCTACTGACATGCAACCATCATAGGAGACTTGAGGCTACCACCACTCACAAACACCAGTGTTTTTCGCTAGGTAGTTGAGGCTGCAGAGTTAAATATGGACACACACACACACACACACACACACATATATATATATATATATATATATATATATATATATATATATCATGTCTGGTTCTTCATGACACTCCCAGGTGCATGGCTTAACAACTATTACTTCACAATACTTATTGGCAGTTGGCTTTCACTCAGTATCATCTTGGATTCACACATCTTTGATGGCCTACTTACCCCAGCAAATTATTCTACTTTTATGTCTGCCTACAGTACCTTATGCAGCACTCCACTGCTTACTGTATTTTCCTCCTTTGCTACCATTATTCTACAGTCCTCATTTCAGTGAATGTACTGCATTATTCAGACTTCTCCAAGACCCCCAAATTCTTCTCAACTTTTCAACTAGACGTTCTTTCTGACCTCCCTTCCCCACATGATACAGCATCCTCCTGCAATACCCATATTTTACCCTTCATTTACTGTGATGATCTCCATTCATCTTCTGCCAATTATCCCATAACATCCACTCTGACTGTTACTATTGTGCCAATTCAAAAAACCCCTCTCTCTACCACAATACACTGGTTATCAACCACCTAACACATATATTCCCCATTTCTATTTAGTGAATTTTCCAACTGAGAAATTATCATAAAATTTCCCACTGAACTGCAATTCCTCCATAACACTCATGATGACCTGCCTTTTTATCAGAAATATCTCTTTTCTCCCATCTTAACTTACCACCTTCTGCCATGCTTACTACTTACTACTTACTTTTCTGCGTAGTTCTCCCAACTGCTTATCCCTTATGCATTTACTTTCTTTTGCAAAACTTATGACCAATCAATTTAACCTGTCTCCTTTAGCAGCAACTTACTCAATTCTATTAGGTTTCTATATTCCACAATTTACATCTTTGTCTGAATTGCAACTCTCCTTACATATGTGCTTACACACATTTTAGTACATCCTCTTGAAACCAGTATGTTATTATATACATTCACATGTTCTCTTGTGAACATTAACTTGAAAAATTAGTTACTTTCACATGTTGACTTTAAATGCTTCTTCTTTATTCATTTTTTAGTAAACAATCTCCCTTGAATTGTAAAGTGGTAACCAAACAGAATCTTATAGCTTCTTTCTTACTAGTGACAGCTGTATCTCTAGATGTGCCTTCAACAACTAAAGTGGAATGGAATTTCTGAACTTATCATATATACATATACACCAATTAATCTCAGTTTCTCTCCCTGCTTCCATGTAACTACCAAATTTCAAAATCCTTTGTTGACGTCTCATCACTCCTTAATGCTAGGAATCGTTAATGTCAAAACAAATTTAAACATTACTTCCATTGTGACCTCGTTTTGCTCTCATTTACCTCAGCTGTACTGAGATGTTATGTTAAAGTTTGATATTACCAAATTCATTTCAAACTAACTCCCAATCTGATAATTATTCAAACCACTCTTTACCATCCAAATAACTACTGCACGACTTGTTACACCTTATATTTGCATTTATTATGGCACATTCACATTCAGTCATCCGTCACCCCACTTCTTAGACCTTTCTTGTTACATATTTAATTTAATTCTGTGCCCAAAAAGTACAGTAACAAATTTGACCTCTGCTAACTACTCAACATTTTGATTGACTCACACCTAGCAGTTACTTGCGACTACATTCATTTGAACGTGTATTGTACTGTAAGAGTTTTTGTTGTTTATGTTCAAAGTACAATCACCAGAAAAATTTCTCCTTTGCAGTTGAAAATAAGGTTAACTTTTTTCTTGTCTTTTACTCTTAAAAGAAAGAAGTACCTCAAGGCCAGGAAAGAGCAAGGCGCACCAGGCAGAAAAAAAGTTACGCAAATTGCTCAGTGGCAGGGGTAAGAATTCAAGAATTCGACATGGCAGCCACATTCATCATCTGAAATCCACAATGTACAATGGAATATCAGTAGTCATTCTGGTCTACACTGCATTTCAACCTAACCACAAACTTAGTACAGTTTTTGCTTTTTTTTTTTCATTTCTTCAAATTTTGATTTTTCACATATATTAAAAAAAAAAACGGAATTATGGTATGATACCCGAGGTGTCATAATATTTCATGTCCACAACTAAAGACCTCTTCTTGTGAACTTACTGACAGTATGAATTTAAAAACTTTTAGGGCTAAATACAATTTATATTTCCTACTCCAGAACTATTATTTTAGATGGTTTGATTCAAATTTGGTACAATGTGATAAATGACGTCACTAAATTAGCACTCATGAGAGCAGCTTAAATTACTAATAAAGTTTCAGTTGACATTCTGGTCCAGCTGCATTTCAAACAAGCCACAAGCTCCACTAACATTGTTTAGAAATTCAAAGCATCTATCACTCGCGCATTTTAGTGGTGATATAAACTTGACCCACTATTTCAGATGGTGATACCAAAGCAACCGCTAAAATCCTGAATAATGATGCTGGCAATTTGGCTCTCATAAAAGTGAATTAAATTAAATACTGTATACATGTTGAACTACATTTAGCCACATAAACCTTCATGGCTATCATGACTATCAGCATCATGACAATTATTAAAGCAACATAATTTAAAAATGTATACTAAAATGCTCATAACTTGTACTGAACAATGGATAGTCTAGTATTCTTTGCAACAATTAATAGAACTTACGTCAACATTGCGGGTCAGGTTTATATCAGTGACTGTATTTTCTAATACTTATTTGAAGAATACTAAATAGTAAGTAAACACGTGCTGTTTTGTTAATCATAGGCTACTGTTTTGTAGTGATGTATACAAAAAATTTGAATAAAAAATAAAAAAGGGGAATAGTTATCTTTGGTTATGTTTTAAATTTGGGTAAACATAATATTTAATAACAATGTACGTTCTCGCGGCAGCAATGCTTTATAAAAACTTCTCGGGTTTCAAGCTGCGTCAAAATTGAGCCACTGACAAAGGAAATTCAAATGTGATCTTAATCGACGCTGACTACTGCCAAAAGATACGAGAAGTTTTAGATGACGACGCATATCGTCTGATTCCCTGCGATCCCATGGCACGGATAACCAAAAAAACAAACATACTAATGAGAGAATCCGGATTTGCAGAAGAAATGGTGAAGAATCTAAGTGTCCGAGGCCCAAGACCACTAAGGTTATACGGCCTTCCGAAAATACATAAAGAGCATGTTCCAATGCGTCTGATAGTGAGTGCTATAGGTTCGCCAACGTACAAGTTGGCTAAATATCTCACGTGTTTGTTAAATCCGTTGGTTGGTCAGTGTGTACATCATGTTAAAAATTCTGCTGCCTTTGTGGAGTTGATTAAAGAAATGAGGTTAGAACGTGACAATATTATGGTCAGCCTGGACGTTACATCATTGTTTACGCATGTGCCTTTAGGGGAGCCTGTTGAAGTACTTATCCAAAACTTGTTGAGTTATTCAGACACACCCTCACGTCTAGGTACTTCGTGTACCAGGGCGAATACTACAAACAAACAGATGGCGTGGCTATGGGGTCCCCGTTATCTCCGACAGTAGTTGACTTCTATATGGAACATTTTGAGCATACAGCTCTTGACACGGCTCCTCTAAAGCCTAAATTCCTTTACAGGTTTGTTGACGATACGTTTCTCGTGTGGTCTCATGGAATTCCAGCATTATATGAATTCGTGAACCATCTTAATGGAATTCATCCCAATATTAAATTCACGGTAGAAGTCGAAAGGGATGGATCACTTCCATTTTTAGATACTCTAGTGCGTCGGAAGCCAAATGGAAGGTTAGGGCACAACGTTTACAGAGAACCAACACACACCGATGGCTACCTTAATGCTCAAAGTTTTCACCATCCTTCTCAGAAACTGGGAGTGCTCAATACTCTTGTTCATAGGGCAAAGGAGGTGTCCGACAATGAACATTTAAAGGAGGAACTGCAACCCCAGGAACACGTATTTCATGCCAACAGTTATAGCTACAAGGAAATCCGACTTGCAATCATCGGAAGAAACAACAGAACCAAGACAGATGACAGAGATCAAGACAAGCCACATGCCTTTCTACCTTTCTGTGGAGCAGTAACATCAAAAATATCAAGGTTACTCAACAAACAGGGCATCCTTTCGATTTTTCGACCTCCACCAAAAATTGGACAGCTGCTGCGAACTCCGAAGGATGACAGAGATCAAGACAAGTCACATGCCTTTCTACCTTTTTGTGGAGCAATAACATCAAAAATAGCAAGGTTACTCAACAAACAGGGCATCCGTTCAATTTTTCGACCTCCACCAAAAATTGGACAGCTGCTGCGAACTCCGAAGGATGGTCTCAATCTACGGGCTCCTGGAGTGTACAAAATTCCATGTGAATGCGCACTTCTTATCTAGTGCAAACCTTAAGGATGATTAATGAAAGACACAAAGAAGATATCAGACATTTTAAACTGGGACTAAAAGAAAAATCTGCCTTAGCTGAACATGCCATTGACAACAGGCACGAGCCATGCTTCGACAAAACGACACGCCTTTGTTATGAAAATAATTTTGGGACAGTGTTGTGAAGGAGGTGATTGAGATTAGGCTTAGTAATAATATTATTAATCGTGATCAAGGCCTCAATTTAAGCCAAGCTTGGAAGCCAGTAATTGGATTATTACAAACGAGACGGAATCGAGCCATATTAGGGCATAGACGTGACCCAATCATGACGTCACCAAGCGAGCAGGGCCCAACTACACCGTCCTTCCACTCCCGGCTGCTGGAGCTATATAATTGACTACCGTGTGGCAGACTTCAGTGATGTTAAGCAGGGCTGGACAATGGAAACAGTTCAAGATTCAAAAACGTCGCCAGATGGCTCAATTTTGACGTGGCTGGAAACCCGAGAGTTTTTATAAAAAATAATATTTAATGCTATGGTAGAAGAAACTTAGGAAATAATTTAATGGAGGTTGAACCAAAACCATTACGTATTTGTAATGAACATATGAATACAATGACATTTCTTGCATGACCATTTTGGGACTTTTAGTGAAACAAGTTTTGTGCTGGTATACTCTTAGTATTTTACTATTTTTGTTCTTTGGTTTTTTTACATCTATTATGACACTTGTATTAAAAACAGAGTTATGGTGTGATACCTGAGGGGGAATAATATTTCATGCTCACAACTGAAGACCTCTCTTTGTGAACTAATGATTTAAAAAATTTAATGTTAAGTACAGATTTATATTTTGTGTGCCCAAATTATTATTTATCAAGTGCAGCACTTTTAAACTAAACACACACATGCATATATCAGAAGGTTCTTGCTTTTATTTTTGAAAAGCAGTGTTTGCAACTAATACGTAAAAAGCAAAGATTAAACATGGAACTGCCATCTATGAAGTACAAAACTCTTTGGTATTAGAGAAATTATAATGGAAATTTCTAGAGGAACTATTCAATTTTGTGGGATAAAACCTACCCTATATCTGTATGCGCATGACTTACTAACACCATGCTGAATTTCATTTAAATCTGTTGAGCAGTTAAGGTGGGACTGAGGCAGATAGTACATCCAAACATACATCTAAACATTCTTATTTATATAGATTGCTAAATAACTGCTTACTCTAATTGTATCACAAATTGAGCAGCTAATACTCAACATTGCGTGGGTTCTCTCAACCAAGAATGCTGTCGATTCAGTTTCAATCAGCATATGCATCGATTTGTTGAGAGAAAACAGTGGTTTAATTTGCTTCTACGGTAAAGCTAAACTGATCAAAGCTATGTAATACACCTATTACTTGCTACTTGAGACAAGATACTAAGTTGAGCAACTGTCCCGTTAATGGACAACTCGTCTCACTATTGAATTCTAGTACATTAATTCTTAACTGATGACATGGTATTCATGAAGGAAGACATTTCTTTTCATTACACTCTATAATTTATCCTATCACTTGCTGAAGACATACAAATATTACATAGCACACAAACGACTGAAATCATGATGGCACCTCAAATTTACTTATACTTTGTTCTAGACTTACCTGTATATGTCCTCTACGATGGTCTAACTGTTGTATAAGAGCAATCCTTTGAATTGAGTGACTTGAATGATTAACAATAAATCTTTTAGCAACAAGCGCAGGAATATCAGATGGTTAAGTGTTACCTTAGTTATTGTAGATGTTTCACGAGTCAATGATGTTGATAGACTCCCTGTTTAACTGGCTACAGAGTGTCGTCTGTTACAATTAGCTGTGGTGGAGGCAGCTCTCTCTACAATTGGCTAGGCCCTTCACGTGGTTGCTTCAGGGATTCCTAAGTGGCTTTCAGCTGTGCTACACTGACCACAGGGTGGCGATGGCAAATCTCACGCACTCAGTGCTTGCTAAAGGGAAACTGGCCACCTACGCAGTTCCCAGGCTATGCAAGTGAAACTTTCACCTCTCGACCTTGAAGCTTGTTTGGCATTACCACCCGACTCTGATAACAAGACATGTTTCCTGTACTGCAACTGGGAACCGAATCACTTGCTCTGGCTCACAACTCGTGTACGCAATAAAGACGAATGAAATCTAATAAATATTCCCTTCCTCTCCGATTGATAATCCAAAATTAGCATCGTCACTACAATTGATGTGAAAGTTTTAACAAATTTAATTTTTGATGGCAAATAAGCACTGCTTGTACGAGGGTGAATCAAATATAAACAAGACTTTCGGCCGTTCGGGCGCAATAGTGGTGGGAGAACGTTCCCGCTTCGTTTGGCGATAGGTAGGTTTGTCAGGAGTGGGGGAAGACCGTTAGCCCCCCCCCCCTCGACTCGCTCAGTGCCAACCGTCACGATGTCGGAGCAAGAGGTACACTCGTCGATTGCGCAACGTGTTATAATCAAGTTTCTCACTGCAGAAGGCGTAAAACCGGCAGAAATCTTGAGGAGATTGACTGCCCAGTTCGGGAAAGAGACACTGTCGCGATCCAGAGAGTTTGCATGGCATAAACAGTTTGTGGATGGTCGTCATCATGTTGAAAATGAGAGCCATAATCGCAGACCCCGCACCAGCATTACAGAGAACAACATCAGCTGTTTTAGACGGCTTATTGAAGATGACAAGCGTCTTACCACTTCTGAAATTGCAAGTAAGGTCGGAATAAGTTATGGGAGCACTTACTCCATACTCACACAGGAGCTTGGGTACCGTAAGGTGTGCGCCAGGTGGGTTCCTCGCCTTCTCACAGCAGAACAGAAATTGAATCGACTTCAGGTGTGTGAGCGTCTTCTGGCACGATTTTGGGAAGAAGGGGACCCATTTCTGACTCACATCATCACCTGTGATGAAACTTGGGTGCACCACTACACCCCTGAGTCCAAACAAGCGAGTATGGTGTGGAGAAAAAAAGGAGAACCTGGACCAGTGAAAGCCAAGTCACGACTATCAGCTGGCAAGGTTTTGGCTACGGTTTTTTTTTACCAGCGTGGTTTGCTGCACCTCGATTTTTTGCATGAGCGCAGGACAATCAATGCGGCCTACTACTGCGACATTTTGAGTGAGGTCCGACTTGCATATCGCCGCAAAAGACGAGACCTACCGATGAGGAAAGTGGTTATTCTCCATGACAATGCTCGCCCCCACACAGCAGCCTTAACCAGGGAAAAATTGGAGAAACTGGGGTGGGAGACACTGGACCACCCTCCTTACAGTCCAGACCTGTCACCCTGTGACTTTCATGTGTTTGGTCCTCTCAAGGAAGCTTTGGGAGACCAAAAATTCAACAGTGATGCTGAGGTGGAAGCCTACGTGCGCAATTGGCTGCAGACACGACCTGCATCTTTCTACATGGAAGGAATTGGGAAGCTGCCTATCCGCTGGGAAAAATGTGTTTCTAAAGCAGGAGATTACGTAGAAAAATAAGATATGTACTTTTTTGCACTTAAAATAAAAATAATATTTTTTAAAAATAAAGTCTTGTTTATATTTGATTCACCCTCGTAAGATCAAAGGCTTCTCCAACTTAATGTATTCTCAACACTCTTACAAGGGCCATGTTCATTTACCCAGAATTAGTAATATGTGGTACATTAATTTTTGCATATAAACTCATAAAAAATTATTTTTCCTAGTTAACAAACTTATTATTATTTGTTAGGCACCACTTTTTATTATTATTATTATTATTATTGGTGAATTTTCCCAATAAATGGAAGATGTTAAGCAAATAACCCAATCAAGTTTTCTTTGAGTTCTTCTTGTTGTTCCAGTAGGCTTTTATTCTTTTTGAGAAAGCTTGTTTTCATTCTTCCGACCACTTTGGTAGGTATTGTTTTTGTTTTGGTTGCTCAGTTATAACTTCCCATTTGTCTACTATGTGTCGGAAGGTGTCTCTTTCTAAGATGTCTGTTGCTCCTATGTTTGCACTTTTAAGATCCTTCCAAATTTCATTCAGCCAAGGTGTTGGATTTTTAAGTGAAGTTGCATAATCTATTATCTTTTATGTCGATTGATTTTCTGGTAAACTCTTAAGATGACCAAAGAATTTCATTCGCCTTTTCTTGATGTCAATTTCGATATTTGAAAACTTTTCTGCTGTTTTGATTGATTGCAGTCTGTAACCATCTTTAGTGAGTCTTATTCCTAGAATTTTTCTAATGATTTTTCTCTCCTTTTTTTATTTCTTCAAGGTCATGTTTTCTATTAAGTGTTAACGTTTCACTTTCATAGAGGACTGTTGGTTTTACGACTGTGTTGTAGTGCCGAATTTTGGTCTGTCTTGACATGGATTTTTTGTTGTAGAGATTTTGCTCTAATCTTAATGCTTTTTTTTACTTTTTGGAGCCAATTTTTCTGTAGATTCAATGAATTCTCCAAAGTATTTAAAGTATGGGAACCTGTTGATTTTACCATATTTTGTTCTCAAACTTGCTATTTCGTTTTATTATTATTATTATTATTACTCCATGATTCACTAAAAGTGTGTGGCGGAGGGTGCATTGCACCTATCTGAAAGTGTAATAGTTTGGAAGGGATATATAGGATCTGGCAGGAG
This sequence comes from Vandiemenella viatica, assembly GCA_031002005.1. Taxonomy (NCBI): domain Eukaryota; kingdom Metazoa; phylum Arthropoda; class Insecta; order Orthoptera; family Morabidae; genus Vandiemenella; species Vandiemenella viatica. The sequence goes on from CM061920.1 coordinate 202,383,946, forward strand.
GTGCCCATGGGCTATTTTGAGGAACCTTATTGATACTGGGAAAACCATTGAAAACCAAGATCAGAATGTCCAAAATGATTTATCAAGAACTACTCCTGTCAGATTTTGAGTTTACTCGCCCGGTAAATCCTTCTTATTCGATTCCCTAATTGATCGTGGAAAAAAATGGGTACAGAAATGAACCGGTTCTGGTCCTAAATTCTCTTATCTAATTTTCGTGGTCATCCCAACATATGAATGTTGCTGGTAGTAATATTCGTCAGCTGTCATTCCAAAATAAGTCAGTTGTGAATTTTTCATTTAGCTTCTGTTGCAAGTAATGCCTTCAGTGTTCCAGGTCTTTCCGACCCAACTCCTTCAACATCGCACTTACACTTTTCCCTCTAACTATATATACCTGACACAAATTTGGTGACTCTTCTCTGGACCTTCTACGTTTCCATTAACCCCTTTTGATGGGGACCCCATACAGAACAACAATATTCTATCAATTTAACTTCCGGTGTGCACTGTTTTAAATTACAACCTAGAATTCAGAGTATACCATTTGCTTTCCCAATTACCTTTTCGATATGCTCATTCCATGAGAAATTATTACAAACAAGTTGTTACCCCTAAGTATTTGGCGGAATCTACCGTTCGAAGTACAATGCCATTAATTGTATATTCAGAGCTACATGATGTTACCTTTTTACTTATAGACATGATTTGGCACTTTTTAGCATTTAATCCAACTGCCAGTCTTTACACCACATACTTATTTTCATATCATCATCTTATAACAAAGTGCAGCAATACTGGGTTTTGATTCCATGATAAATAATAGTGTTGCAGACTATATGTTATGGGGATTATTAAGGCCGTGCAGTCCTCTAGTGGGCGACTTGGATTGATAAGGGAGGTGTTCTTAGAAGCATCTGAGGACTTTACATTATCTTCCAGATATAACAGATATAACAGATTAACTACAGTCAGTATGCAGACTTATTACACAGTGGATGAAAGAGGCCTCTAGGACTCCTAAAGCAGCAACAGGTCCACACAGAAGGACAACAGAACATGAAGACTGTCAAACTGTGTGGGCGACTGTTGCTAGAAGACGAGTGACTGTAAGCAGATCTAAGCAATGATTACAGAGAAAGTCAACCCGTGGACAATTGTAAGCCTATTGTTTGAAGTTGGGGTACATTCTCTGACCTCTGAGCTGTTTGTTCCAGCATTATCTATCTAATGCAAAGTGCAAATAGACACATGAATAGCATACAGTTGTGTTTAGAGACATGTCTCAATTCTGTCTGTGGGAAAGTGATAATCAACAACATATATGCATGAATAGTGGAGAAATGGCTTACCCTGCTCTGATTATAGAACGTCACACAGGTCCAGTCACTGGTGCCATGGTTTGGTGGCAATCAGTTTTGACAGTAGGTCTGAGTTGGTTATTGTTGGCACAATGACAGCCCACCACTTTGTGGATGGGGTGCTGTATCCTACTATGATACCCTTCATCTCCACCATCCAAATCGCATCTTCCAACAAAATAATAACCATCCTCATATTGTGGCCATCTCAGCACAAGTCATAAAAGTGGTTATGTTCACAATTTGGACTGTACAGTAACCAGATTTGCTCCCTTTGGAGCATGTCTGGGATGCCAGGAGTAGATACATGAGATCACATGGTCAAACCACTGAGAGCACAAGACAAGCAGGCATAGAGACACATACACCTAGAAGACATCTGAACACTTATTGATTCAATGCCGGTAAGTATCTATGAATGTATAGGTGCTCTAGATGGGCACACTCCTTACTGACAACGGTATCTATAGGTAACCTGATCCATTTAAGCTTTTTATCACTTCCTCATTGTATGACCCTGGGTATATCTACAAAGTTTCCTATTCATCAACACAAGTATATCATAAATAAAACTAGATACATTCCTTGACTACTTCTTTTACTGTAATCTTATAAATAATATATAGCAGAATGTATTCCACTAGTTTGTTCTGCATTATACAGAAACTACTGAACAGATTTTGATCTAGTTATCACTGTTTGAAAGCAAAGTATCTGACTTAAAATCTTATGACTAAAATGGCAATTTAAAACTAATATTAACCCAAAAATTTATCAAGACCATGTTTCATTTAATTTCTGTATGTCTGCAAAGAGAGGACTTCAGAGCTAAAATGGGGAAAATATCGAACTGCAGATATCTCACACTAATGCTGACCTTATCATGTTTAGCAGAAATCATAATTTGAAGTAAAGCATACTGGCGGAAAAACTGATAAATTAAGACAGCTTAATGGTTAAGGATATTAAGGGCATCATTCCCACACTAAAAATTGCAGCTTCAACAACCATACAAGATAATCACTCCCCACCCCCAACTCTCGAGCTGATACTACTCAAAGTTTACAGCACTATGAATTTAGAGTTGCAAAAATTCATTAGATTAAACTTTGGGTTTTCATGATAAAAGGAATTTTGATTTTGCTCTATAGATCCTGCTCTTATTATCACTACTATTTATATTGCTTATATTTCATTTTTCCTACTTAAAGTTTTTCAAAATAAGATTTATGTTTATATCGTCACTCAGTTATGATGATGATTGCCCACTTTCAATGATAATATACCTACAGCTTTACAGCTTTATCAATTCAATATTTTCGCTTCCCCCCTCTCCTACACAACCATCTATGCCGGCCATGTCGAGCAACCTCCATTCATCAAATGGCCATCATCATGTGCACGTCTGACTCCACTTGGTGTCTCAATTTTAGCAAGAATAAGGCTAACCACTGAAATATTGTGAATTTCTTTTGTTTGATCTTTTTTATGTTCATCATTCCCAGCCGCCTTTATCTGTGGTAAGTGTAGGATCATCTTTCCCTATTCTGGAATCAGCAAGCTGGAATTGGCAAGCATTTAGTCAAGGCAAGAAGATTAACATTATCTCAATTAAAGTCATCTAACATAGTCTGAAATAATATCAAGACATGATGTTGATTGGTTTTTATTTATAAACTTTGTGAGGAGGCAAATTAAATGATACAATGAGATATGACAGCACAAATATGTAACTGAGCGATGCACTTTTTTCTAATAGTGCCAAGTGTATAGGTAAAAATAGTACAAAGCCTCTCTATGAGTTTACAAAGGATGTAATTGGTGATGGTTGAATACTGACAAACTACCTAATCCATTGCCATAAAATGAAACATCCCTGTAGAGTTTCCCAAAACAGCTGATTCAAAAGCTGGCTTTAAATTGTGGTCTGTGGGATGCATCAGGAAGGGGAGACCGGCCATTATTGGCTGATACCATCAAGAGTGTGGGTGATGCCTAGAAAGCTATGTTTAGATATTTGAAGGTTGTTTCTAGAACATTTCAAAGCTGCTCTCAGACTTCATCTTCCAGCCAGTAGATGAAATCAGAGAGCAGCTTCAAAACATCACATCAAAATGGGTTGCTTCCTCGGTGGGAGGACTGAGAACATTTTATACAGAGGTGTAATATTCATATATTTCTCATGGCTGGCTTGGCTCAGAAAGTAAACTTCTGTCATACTTAAATATCAAGGATTACTCCCAACTATTAAAAATTAGTATATTTTTAAAAATTGTAATAACTCTAAAAAGCTTAGCTGTGAGGGTAAAATCACGTGTACAAAGATTGTTATAGTTTCAAATTCTGACAACAGAGTATAGGCAAAACAATGTTTTCAGACATAAAAATCTAAGTCCTACTATATTGGTCAAAAATTTTGTATTTTAGGCCAATGGATTGGAAAGTTTCTTAAGCAGTAAACCACCACCAAAGGCAAAGAGAACAATACAACATGTCAGAAAAAAGTTTACATTATTCATGGGGAGATGCTGAGACCAACTTCTTTATAGTTTTCATGCTCCGATGTTACACGCCATTTCCTCAAATTTTATTTATAGTGCACTTGATTCATCATCAGCCAGTTCAATCATTAAATGATGTGACCTCTTAGAGTTATGATTTCAGGGACAGCTTGAGCAATCTTCTCCAGGTCTAATGATCTTGGGTGATCCTCTCCCAGTTAAATCCATCGATCTGGTGGTCTTCATCTTTGTCTCTGATGATCTCTTAGGCTTTGCTCTAACACTGCTTTTGTCCATCTATCATCCGGTCAACACAACTGGCCCACTGTCGTTTAAAGGAGGCTTTCTTCTCCAAGATGTCTGTGACTCCTGTTACTGGGCTATTTGTCAGTTGCTCTGTTCTTGTCTTTTCTACTTGGACTTAGCATTGACATATCCTAGCTCACTGTACTGTTCTAAGTTTTCCTCTCACAAATTAATTTAGTGTCCAGTTCTCTCAGTCTTAAGTCAGTATAGGAAAAACACACTGGTAGTAAACTATTTGCTTTTAAATTTTTGGGCATAGTATATTTGAGGATAATGGAATGTCTCCCAAAAGCTTGCCATTTCAGATTGATGTGCGGAAAAGTTTCAGGTCTTACATCTCCTCTCATACTTAACCCTTTGACTGCTCTAGGTGTGTTAACGCGCTTGGCTACTACTGCGCCCAGGTGCTCCTGACGTGTTTACACGTGCCCTTATTCTGTCCATCAGGTGCTCCAGATGTGTATACACGCACCACTTTGCCGCCCTGTCTGTGCTCTGGACGCGTTAAGACGTCGAGCCGCTCAGGTCCCTGTGCACTGTGGACGTGTTAACAAGCAAACCACTTAGAGGTCGGTCAGGTGGCTGTATTTCCACCCCTGGTGGTTAGTTGCATTCCAACATTTGGCCAGTGAGCATTTACAGCTGCGATTGTATTTGTGTTGCTATTTTTATTGTAGTTTTCACTCAGAAAATGGCACGCCATCGTATTTTTACAGAGGAAGAAATCATGGAAATTCTTTCTAGAAGCGAGAGTGAGAATGATCTCTCTGATATAGATGATAGTGATGAACTTTCGACAGGATCTCGAAATAATAGTCCTACGCCGTGTACATCAACTAGTGGAAAACTACCATCTGTCTCCACAAGAGTTGAACATTCTTCAGAATCTGAAACTTCAGATAGTGAGAGCGAAGTGTGTGGAAAAATAGGATGCTTTAGTGACACATTTGACTGGAAGAAAAGCGATTCTCTTCCTTTTATTCATACGTTTGATGATTCAGCTGCAGGACACAAGTGTGCATTAGGTCAAAATTCCAGCAATCTGTCATTTTTCCGAATATTTTTAACAGAAGATCTCATAAAATCTTTTGCTGATGAAACCAATAGATTTTATTTATATACCAAAGAAAATACGCTAGAATCAGTTCACTCTAGATTTTCAAGGTGGAAGGAAACTGGATCTGAGGAACTCTATTCCTTCATTGCTGTTTGTCTGCTTATGGCTCGTGTGAAAAAGCTGAAAATTAGTGATTATTGGTCCCGGGATAAACTCTTAAACACACCAGTTTTCAGCGAAATTATGTCCAGAGACCATTTCCTTTTAATTTTGAGAATGCTTCACTTTAGTGACAACTCCACCAGTCACGGAGGAGACAGGTTGTTTAAAATTAGAAACATTGTGGATAATGTTCGCACAACATTCCGGAGTGTATTTCATCCATACCAAAAGCTCTGCATTGACGAAAGCTTATTGCTGTTTAAAGGTCAATTATCTTTCAAGCAGTATATTCCGTCCAAAAGAAGTAGGTTTGTAATAAAAACATTTGTCCTATGCGATTGTCAGACTGGTTATGTCCTAGATTTTATTGTATATACCGGTGCAGCCTCGGAAATTGGCTTGCACAATTTGGGGAAAAGTGGCGACATAGTGGTAACACTAATAAAGCCATATTTGGAACGAGGACACACACTTTACGTCGAAAACTGGTATTCAAGACCAGACCTGTTCCTTTGGCTTCATAACCACAGTACGAATGCATGTGGTACTGTTCGCAGGAACAGACATAACATGCCAAAACTGGAGAACAAACTCAAACCAGGCGAAACGCAGTTTATGTCCACTGATACATTGCTTGGCTTGAAGTGCTGCGATAGAAGAGAAGTGTGGATGCTGACCACCTGTAATACAGCAGAGATGTTTCAAACGGAAAAGACAGACATAAAGACACGTGATAGAATAAAGAAACCTCAGTGTGTTATTGATTATAACTCGAGTATGGGGGCAGTTGACCATACTGACATGCTTCTGAGTTCAGTCGAATCAGTGCGTAAAACTATGAAGTGGTACAAAAAGTTCTTTTTCCACGTTCTCGATCTGTGCATTTTAAATGCTCATGCTCTTCACCGAGTGGTAACGGGGCGAAAAATCCCAATTGCAGAGTTTCATCTGTTTCTGGTAACAGAACTTGTTCAAGCATATGCCACAGAGCCGAGAAAACCTGGCAAAGGAAGACGCTCTGATGACGAAACTCCTCTGCGATTTACGGGGAGACATTTTCCAAATATTATTAATACTGAAAATTCGAAGAAGAGCACGCCAATGAGTAGATGCACAGTATGTTCGAAACAGAAATTGCGTCGAGAAACCAGGTACGAATGCAGAACATGCAATGTACCACTGTGTGTTGTGCCATATTTTGAGGCGTATCATACAAAAAAGAATTATTAACCATGGAAAACTGCAGAGTAATAATTGAGTAACATTTACGCCACTAAAACTTAGTGAAATACCAAAAACTAAAAAAAAAAAAATCTAAAAATAAAATAAAAATATATTTTTAACTTCGCCAGTGCCGGTCCAAAGCCTGGATCCAAAAGAAGGATGGAAAATATGTGCAGAATTTGTAAAAGGTATTCGAACACTTAACTTCGAAAATTCTCTCCAGATAAATTACTTCGCTCACTAAAAAGGTAATATATATTTAGTATATTAAGTACCTATATGTTTGTCTACGCAGTCATTCACTTTTAGGGAACGTGCACAAACTACGTAGCTACGTCCATGGGGAGGGAGGGAGGTTAGCTGAAAGACTACGCTGAACTACGTGGAAAAGGGGGAAGGGGGGGGGTTCCGAGCCAGGACACGTAGCTTTAACATTTTTCACAGTTAAAATGAGGAACAGAACACACAACAGCATGTGAATATTTATTTCCCTCAGTTAATTATCTCGGGTTCATAGGAGACCAAAATGGATCTGCCTGGTTTATGGACGCTCCCTTTAGGAGCGTTAAATATAAAAACTTTAGATGTCAATTTAACGGCATTTATTTTGTATCTGGGGTTTCTAAACGCAGAGCGGAAGCCGAAGAATTCATTCACAATGCTTCAGATTATATCCAGCACATAACCGTCCGGCTCGCGTGCCGGATTCAGCAGACCAGGTATCGGCCGATCGCCGCATTCCAGCGCAGGTATACAACTTAGGCGTAAACAAAGCAGCACTCAGCGAGGGCACTGTCTGGCAATCTCTAGCAGTCAAAGGGTTAAATGCTTGCCAAGGTAAATGTACTCACCGACATTTTCTAAAGATACATTGTTTAGTTTTAAATTCCCCTCTGTGGTCCATTTGTTGGGTATAACTATTGTTTTGAAAGGAATACATTCAAGTCAACTGTTTTGCACTCAGAGATAAGATCGGCAACTAAAGTTTGGAGTTAGTCAATGTCATTAGCCACAAGCACAATGTCATTGGCGAATCTTAAGTTGTTAAGTACAGTAGAACTCCAATTATTCGAACTCCGACTATCTGAAATGCCAATTATCCGAATCGCTTTATTAATTAAGACGGAAACATACTGCAAAAAGCCTCCCCTCTTTTACAAAAACAACCCAATGTTTGGACGACTGCAGCATTGTTTACCGAGTGGTACGGCGAAATTTTCATCCCTGTAGTGCAAAAGCACCAAAAAACTCTTGGAAAAGAAGGCATTTTCAACATACGTACAATAATTAATTAAAATAGACCCTTTTTCGGAAAAAAAATCCGATTATGCAAATGGGGTCCAGTCCAAATTGATTCGGATAATTGGAGTTCTACTGTATTCTACAATTGATTCAATTCCTTTTTCTGTCCATTCTAGCTTTGATATTGTAACCTGCAAGACAGCTGAAAAGATTTTTCTTGCTTAACAACTCTTTCGACGAGTAAAATGTGAAACCTTAATGGATATTTAGCAAAGAATCAGTGGTAAGTTACAGGGAACAATTAGAAATGAACATTTGATCTCAAATAAAACACAGTGGAAAATTTTTTCTTGGAAGGAATCGGAATAAGTACATCAAGAGAGGTATTATAAATAATGCTACACAAAGAGCTTTCATAGAGGTGGAGAAACCCTTAAAATAAGAAAGTAACTAGGACTGAAGAAAATTATTACTGGGCACATAGGTTATTTTGCTACTTATGTCTAATCATGAAGGCAAAACTAAAGGCAAAAGCCAGTTAATTATATTTGCACACAAACATTTCCTATGGCTTAAAGAAGTTGCAGACTTCAATAAACTTTAAGACTCGATTTTGAAGATTACTCAACAGCCAGCAAGAATTGTTGAGCAGTACTAAAGATCCTGCAATATTAGTTAATACTAGTTTTTAATCCTCAATAAGATCAAGGTCATTAGAGGTGGGAAACAACTAGGGGAAAGGAACAGAAAGGAAATTGGCCATGGCCTTCTGAATCAACCATCCAGTCATTCATCTGCAGTGATTAGATAAAACCATGGAAAAGCTGAAACCTGTTGGTTGAACAGGGATTCATATCTGTCTCCACTTGAATTAGAGGCCAGAATGTTACCGCTCATCCAACAAGCTCAGTGATGATGATTTGGAATGCCTAAATACATAACTAGTCAATCATGTTCAAATATTCTGGAAACACTGTGAGTACATCTGCCAATCACATTGCAGGATTTCATAATGAACATTAACAATATGTAATACATATACCCCACAAACCCACATTATATGTAGTCTTAACAATCTACTAAATACAAACATTAACATAAATTGTACCAAACTGATTTACAAGTAGCAATGAACAGCACATAGCTACATTTTTAACCCAACATCTTAGCTTTCATACTTGCAAATACATCAGAAACACAATGGATGCAGCTCACAACTCAGTATTTGTGCACAATTTATTTAAAATTATAATAATTGAAATATCACTATATATACATATATATGTGTGTAAAAGTTATTGATTAATTAGAATAATCTGCTTACATAAAAATAAGCAACATTTAAAAATAGAGCATCTGATGGGAAAATAAAGTTGAAATGAAACTAAAAATAGTAATTTGCCACACATATTGCAAGGAAATTACAGAAATATAATAACCTGGCAAAACAAAGAATACAACAGAATATTTAATTGCTCTACACACATTTGTGCTTATGCAATTGTGCACATCTTGTTGTCATCTGTGTAAGTGGTTTCTCTCTCGTTATTAACAAATATCGATTAAAAGTCTTTATATACAAATAACCTGATACTCAGACTATCTCACAGTTTGGCCTTTACTAAAATGGTAAATGGAATGCACTGGACCATACCTGATGGTATTCCACTAATCGAAGCAGCATGGATACAAGAACTTCACGTTGGGTATCCAATTCACGGAGGTCTGCACCACTACTATTGCCACGTAGAAGAAAAATATCTTCCACAACTGGTGTAAGAGCTGGGATGCCTGAATGCAAGAAAAAAAATCTTAGGTATAAGCAAAAAATTCAATAATTGTGTCTCCCAAACATTAGAAGAAATTACAGAGATCAGTAAAATAATAATAAAATTTCCTTCATCATGAACTACAAAAAAGTTGCAGGCACAATATTCCAACTACACCATTGAATAACATCTTCCTGGATGAGGAAGTATGTTTCTAAATGATCAGATTAAGGTTCAAAAAAAGGTACTAAAACTGTATATCCATCACATTAATTTATTGACATTTATCACATTCTGTGAGCATAAACATATCATCACTATGACTGAAATAACAGTGAAAGAATACTACCACCACAGCCAACATTGTAGCTTGGTAAAAATTCCAAAATTTTATGTTCTATCACTAATGTTTCAGTTATTAAAAACCAATAAGTAAGATTAAATACAGAGCCATTACAAATTTAATTATTTAGATCCAGAGAACAATTAACAGCTGGTCTCATTTGGAGAAACTAGAGAAGATACATGGTAAATAAATGATCAAAGATGTTAAATACTATGCTGCTCGACATTAGTATGTTTCGAAAATAAATAAAATTATGACTACTACCTCCAACCAAATTATACATGCAGAGCAAAACATACAGATTAATAGTTGTTACTTACAGTGAGTAGTGGGGGACTGTCCACTTGCCATTAGGCCATCACACAATTGGATTATTTTTGGAACACTAATGATACTTTTTGAGTGGTGTTTCTCATATGAAAGATGAACCAGAAAATAAAAAATTCTTGGTATAAGCTCTTCTGCAAAGCTGTAAAAGGAAAAATCAAATTCAGGCCTCATCATTTGTTTCATGATCTTATTTTTTTAAAATTATTATTATTTTTTTTTAAATTCATACAAAAAAAAAACAATGAGCAGGAGAATGGTTTAAGGCAATATAACTATCACTGATAATGCACAACAGGAAGATAGATTACTCTGAATAGAGTTTTAGTTAAAACTGTTAAAATTGAATATATATCTCTACTACAGGGTGGCGCAAAAAGAACACATGGATTTGATTTGAGTAGTATAAGTGGTGGGAGTGGAATGTAGGGGTGGGGGATCTGTTTTGTAGGTTAGAGCGTCCAGTTTCAGTAGCAATGGCACAGTGGTCCGTGCAGCAGCGCGTTTTTGCTGTTGAACATTTTTTCAAAAGTAATGAATCTGTTATCACAGCTCAACATCTTTACCGAACACAGTTCAATGTTCCGCGATATGGTTTGGTTCCTGATCGCAACACAATAATTTGCTGCATTAAATCTTTTCAAAAAACTGGAAATGTCATGAAACAGAAGTCGTCTTGTAGTCTTTGTACGGTGTGAACCCCAGAAATTGTCAACAGAGTAAGAGTGTCTATTCTTCAAAGTCCTCGCCGCTCCACTAGGCGGTGCGCTCCAACTCTGGATTTGTCTCGTCGCTTGCTGCAGTGCATCCTGAAGGATGAGTTACAATTTCATCCTTACAAAATTATGATTGTGCAGAAGATTCATGAATGTGATCATGAGCATCGGAGACTGATTTGTGAGAGAATGCTTGATGTTCCTGCTAATGATGATGATATTTTGTTTATGATGAGAGATGAAGCTCACTTCCATTTAGACAGTTATGTAAACAAACAAAACTGTTGGTATTGGGAAGCAGACAACCCACAAGAACTGCATCAAACACCACTGCACAATTCAAAAGTGACCGTTTGATGTGGAGTTTCAAAAGTGCGAATCATTGGGCCTTACTTTTTTTAAGTGTGTGGTGTTAATGTAACAGTGAATTCTGAAAGTTATGTTGCAATGCTACGCAATTTTTTGCAGCTACAACTTGACACTTTAGGGATCAACATGGCAGAGATGTGGTTCCAACAGGATGGAGCCACTGGCCACACGGCGAATGATTCCATGGCAGTTGTCGGAGAAATGTTTCCACAACACGTGATCTCATGTTTCGGTGATGTCCACTGGCCTGCATGCTCAACAGATTTGTCGCTTTGTGGGGTTACTTAAAAAGTAAAGTTTACTACAACAAACCTTGTACACTCAATGATCTGAAAGTTGCAATAGGTGAAGAAACCGCTGTTGTTCCACAAGACACTCTGAAGAAAGCAATGGATAACTTTGAAGAAAGACTTTTAATGTGTATACACGAAGAAGGACATCATCTGTCTGAAATTATCTTTAAATGTTAAGTGCAATTCATAAACTGGATAAATTACATATTATATTCACATGATTACATTTTATGTTTGGCCAAAATAAAAGCAATTGTAACAGTTAGAAATTCATGCACTCTTTTTGGGCCACCCTTATCTCTCATATAACCAGATCACTTAACCATGACTAGACGTGGGTTACCAGATGTCCCCGTTTGCCAGGGATAGTCCCCGTTTGTCGGGGACAGTCCCCGTATTTAGCTCTCTGTCCCCGCATACATTTAGACCCTGCATTGTCCCCAGTTTTCACTGTTGTCCTCAGATTTTTTGTTTAATCAAATGATAGTTCTTTAAAAGCCCTGATTTCCCAATGCAAGAGATATGAAGTGCACTTCTTTCCCAGTACGTGCCTAGGAATTAAAGAAAATTACAAGGATACTGCGTTGTAAGCATCTTAGAATTTTAGTAAATTCTAGCCTCACACCTTTAGGCATTAGGGGGAAAGCTTACTCTGTAGTAAAAGATAGTTTTCATTTCATGTATAGGTTATGGGAGTGAAGCTTTATATAACATAAAGATACTGTAACCAAACACACTAAATAAACCCCTTTAGGAATAATAAAAGTATTTAAAAGTAAATAAAAGCCCTAAAGTAAACCTTCTATAACAGAAAGAAAACATTAGTTTGGGAGGAAATAGGTTAAATCCCCCAAGTTCAGTTTCAAATAATAGATTTTGCAATAGGTTAACTTCACAGTTTCTAAACCAATTTGAATGCAGTAAAGACTTTTAGTAGTTGCTAAATGCCGAATATAAACTTTGAATAATAATAAATAAACTTTAAATCAACTGAAAATTAAATAATCATCAGTAATCAAACTTTGTAATTATGAGCTTCTAACTGGGGAGCATTTTGTCATTTTTAAACCGATTTACGAGCAAGAAAGTAACTCAATATCTAATAAACCAACTAAATTAATTTTCTGTAATGATATTAACACCTTTTACTAACCTTAAATGTGATAATCCAGTTCAGCACACAAGCAATTCCTAATATTTGGCATTTCACTGTTTTTACATACTTTCGAACAAAATAAAGTAGTTTTAATGAAGTAATAACTCAGTTGAAATATAAATTCACTAAAATTTCGTAGTTTCTGAACGTTTAAATATCTTAAATCAATTTTTAATACTTCGTTAGATGCACTTCACTTTTAACAATTTTTATCTCAAAATCCTAGAGAACATTCGAAATAAAAAGTAGATTTCCGGGAAGACCTAAAAATCTAATATCACATATAATAATTTCAAGTAATTCCAGGCAATAGAACCGATTCTATAGAGATCTTAAAATTTATTTCTCATTGCAACCATGTGGTTAGTTTAGAAATTAATTAAGACCGTTCGAAAGTAGATACAGAGATGAGGTAACTTTCAGAACACGTTATTTAATTCAGAGAATCTCGTGGTAATTTTATATTTGCGATAAAAGTAATAGAAATAAAGTTATAAAATTAAAACTGAAATTGCACTTTGGTTACGTCGTAGTTAAACTTTCCCTGCACCAATCTTAATAAAAATTACAACAATAAACTCAGGAATTTTAGTAAAACACGGTGATAATAATATTATTTGCATAAATTGTGGCGTTAATAAAATGACGAAATAAAGAAGCCTCTCGAACAATAGTAATTCCCCAGGGTAGGAAAGTAGTTCACTCCTGCACTAATATCTTTTAAACCAAACACTTAAAGTTAATCACTAAATATCCATTATTTCACAATTAAATAAGTATAAACACCGTCACACCTAAAGTTTCGGATAATTGTTTAGTTACTGAGATATTTCCGATCTAAATCGTCTAGGTGTTAGTAGAAAGTTGTATTTTGGCTCTGACGTCAGCGAGGTTATAAATCAGAGGACGCGGGGATGACGGCATTCTGTTCGGGTCTGGAAGCTGTACTGACATGACGTGTTAGGTGCGTGTGCGTTGGTGAGGTTGGTAACTCAAGTTTTGTGTTGGTACCACCGGGTCGGCCATCATGGTATGTTGGCTTTTTGGGGCGTGGCCTTTGTTTATCAACATGAACATATAATTTTTCATCAGGGGTCGGTCGGTCTTTACTTCTCTCCACAATCTGAAACTGTTGGAACGAGTGTTCGATATGCCTAATCAACTTAAGAATGCTGTTTGAACTTTGAATTTCATTTTAAATAAACTTGAAGAATTTTTGGGGCAAGTGAACTGTTTTATTTCTGTAGCTGTTGTAATACCTTTTCAATATTTGGGGTCATCAAATATTGTGGCGACCTTTAGCATTCTAGTTGAATATCCAGGCAACATGGTCAAAGCAAATTAACATTTTCAGTAAGTTTACATCGAACAGTGGGTTGTAAGCAAGAGTGTAAGTTAAGGCACTTAGGCGATACTTCACCCCGGTATCGGTCTATGTCCTTACATGGCGACCGTGACAGGACTTGGGTTTTCACCCATTTAGGGAGTTCTGTGACAAGGGTTTAAAGTGTGTAAAGGGAAAGTGGTAGTTTTAAGGCCATAATAAAACAGAACAATATTCAAAAAAGGACGTTTCGAAAACAAAAGACTTTCCTATATGGAATTTTAAAGGGTGATTGTTTGTAAAACACTAACTTTTCATTTTTGTTCTTATATCTATGTTCATAAAGTGTTAAACTTTAATGTTTTTTCTTAAAACAAAACTGATGTTCCTTATAATAATATTTTTCAATGTACTTCCGTAATTTGCATTTGTACCACTTACATTTTGTATTTTGATAATATGTTTGATATTTTGACAATTTTGTGATTATTTGTGTTATGTACTTTTTTGTAATTTTATGTCTTGTATTTTGATAATATGTTTGATATTTAAACAATTTTGGGATTATTTATGTTACACATGTTTATAATTTTGTGATCATTTAATATTTTACATTTTTGCTATTTGGTCATAATTTTTCATCAATATCGATCTTTTAAGAATGAATGAGTTTTTGAAAATTATTGTAATAATTTTGTGAGTGAAAGATAAAGTTTTTGAGATTGTTACAATAATATGGTTGTTTTGAGTATGAATGATGGAGAGAGAACCGAACCGACAAGCGATAGTTAAATTTTGGGAGAATAGTCCATTTTCTTTTGGGATTTAAATTTTGCTTTTCTTTTATTTTTCAAGATGTTCAGTTAGTTTTCTTGGGAAAATAACTTCAATCTTCAGGGGGGCATGTAAGCATCTTAGAATTTTAGTAAATTCTAGCCTCACACCTTTAGGCATTAGGGGGAAAGCTTACTCTGTAGTAAAAGATAGTTTTCATTTCATGTATAGGTTATGGGAGTGAAGCTTTAGATACTGTAACCAAACACACTAAATAAACCCCTTTAGGAATAATAAAAGTATTTAAAAGTAAATAAAAGCCCTAAAGTAAACCTTCTATAACAGAAAGAAAACATTAGTTTGGGAGGAAATAGGTTAAATCCCCCAAGTTCAGTTTCAAATAATAGATTTTGCAATAGGTTAACTTCACAGTTTCTAAACCAATTTGAATGCAGTAAAGACTTTTAGTAGTTGCTAAATGCCGAATATAAACTTTGAATAATAATAAATAAACTTTAAATCAACTGAAAATTAAATAATCATCAGTAATCAAACTTTGTAATTATGAGCTTCTAACTGGGGAGCATTTTGTCATTTTTAAACCGATTTACGAGCAAGAAAGTAACTCAATATCTAATAAACCAACTAAATTAATTTTCTGTAATGATATTAACACCTTTTACTAACCTTAAATGTGATAATCCAGTTCAGCACACAAGCAATTCCTAATATTTGGCATTTCACTGTTTTTACACACTTTCGAACAAAATAAAGTAGTTTTAATGAAGTAATAACTCAGTTGAAATATAAATTCACTAAAATTTCGTAGTTTCTGAACGTTTAAATATCTTAAATCAATTTTTTAATACTTCGTTAGATGCACTTCACTTTTAACAATTTTTATCTCAAAATCCTAGAGAACATTCGAAATAAAAAGTAGATTTCCGGGAAGACCTAAAAATCTAATATCACATATAATAATTTCAAGTAATTCCAGGCAATAGAACCGATTCTATAGAGATCTTAAAATTTATTTCTCATTGCAACCATGTGGTTAGTTTAGAAATTAATTAAGACCGTTCGAAAGTAGATACAGAGATGAGGTAACTTTCAGAACACGTTATTTAATTCAGAGAATCTCGTGGTAATTTTATATTTGCGATAAAAGTAATAGAAATAAAGTTATAAAATTAAAACTGAAATTGCACTTTGGTTACGTCGTAGTTAAACTTTCCCTGCACCAATCTTAATAAAAATTACAACAATAAACTCAGGAATTTTAGTAAAACACGGTGATAATAATATTATTTGCATAAATTGTGGCGTTAATAAAATGACGAAATAAAGAAGCCTCTCGAACAATAGTAATTCCCCAGGGTAGGAAAGTAGTTCACTCCTGCACTAATATCTTTTAAACCAAACACTTAAAGTTAATCACTAAATATCCATTATTTCACAATTAAATAAGTATAAACACCGTCACACCTAAAGTTTCGGATAATTGTTTAGTTACTGAGATATTTCCGATCTAAATCGTCTAGGTGTTAGTAGAAAGTTGTATTTTGGCTCTGACGTCAGCGAGGTTATAAATCAGAGGACGCGGGGATGACGGCATTCTGTTCGGGTCTGGAAGCTGTACTGACATGACGTGTTAGGTGCGTGTGCGTTGGTGAGGTTGGTAACTCAAGTTTTGTGTTGGTACCACCGGGTCGGCCATCATGGTATGTTGGCTTTTTGGGGCGTGGCCTTTGTTTATCAACATGAACATATAATTTTTCATCAGGGGTCGGTCGGTCTTTACTTCTCTCCACAATCTGAAACTGTTGGAACGAGTGTTCGATATGCCTAATCAACTTAAGAATGCTGTTTGAACTTTGAATTTCATTTTAAATAAACTTGAAGAATTTTTGGGCAAGTGAACTGTTTTATTTCTGTAGCTGTTGTAATACCTTTTCAATATTTGGGGTCATCAAATATTGTGGCGACCTTTAAGCATTCTAGTTGAATATCCAGGCAACATGGTCAAAGCAAATTAACATTTTCAATAAGTTTACATCGAACAGTGGGTTGTAAGCAAGAGTGTAAGTTAAGGCACTTAGGCGATACTTCACCCCGGTATCGGTCTATGTCCTTACAGCGTCTTGGACACAACAGCTTTGGAAAATCAAGTCTCCTTGCTGTGTGCAACATGGCTGTAAGTGATCCTCATTTAAAATACAAAATATAAATAATATGTGGCCTTTAAGTTAACCGAACCTTAAATCGTATAACTTATAAAAGTACAACGTGTAACTAGGACAAATGCCAAAAGCATCCCTGGATTATGGTGAAAAAGTTGTGAAGCATCCCCGGATTTGGAGGAAAAATTCTGGTAACCCAACACTAAGCATAGTCTGAATACATTCTGATACTTTTCAACTCACATAAAATCATCCTACTAATTACTCTCTTCACTTCAAACAAAGCTTCATCTCTTCAAAGGAAACCCTGCAATAGTGTTAAATATTTCTAGCCATATGTTGTCATCTCCTTTGCCACCACAATATCTTCCTGCTGCCCTCTAAACAAATTCAAGTAAAATATGTCCAATACTATGTAATTGTAGGCTTCCACAGCCAGAGTTAGTTGATTCTTGGCTGTCCAGGTGGCACCGCGTCATGTTTCTTGAAACCGACGGTCTGAACCTCATTCTGGGGTCTTCTTCCAGGGCAGAACTGTGTCATCAATCAGTGAGTGGTATTATTTTATAGCTGAGGCCCGCATCCGTCTACATGGTTCGACTTACCCAGCCAATCAAAGGTCCGAGCCGTTACGTGGGTCTTTGGCCTGGTGGGGTGCGGGGTGGTCTGGTGGGAGGTCACACGTGACATGCTCTTTCCACACCAGCGAGAGCCAGGTATCGTGTAATTTAAGCCCGCTGTCTTCGTTAATATTTATTGTGCGTTGAGCAATTTCTAATGCCTCCTTTACCCTCCTTGGCCACCTCGCACACTATAAGGGTGGTGTTTTCAAAGTCTATGGCACGATTGGTTTCGCCTGCAAGACGTGCAATGGCGGATTTATCAATGTTATTAGATTTATAGTTGGGGATTTGCTCGCGCAGCCTGTCCCTTATAGTGTGCCCCGTTTCTCCTATGAAGACCCGAACACAGGTGCACGGAATCTCATAGACCCCGGCAATCTGTAGTGGAGGCATCCTGTTCTTAACCTTGATGAGCAGGGTACTGACATGGCTGTGCACTTTGTAGACAGGTTTTATGTCTACTTTTTTGAACAGCTTCCCGATTCTGTCAGTAACACCACTTATGTAGGGTGAAACCACTACTTGGCTTTCCTGAGAGGTGGCTTGATTAGATGTTGAATTGGCGTCTTTATCTGTCATGGCTGTATGCAATGCCCATCTAATACAATGATTCCGTTGGACTTCAAGGGTGTGGGAAGATTTATCTTTTTTAGGTAAGGGTGTCAGGGATTGGAATGAGTTACCAAGAGAAATGATGAATAATTTACCGAAAACTTTGAAAGAATTTTTAGATAAAATTTGTAGAGGGCAAATGTAGGTAGGTGCAGGATAGGGGGAAGATGGGTGTGTAGGGAAATTGCCACCGGAGCCTGAGCTCCATTGCAATTAAATTAAATTAAATGTGCATTGCAGCGCCTCTGACAATGTCGTGAGGACGCCTCTTTTTGTTGCTGGATGGTGGTGCGATGCGGCATGTAGATAACTGTTTGTGTGTGTGGGCTTCCGGTACACTGAGTGTCTAAGGTTACCATCATCACGTTTGGCTACTAGCATGTCTAGGAACGGCAGCTAACCTCGTTCCTCCATTTCCATGGTGAATTTAATTTTAGGATGTGCTTTATTTATATAATCCAGGAATTTGTCAAGGGGCCACACAACAAATGTGTCAACAACATAGTGTAACCACAGACGCAGTTTGGGTGGCGCATTATCCAACATTTCCATATCCAGCGCCTCCATACAGATGTCCGCCGTTATCGGCAAAAGCAGTGAGCCCATGGCTGCTCCTTCCACTTGGGCATAAAATTTCCCAGTCGTACTGAAAGAACGTTGATTTGAGACAAAACTCGGCCAGGTCCACCCATTCTTCTGAGATGTTAAGGGCCGATAGCTTGGTGTGTATTATTGTCACTGCTTGGTACGTTGGTGTAGAGTGACACAACATCAAAGCTCACTAGAATGTCAGTTTCACTGATTTTGAGTGATGATACGATTTCTACGTAGTTTGAGATATTTCTGACAGTCGAAGCGGTGCTGAGAGAAAGGATACATCAGACTAGAAGTGAGCTGCCTCATATTGAAGGCAATATATTCCATCTCCACCTAGAAGTCACCAGTCTTTTTTCCTATGCCGATTGGACGACGCTCGACGCAGCCACAGCAAAATCTGCAGAGAATATCCAAGAGAAAGCAAGGACAAGGCATATAAGCCAGTTCGAAAAACGGAAAAGTCTACAACACCCGCAAACAACAATGATGGAGACAAAGAACACAGTTGTAAACCTAACTGGGGAAGAACGAGATGCAGCAACCAACGCTGTGCTGGCTAAAGGACTAAACTTCACTCTGATACCGATGAAGCTGCCGACTTTGGACACCATCGCAGGGGTAGAGTGTGCCGTAGGGAAGTTAAACACGGAACAGGCAGACAAAAATCAATGCGAGATGGCGCGAATCCTCAGCCGAGCCAAACTCCCTTGCAGTAATCTACCGTGAGAGAAAAAAATAGCATTATACAGAATTTGCCAGCGCAACGACATCGTGACACTTTCTGCAGATAAGGGAAATGCAACAGTACTGATGAAATCGGAAGACTACCACAATAAGATGGTGACGCTTTTAGAAGACGAGACATATGCCCCGCTAGATAGGAACCCTCTACGTAAATTGAGGTCTGAAGTGGCATCTCTTGTCAATAACTCTTCAGAAATTGAACAAGAAATCAAAGATAGACTGAAGAGAAACAACACCTCTACTCCTCAGTTCTACGGCTTGCCAAAAAATACATAACCCAGAAGTTCCTTTACGGCCAATCATCATGCACAATAAACCCTCCAACTAGAGATGGGTCACAAATAACTAAATGGCTACAAATAACCGTTATTTTAAAAACGCCGTTAAGCAAGTAGCGGCCAAAACAATAACTGGAGTTATTCAAATAACTGTCAGCACTTCCCTCTGACAGCGCTGTAATTGTTCATCGACCGCCTGCTACGAGTGCATCAGTCACCGCTTATTGCTTCTCTCACCGTTATTAATTGCAATAGATACCACTAGATAACACTACCATCGCAAAATAATAGTTATTAACTAAGATAGTAGAGTACACCACATATCTAAACTGCTTTTTACTACCTTTGAGCGTTATTAACCGCGATAGCGACCAACAGATGTCGCTACTACTGACGACGTTAAATACTACTTTGCAGGTGTTATTTGCGATAGGGTTCAAAACTTATCATCTCTCTACAACTTAGTGACCATTAAACCGGTTTTCAGCAACCATCCTTCCATCATAAACCACTTGATTATGCTTTTTGTTACAACTGTTTAACCGTGTTATAGCGTCTTTGCCAATTGAAGGCGTTATTAACTTTGATAGCGATCTCTAGAGGACACCACCTATGTAAACCGCTTTTCATTACCTTTCACCGTTATTAACTGCAATAGCGGCCATCAGATGGAGAAACCATCGAAAAGCGCTAGTTTGAAAGTGAAATGTAACATATACGTTTGTCTTATTTAAAATTAATCCTGTTCCTAACTACTATATACCAAGCCAAGACTTTCTCTGATGGTTAAATAAGTTAAAATAATTCAAGGTATCAGTTACTGTTTCGCAGGTTGTAATGCTTTAATATTTGACAAATAAAATTTCTAGAAGATGCCAAAATCCTTTAAAATTTCAATTAAATTCACTCACAATGTATTAGTTTACATTCTGACTAGGTACGAATAGACAATAGGATGAGTTTTCATGTTTGGTTGAAAGTGATGACATTATTAATAAATCATGTTTCCACCACAAAGAAATAATACTGTTAACTTGTGTTTGTAGCATGCTGATAGAAGCTATAACGGAACTATCTGGAAAATATTTTTTCCTTGTGAACATCTCCTTTAAAAAAAATTACATAATGTTAGACTATTGGAAGATTGCACAAAGCATCAGTCTTGGGATCATTAGTTACTTTTTATCAATTTTCTCTTGCTAGTGTCTCTGTGTAGCACATAAGGTCTAAAATTTTCCTTTGGACAGATAAATATTTCTTCTGGATAGTAGAGGTCTTAAAGATAACTTACCACAATCAAAAATCAAAACCTAATTAGATTTAAATGTGTTCCAGATATGTGGTGCAAGGTAAGGTATACTGAATGAATGACTGAAGTACTATCTACTTATACACAATTTATGAATCGTTGGCAAATGGAGCATTTGATAAATTTAATTCTGAACTTGTAGAGGGAGGCAGAAGGTTAATATTTATTTATTTCGGTAAGGCTACACAAACTAAATAACTAATAGTATTTAAGAGGTTCTACTGAAGTTTATGATATACTACACTGAAATAATAAAGGCTGTTCGTTAAGGTAAGTATAAAGAAATGATATAACATGAAAAACTGCAGTACTGAAGTGAAAGTGGACAAATATTATTTTGGCTACAAAAAAAAAGTTTATACTGCTACAGAAAACTAGCTCAGGTGATACATAAACTAAAACATATTGATGTAGGTGCCACATTTGTATGCTCCATCCATAATAAGCACAAGAAGCAGTATTGTGAAAGTATAACATTCTTAAGGTCACTATGTTGGAAACACATGTCACAATCTAATTTCCACACTTCAAATTAAGAGAAAAACTGCCCACACACATATATAACAAATTTGTTATTCTGAAAGTGAAACTACAACTAATTGATGAGGAAAGGGTGCGATAAAACAGCATACAAATTGGTTAAATAAACCTTCTGGAAGCAGTTATTCAAGTTCAGGTAAAACTTTATGGTGGATGGAAAGCATATGAGGAAAATATGCGACAAACATCATTACATTTTCTTCCAGGTTGAAATAAATGTTTACACAAAAATTCATCCCACATTGTTTGATTTCCATTCGGTTCATTTACAGATTCTTAAGGAATAGATAACATTACGATATTTGTTTCACTATTCCCACAAGTCAATTAGTTTCAAACAGCAAATCATATTTACATTTCAAGTTACTTTTATGTACGTCTGAACAACATATTTAAATTGCAGCTGGTCTGTTTTAGGGACATATTTACAACATATGTAAAATATACTATACATTTAACTACAGCAACACAAAACTTAATGCGAATTAATGGCCACACTGAAAAAATTGTTTACTTTCAGCAAAGTTAATCTTCTGTTCTCTACGAGTACGCAACGCATATTGCTGTATTTGTTGCATATATTCATAAAAACTCCTACCACAAATTCATTAGTTTCAAACAGAAAAATATATTAACAGGTAATCAAAACTGCCAACTTCGGATTTTTCCTCCTGTTTGATCACGTTATACACAAACCGCTAAAGCTGGTCGTGTTAAAATTCTATATTAATTTACCAAGGCATCACTGCCACTTATTAAACAAATACATTAACACAAGTAGTAGGCGTATATAATGTCTCTAACAGTTACTATGGAGGACGCTTATTAGGAAGCCGCTTATTTGAAAGCCGCTATTGGTGACGTATCGTTAAACGCTAAATAACGCTAATAAGCGGCTTTTCATGACGTCAGAGCTATTTTGCAATTATTTGTGGGCGTGGCCGCTATTTTCGTCACATCCAGTAATTTGACATTTCCGGCTTTTTCAACAAGAGAAGAGCATTTCTGAGCAGAGGTTTAGTAAAGTCTCCACAGATATTAGTTCGGAACAAAATAACTATACGTTATTTCTAACGGTTAAAAAAAGCGGTTAGAAAAAAGAAGCAATAACTGAATAAAGTATTACTGGAAAAAAGCTATTTTGCCCATCTCTATCTCCAACTAATCCATTAACCCGCTATGTCGCTAACAAACTAAAACCCTTGTCAGAAGGCATCACTCCGACTGTCAGAAATAGCTCACACTTCGTAGAAATCATATCATCACTCAAAATCGATGACACTGACATTCTAGTGAGCTTTCATGTTGTGTCACTCTACACCAACGTACCTGTGGAACAAGCAGTGACAATAATACGCACCAAGCTATTGACCCTTAACATCTCAGAAGAAGGGGCAGACCAGGCCTAGTTTTGTTTCAAATCAATGTTTTCCAGTACGGCGGGAAATTTTACGCCCAAGTGGAAGGAGCAGCCCATGGGATCAACGCTTTTTGCCGATAACGGCGGACATCTTTATGGAGGCGCTGGATATGTTGGATAACACGCCACTCAAACCGCAGTCTGTGGTTACGCTATGTTGATAACACATTTGTTGTGTGGCCCCATAGACGAGGTGCCCTTGACAAATTTCTGGATTATATAAATAAAGCACATCCTAAAATTAAATTCACCATGGAAACAGAGGAACGAGGGCAGCTGCCGTTACTAGATGTGCTAGTAACCAAATGTGATAACGGGAACCTTGGACACTCAGTGTATCGGATACCGAACACACACAAACAGATATCTACATGCTGCATCGCACCACCATCCAGCGACAAAAAGAGGCGTTCCCCATGACCTTGTGTACAAGAGCAACGAATGTGTGTGACGCAAATAGTTTGACGACGGAGTTGGAGGTGCTGCAATGCACATTCAAGTCCAACGGCTACCACAATCATTGTATTAGACGGGCATTGCATGCAGCCATGACAGATAAAGACGCCAATTCAACATCTAATCAAGCCACCTCTCAGGAATGCCAAGCAGTGGTTTCACAATACATAAGTGGCGTTACTGACAGAATTGGGAAGCTGTTCAAAAAAGTGTACATAAAACCTGTCTACAAAGCGCACAGCAAAGTCAGTTACCTACTCGTCAAGGTTAAGGACAGGCTGCCTTCACTTCAGGTTGCCGGGGTCTATGAGATTCTTTGCACCTGTTGTCGTGCGTACATAGGAGAAACGGGGGCACAATAAGGGAACATGATGCGTGAGCACATCCGCAACTATAAATCTAATAACACTGATAAATCTGCAATTGCACGGCATGCAGCCAAAACCAATCGTGCTATAGACTTTGAAAACACCACCCTTATAGTGTGCAAGGATAAATGGTGGCCAAGGAGGGTAAAAGAGGTGTTGAATTGCTAAACGCCCAAAAAATATTAATGAAGACAACGGGCTTAAATTACCCCGGCTATAAAATAAGACCACTCACTGATCGAAGACACAGTTCTGCCCTGGAAGAAGACCCCAGAATGAGGGTCGAAACGTCAGTTTCAAGAAACATGACGCGGATCCACCGGATAGCAAAGAATCAAATGTCCAATACTATTTCAATATGCTATCCTACCAATTAAATGGCATCTTTCTGTAGATCTCTTATTGAAAAAGATGAATGAACTTTTCTTCCACTGATACATTGAACATGGTCCACATATCATCATATATATTATGTCTAATTTTTTTATCACAAGTCATTATCTCCCTTCATACAATTCCAAAGGGTAAATGAGGTATCATTTCAAAGCGTAAGGTCTGTTATGGTCATATCTTATTTAAAGCAAGGAATTTTTTGGAATTCAACCCATAAAAGGCAAAAATATAATTTTTTCTAAAATGTGCTGTTTTCTGGGCCAACCATTTTATCACCCTTGATTCCTACCCTAAACTTATAAATAGGATAACATTTTAAAGATTAAGTTCTCCATTTCAATGAGATCATGTTTTAAGAATGACATTTTTTGGAATTCGACCCTTAAAGGGCAAAAGTATCATTATTTCTCAATTTTTGTGTCACAATCCCCTTATCTCCTTTTATACCTAACTGAAACTGATAAATAAGGCATCATTTTAAAGATCAAGATCTCCACTTTGAGCAAATTATATTGTAAGAAAGAAATTTTTTTAGAATTAAACCCTGAAAGGGCAAAAATATCATTATTTCTAAAAGAATGTGTTTTGGTCACGAGCTATTTGTCTTGCTTCATACTAACCTGAAATCAATAAATGAGGAATCATTTTAAAGGTTATGGTATCTTGTATGGTATATCATAAATTAAAAAAGCACTTTTTGGAATTCAATCCTTAAACGGTAGAAGTATCATTATTTCTAAAACTTCTTTTTGTCAAAAACCATTTATCTACTTTCGTACCAAACTGAAATAGATAAATGAGGTATCATTTTAATTATTAATGTCTGCGCTTTGGTAACATCGTAAATTAAGAATTAAATTTTTTTGAATTTGACTCATAAATGGCAAAAGTATTAACTACCAAGATCACAAGTATGAAACAGTTCAGAACCTAGCCATTAGGTTTCGCTAGCATTGCTAATGATTGATCACGTTAGCAGTAGCTAGCAGCACTACAAGTCTCAGAGATATTAATAAAGGATTGATCTTATTACCACTAGATAGCAGCAGCACATATAGCAGTTATATCAAGATATTGTTTTGCTGACATCAATGACTGATTGCGTTATTGCTGGACAGCGGCACCATATATCACAGAGATAACAATAAACAGCTCATTCTATGTACAATAAGCAGCTTTTCGTATACAATTTTCTGTTAAGGAAACATTTGTGTTCTGCCATACAATTCCTACGCAAACATTTTACACGCGAAATTTTTGCACGGACTAAGATCATATTACCATCAGATAGTGGCATCACATTTCACAGAGATATCGATATACTGTGTGTGTCTTGTTCAGCTGATAGTTGTATTCAGGTGAGGTCTATGACTGATCAGCTTCAGGTATTTACATTAAAGTAGAGGGCTGGATTCCATACATTAGTTGAAATTGCTAGAAATGAGCCAATTCTGCTTTCAATCTACTACAAATCACCAATCTCACTATTCACTGCATTTTATTTACAAAACATTTGCACAGGTTGTCTAGTATATATTATTTTTCTGAAGGTGTTATCTTTTTTTTTTTGTCACAAGCCATTTATTTATCTCCTTTGACATATGAGACATTATTTTAAAGTTTAAGATCTTCACTTAAATCTTATATATATATATAAAAATAGACGTGGTTTTTCCTATATTTCACTTTTCAGCCACCACTACCTAGCACCGATCACTGATGTTTGTGGGTGGAAGTAGCATGGAGTTTCCTGTCGTGCACAACGTTGGCCGAATGCTGATAGCTGTGGGGATGTGGGAGATATAATGATTAAAGTTGGTCAGTGCAGGGCGTTTTCATATTTCAACCAAAAATTCGTATCTCCGTTTACTTCTCTTTCCTGCCACAACTACATAACACAGACGTTTGGTGTTTGTGTGTGGTAGTAGAATCGTCTTTCCTGTCGTGCACTATGGTTGTTAGATGTCGGTAGCTATGGGGATGTGGGAGATATGGGGTTGGAAGTGGTCGACCTGTGGCAGTTTCATACTTCTGCCAAAGACAAAAGTGACATGGTGTATCACTTTTCAGCGAAAACTATAGATCACAAATAACTGGCGTTTGTGTGTAGTAGTAGCACAGAGTCACATTTCGATCACAACAGCGGCCGAATTTCAGAAACTGTAGTACTGTGGTAGATATGGTGGTTGTTAGTGGCCGACCAAGTATATTTTCGTATTTCGACTGTCTCCGCATATGTCACTTTTCTGCCACAACTACATAGCATAGAGCATTGGTGTTTGTGTTTGGTAGTAGAATCGTATCTCATGTAGTGCACTATGGTTGTTAGTTGTCGGTAACTATGGGGTGTGGGAGAAATGGGGGTTGAAAGTGGTTGACCTGTGGCAGTTTCATACTTCTGACAAAGACAAAAGTGTCATGGTGTATCACTTTTCAGCAAAAACTACAGATCACAGATAACTGGCGTTTGTGTGTAGTAGTAGTAGCACAGAGTCACCTTTCGATCACAACAGCGGCCGAATTTCGGAAACTGTGCTACTGTGGTAGATATGGTGATTGTAAGTGGCCGACCAATGATATTTTCGCATTTCGACTGTCTCCGCATATGTCAATTTTCTGCCACAACTACATAGCATAGAGCATTGGTGTTTGTGTTTGGTAGTAGAATCGTATCTCATGTAGTGCACTATGGTTGTTGGATGTCGGTAGCTATGGGGGTGTGGGAGAAATGAGGGTTGAAAGTGGTCGACCTGTGGCAGTTTCATACTTCTGACAAAGACAAAAGTGTCATGGTGTATCACTTTTCAGCGAAAACTATAGATCACAGATAAATGGCGTTTGTGTGTAGTAGTAGCACAGAGTCACCTTTCGATCTCAACAGTGGCCAAATTTCAGAAACTGTGCTACTGTGGTAGATATGGTGGTTGTAATTGGCCGACCAAGGATATTTTCGTATTTCGACTGTCTCTGCATTTGTCACTTTTCTGCCACAACTACATATCACAGAGGATTGGTGTTTGTGTTTGGTAGTAGAATCGTATCTCATGTAGTGCACTATGGTTGTTAGATGTCGGTAGCTATGGGGGTGTGGGAGAAATGGGGGTTGAAAGTGGTCGACCTGTGGCAATTTCATATTTCTGCCAAAGACGCATGTGTCACGGTGTATCTTTTTAAGTGAAAACTATCAATCGCAGATCACTGGCGTTTGTGTGTGGTAGTAACACAGAGTCTCCCATCGATCACAACGTTGGCCGTAATTCGGTAACTGTGGGAGTGTGTGAGATATGGTGTTTGAAATTGGTCGATCATGAATATTTTCGTGTTTCATCCAAAGACTTGTGTGTATTCATAAATTTTACCTTGCTGCCGGAACTACATAGCGCAGAAGACTGGTACTTGTGTGTGGTAATACACTCCTGGAAATTGAAATAAGAACACATTGACGCCGGTGTGTAAGACCCACCATACTTGCTCCGGACACTACGAGAGGGCTGTACAAGCAATGATCAAACGCACGGCACAGCGGACACACCAGGAACAGCAGTGTTGGCCGTCGAATGGCGCTAGCTGCACAGCGGATGGGCACCACCGCAGTCACTGTCAGCCAGTTTGCCGTGGCATACGGAGCTCTATCTCAGTCTTTAACACTGTTAGCATGCCGCAACAGCGTGTACGTGAACCGTATGTGCAGTTGACGGACTTTGAGCGAGGGCGTATAGTGGGCATGCGGGAGGCCGGGTGGACGTACCGCCGAATTACTCAACATGTGGGGCGCGAGGTCTCCACAGTACATCGATGTTGTCGCCAGTGGTCGGCGGAAGGTGCACGTGCCCGTCGACCTGGGTCCGGACAGCAGCGACGCACGGACGCACGCCAAGACCGTCGCATCCTACGCAGTGCTGTAGGGGACCGCACTGCCACTTCCCGGCAAATTAGGGACACTGTTGCTCCTGGGGTATCAGAGAAGACCATTCGCAACCGTCTCCATGAAGCTGGGCTACGGTCCCGCGCACCGTTAGGTCATCTTCCGCTCACACCCCAACATCGTGCAGCCCGCCTCCAGTGGTGTCGCGACAGGCGTGTATGGAGGGACGAATGGAGACGTGTCGTCTTCAGTGATGAGAGTCGCTTCTGCCTTGGTGCCAATGATGGTCGTATGCGTGTTTGGCGCCGTGCAGGTGAGCGCCACAATCAGGACTGCATACGACCGAGGCACACAGGGCCAACACCCGGCATCATGTGTGGGGAGCGATCTCCTTCACTGGCCGTACACCTCTGGTGATCGTCGAGGGGACACTGAACAGTGCACGGTACATTCAAACCGTCATCGAACCCATCGTTCTACCATTCCTAGACCGGCAAGGGAACATGCTGTTCCAACAGGACAATGCACGTCCAGATGTATCCCGTGCCACCCAACGTGCTCTAGAAGGTGTAAGTCAACTACCCTGGCCAGCGAGATCTCCGGATCTGTCCCCCATTGAGCATGTTTGGTACTGGATGAAACGTCGTCTAATGCGGTCTGCACGTCCAGCACGAACGCTGATCCAGCTGAGGTGCTAGGTGGAAATGGCTTGGCATGCCGTGCCACAGGACTACATCCAGCACCTCTACGATCGTCTCCATGGGAGAATTGCAGCCTGCATTGCTGCGAAAGGAGGATATACACGGTACTAGTGCCGACATTGTGCATGCTCTGTTGCCTGTGTCTATGTGCCTATGGTTCTGTCTGTGTGATCATGTGTTGTATCTGACCCCAGGAATGTGTATATAAAGTTTCCCATTCCTGGGACAATGAATTCACGGTGTTCCAGGAGTGTAGTATCGAGTCTCCCATCGTGCACTAGGGTGGGTAGATGTCAATAGCTGTCAATATGAATTCTTTACAATCACGAACGAAGTCATGGGTACCAGCTAATAACATCATAAAATAAGAAAGAAATTTTACGGAATTTGACCATGGCAAAAATAATAACTATGAAGGACACTCAATGAGACAGGTCAGAGCAAAACTGCTAGATAGGAGCAGCACGTATCACAGAGAGTCTAATAAATTGCCTCACTAGCGTCAGCAACAATTGAGCACGTTACTGATAGATAGCTTATCACAGAAATATTAATATACTATGGGTTTTTTGTGCAATAAGTAGCTTTTTTTATGTGTTTTTTGTGTTACGCAAACATTTCTGTTTTGGTATACAATTCCTTTGTAACCAGATTACTAGCAAAATTTTCTCACAGGGGATATGCTATGTCTATTTCGTTCAGGTCAGTTGTACGCCACTGAGGTAAGTGACAACTGTGTCATACATATACAACCACTAATTTACAGCAGTATCTACACTTTGATAGCTGCCATCCATTCCATACCAAACGTTCCTTCCCATACAGCCTTGCCATCCGTGGAAGTCGCATTTGCTCTGACGCTCATTCTCTCCATCAATACTCACAAAACCTATCCCAAGACCTTATTTCCTGTTGTTACCCCCGGGATCTTGTACATAAACAGATCTCCCGCGCGATCAACCACCCTCCACGTAACCACTCTCACTTGTCTCCTACAAAAACCAACCATAGCCCTGCCTTGGTCACTCAGTTCTCTCCTGGCCTCGAGTCCATCAACCACATCTTGTGACAGGGGCATGACTTCCTTCGCTCATTTCCGTAAATGCATACTCTCCTACCCAAAATTCTACCCAATGTCCCTCGTGCATGTTTTTGCAGACCACCCAATCTTAAGAACATCTTAGTCCACAAATACCCTCCGTTAGACTCTCCAAAAGCACCATATGGATCTTATCCTTGTAATAGACCCCGCTGTAAAACCTGCAGCTTGCTTCCACCCACCACTACATATTCCAATCCCACCACAGGAGAAACTTTCCCCATTATTGGACATGCCACCTGTTCAACCACTCATCTTATATACCAACTAACTTGCCGCTTTTGCACCAGTTCTTTCATAGGCCTCACCACACAGCAACTCTCTGTTAGAATGAATGGCCACAGACAAACAGTCCATACTCGTAACCTGTACCTTCCAGTAACAGAACATGCCAATAGCCATGATTCCAACAACCTCAACGACTGTTTTACTGTGAGAGCAGTCAGAGTTTTCCCTGACAGCACCACTGCAGCAGAACTCCGGAGATGGGAACTAGCGTACCAGAATATCCTAGATACGAGACACCCACCTGGACTTAACCACCGTTAAATTCCAATTAACCCATCACTTTTTTTTTCCCCGCCTTGTTTATACCGTACCATTACTACATTTGCTCATTTTACCATCGCCGGCCAAAATATTAAATATAGTATCTCAGATATTGTATACCGATATCCTACTCCTTATCCGTCCTTCCCCCCCCCCACTACACATTTAGTCATTAGGTAACGTTCGTTGTGCACACTCGTTCCCAGCCTAATGGCCCGTTTTTCTATTTGTGAGCAAGGCAGATGCCGAAATATTGTGTAGTTGTTTGTCAGCATTAGTGTTCTCTCATCGCATCCGTCCACTTTGGTATGTGGTGGGTTAATTTCCCTTTCTTTTCTTATTTATACATATATATTACACATCCAAAAGATTATTTTTTCTAACTGATCCACAATGTGTTGTAAGTATTTTGTTACGTACCTATTACACAAAACAATACAAATGAGGCAGTTCTTCTTTCATCATATTACAAACCTCACTATTCATCATAGTTTATTTACAAAATTTTCATCTAGTCTATCCTAATTATTCCACCACACCATTCTTATCAAACTCACATGCTGACCAACTAGCATTGCTGACATCATGTTCCTATGTTAGCTTAGCTATAAACACCATCACAAAACAAGTAAATTGTCATTTGTCTACTAATAGATTTTGCCTGTGACTTTGTTTGCATGGATGATTAATATGCAAACAGATTTCTGAAGTAATTTGAATAAGAACTGAACCTTCAATCTTGCAATGGGCCCCAAAACTTCGAAAAAAGAATGTAATATGTTAGACAATACCTGTTACGGGAGGGGAGGGGGGAAGGGGTTGAACATAACAGCTTATGTTAAACTGTGGGCTAAGGATATACTATCTTGCGGTTGCCAATATAAGGGAAAACATATTAAGCTATATTTTTATTTAATTTAATATTAATTAAAACAGAAAAGAATACCCAGTTATTTGTGTTTTTGGTTGTTACACAAAACGTATTAATGTAATATCTATGGTTACCAAAGAGAAATGAGGGGATATAATCTGTGGAGAGGTTAGAGAATAAAAAGATGGATGGATTTGTAAAAAGAAGGAGAGAGGAAGACAAACGTGATGGATAGTTCTATATGAAGTGTAATGGTTGTGTATTATGAAGAATGTTGATGTGAATAAAGGTTCATTTAGTAATAATAACGAAGACAAGAACTAATTCATTAACAAATACCTTATATTTGGCAACCAGAAGACAGGACAGCAATAGCATACTGGCTTATTAAAAGAAAAATTTGAATCTGCAATCTTTGGATATAAGACGAGACAATCATCGATTTGGCAAGTATCTGTACAAATAATTGTACCTCATTATATATTGAGAAAAAAATTTTAACGGTGCTGTTGGAATTAGAACAGTTGAGAGAAAATTTTGGACAGTTATACTAAATAGACAGTAAAAATTAATCAACCAACATATATTAAAAATCAAGCAACAAATAGCTTATCGTTTGAAATCATTTCAATGCAAATCTGAATTATTGTTAGAATCTATTGTGAAACTGGGTAATTTTTTCTGTTTTTAGTTTAAAAAGATAAAAGGAAAATAACATGTTTAAAGAGTTCTTCTTACCATAGTTTATATTGTTCAAAATTAAAGAA
This sequence comes from Vandiemenella viatica, assembly GCA_031002005.1. Classification (NCBI taxonomy): domain Eukaryota; kingdom Metazoa; phylum Arthropoda; class Insecta; order Orthoptera; family Morabidae; genus Vandiemenella; species Vandiemenella viatica. Next base: position 202,416,245 of record CM061920.1, read on the forward strand.
AGTACATCGGACTATTTCCGGACATAGTGGACTGTTCAGAGTTTTGGCCTTAGCAGTAGTATTATTTCCTTCTAGTAGATTCGGATTATGTAATATTAAGTGAAGAAGTATTAGCTTTTGTTTGATTTTTTATTATTGTTAGTGAATGTAATTACAGTGCATAGTTAAGAGTATTATGTTAAATATATGTACATGAATTCGACGTAATGGCGGATGTATCCTTGCGCGCTTTCGTTTGTTATATCGTAGGATTACTTGGATAACATATTCTCTGCCATAGGAGTAGCAAAGTAAATTGTTAACAGATAACTTTTTCGTAAGGTTTTGCAACAAAACTTTTAAAGACACTAAGATATTATAGAACAGAAAATTTTCTTTATATTGATGAGAAATATTAACTTTTAAGTCATTTTTTGTTTCCACTGCGATATTAGTTCACTGCTAGAAATCACTTCAAAGATACAGCTTATGACAAGGCACATAGAAAAATTCTGTTCACCATTTGATACATTATTTATTATTTTGTTTCATAGTATTTCAATTCAAATACGTGTTAACTGATAATGACCAGCATTCAGGGGGCATTGTAACGGATCAACCTAGTATGAATATATCTAAAGGTGAATTGAATGGTTATGTCGATCAGGAAAGTGAGACGGGGATTGACTTTGATAATACCGACAAAGATTTAATGTTGTTAGGGGATAGTGAAGGAGAAGGAGGATCTTTCACACCAGTACAGGCGCCTGAAAGAAAAGAGCAGGAATGGCAAGACGACAAAATGGAACAGATGCTAAATTTGATGATGCAGCAAATTATGGATCAGAAAAAATAAAAGAAGATTTAATGAAAGAAATAGGTACTGTAAGAAAAAGTTTGGAGATATGGATGAGGACGATGTACGAACACGTAGCTGCTAGGGAAAGGGAAATATGACATGATGTGAACAAGCACGTGAAAAATGTGGGGTCAGATCTGAGTGACAAAATAAGCAATGTGGCAGATCAACAAAGAGTGGTAAATAGAGAGATTTACGAGGCAGTAAAAGAGATCAGTTCTGATCTTAAGAGACAGACTGACAATCTGAAGGAAGGTAGTAGAGAAAAAGGCGTTAGCAGCTGCTGGGCAAATAAAAGAGCAAGTAATTATGCTAGAACGGAATACAAAGCAAACATTGGATTTATGGATGCATTTAATAAGGAGATTAAGGATATAACAGTAAAGCAACGCATGGGATTAGTAAACAGTGATAACTTGTGGGCCAATCTGTTTAAATTACCGGAAGTGAAATTTGTTCCTGGAAATGGAGTACATCCTGTTCTTTTTGTTAAAGTTTACAAAGAGGATTTACCTTCACATTGGACAGATGGCGAACGAATAAAATACGTGAAGAGCATGTTGTTGGGAAATGCGCTGGAATGGGGTGGAATGGGGTTGTGATGCTAGCAAAGAGTGTGGAACATACAAAGAATTAAGTGAGAGTTTTCTCCATAAATATTGGTCGAAAGCGATACAAAGAAAAATAAAAAGTGAATTTAGGAATTACCCACAGCATAATAGTCATGACGGGAACATCAGGGAATTTTGTGAAAAGGCAATCAAAGAGTTAAATTATTTGGATGAACCCGTTCCTGGTGATGAAATGGTGGAAATATTACTATAAAAACTCCCAAGGGCAATGCAGGAAAAATTAATAGTAAATCAATGGGAGCATATGGAAGAATTCATGGATGCAGTAGAAAGGCTCGATCGGTGGAACACTACAATGGATAGGGTATCATATCATGAAAGGGAAGATGGACATGTGAATAGTAGACCCAATGGGCGAAATAATAATTTCAAAATGAATAGTATGACCCCAAGAGAGAATTTGCACAATGACCAGGCAAGGATAAGATTACAGTGGGCAGAAAAAGAAGATAAAAGATGTTTTGAGAGAAGAGTGTACAATGGGGGAGGTAGAGATTATCATGACGAAAGATGAAGCAATGATCAATTTAGTCGTAATTATCCACGAGATGAAGGAAATGGAGAAGCATGGGCAGGAACAGAAAGGAGAGAAAACTAAGTACCGCGACTATTTTGGTGCTGTCAGGAGCGGAAAAGAAGGTTAAAGGGCCAATAAGAAATGTAAGCAAAGATGAAGTGAGTGATGAGGAAGTTGGAGAGGAAGTTACAAGAAATGAGAATGGAAAAACCATAGAAGCAGAATGGTCACAGTTTGATGCTAAAGGAGGATTGTCTGAAAAGGAAGAAAATATCCAAAGTGAAGATTTTAATGCAAGTATAACGAAGAAGCAGAGGCAGCCCAGCACTCAGGGATTAATATGAGTGCATTCATCGTAGCATCTGACTCAAGTTGAGCGGCTACACCCAGCGTCTGACCCAAAGTGGGCGGCTGTTCAAGAAATCGCCAATCCGTTCTGAAGCAAGCGTGGCGATTATGCTTCACCCTTTTAAGCAACTATGATGAGCGGCATTATTGGAAAACAATCCGGAGGTAAAACAGCCCCCCATTCGGTTCTCCGGGAGGGGGCTACATTAATGTCAGCAGTCAAAGTTCCTAAAGAGCAAACCAGATCATCAATAGAAAAACAGCAAATAATTCAGATATGCACTTACAACTGCAGGTCTCTTAAAGGAGAAGCCCAACTTACAGAGTTGGAAGACGCGCTCCAAAAAATCAAATGGAGTATAGTGGGCCTCAGTGAGGTTAGACGTACAGAGGAAGAATGTATCGAACTTAAAGCAGGCCACATCTTGTACCATTACGGAAACTCCTTGGGAAAGCTAAATGGAGTGGGCTTCCTGATAAACCGTAGTGTGAAAAATACGGTTAAACTAATAGAAGGTATTTCAGATCGAGCAGCAAGAGTAGTGCTACAACTATCAAATCGCTACAAAATACAAATATTCTCCAACATCCTCGTACTCAGACGATGAAGTAGAATCTTTCTACGAAGATATCACGACACTGCATGACAGAGGCAAAGACTGCCATTTCCAGATTATCATGGGAGACTTCAATGCTATTGTAGGGACCAGGAAACAAGGAGACACTGTGGCTGGGCCGTAGCTAGAGTTGAATTTAAGGTAGGGCAGCGATGGGTACAGGTAGGGCGGAAGTTAAAAATCAATTCACCAGATTAGATCAAGTAAAATTTTGTCGTATTTGTGATTGTGAGTGAGTAAGGTATTACTTAATAGTTGGGAGGGGTGATAGATAGATAAAAGAAAGAAAATCATTTATTCAGTGAAATCGTAGGCTTCCGCGGCCAGTACTCAGTTGATTCTTGGCTCTCCGAATGACACCGCGTCATGTTTCGTGAAGTCATTGTTTCGACCATCCTTCTGTGGTCTTCTTCCAGTGCAGAACTGCTCCTTCAATCATATATATATTTATTATCATTTCATTCCTACCCCTGGTGGGGGAAGTCTGGGTAGCAGCACACAAATTGTGCTCTTCAGCCTAAAGATACATATTTTACAATTGATGAAAATATAAATGTTACAATGTCATATAACAATAGTATTTTTTCAGTTTTTTACATAATCAGAACGCTATTAGTTTTATTTTTTTATTTTTACAATATTTCAAGCAGGTTTACACATGATGGTTTTCAGATAATCGGTTAACAGGTAGGGTATGAACTTGGATCAATTCTCTCGGTTGGGTATTGGTGGTGATCGGTCTATGTGTTGGGTTAGGATAAGGGTGTTAAGGAGGTGGAGTGTGGATGGTACTTGTTTGTAGAAAGTGGGGAGGTGATTGGGTTCGGTGATTAGGTTTGGAGTTATAAGACTATTTATTGCGTATTTTATGTGGAGGGATTCTAAGTGGATCAGGGCGTGGGGAAAATTTATTCAGGTGTAAAATAGGTAGGTGAGAAATGGCAGTCGGATATGGTAGATGATTCGGAGTTCGTGTCGTTCTATAATTTAAGGTCTATTGTAGAAGCGGTTGGAAGCGGATAACCAAGAGAAGTGACCATATGTGAGGATGGGGCGGAGAAAGGCTTTGTAGGTGTTGATGATAACGTTGCTGCCGAGTCCCCAGGAGTAGTTTAAGAAGGTTGAGTCGGATATTTGATTTGGAGGTGATCGTTTTAAGGTGGGGTGTCCAGGTTAGATGTTGGTCGAGGGTGATGCCTAAGTATATAACAGTGGGTTGTTGCTGGATGGTAATTTTGAAGTTGGCAAGGCGGTATCTTCTACTTGTCTTTCCGAAAATGATGACTTGGATTTATGATTCACCTCCAGCGGTTGCACCATTGTACTAATTCTGTCTATGGATTTTTGCAATTGTGTAGTGATTTATACTTGGCTAGGTAAGCGGTGTCATCGGCGTATTTGAGGATGTATGTAGGTAGTGCGGGTATAGGTATGTCAGGAATGTATAAGATTAATAGGAGCGGCGAGAGTACATATCATTGTGGGGACACCTGTGGTAGGGGAGAAAATGCGGGAGAAGAAGTTATTTTTGGCCACAAACGAGGTATGGTGTGTGAGGAAGGTGGCTATTGTACGAATGTAGGTGATGGGTAAGGCGAATATTTGCAGTTTAAAAATGAGTCTAGCATGCCATACTCGGTCGAAAGCTTTTTCCATGTCTAACAGGAAGAGAATTGCGGATCGGTGGGTGTTGATGTGGGTGGTCAGGGTTGATCTTGGGCGGATAGTTTTGGGCGGAAGCCTCACTGGCCTGGGGATAGAAGTGAGTGTTAAGACATGTGTTGGTGGATTATTTTTGATAGTATGCTTTCAAATATTTTGCTAAAGACGGAGGTGAGGCTGATGGGTTGGTATGAGTTGGGATCTGATTTTGGCTTATTTGGTTTGGGAAACATGAGGATTTTAGGAGGGTAGATGCCAAAGTATAGGGTATTTGTATACAGGTGGGCTAGGAGTAGATGGAAGGAGCTGGTTGCTTCTTTGATGTGTCTGTATATGATGGAGTCAGGGCCAAGAGTTGTATTTTTCTTGGTGTGAAGGACAGATAGGATATCGTTAGTAGTGATTGGGGTGTTAAGCCCAGTGCGGCTGACGGTTTGGATGTAGTTGAAATCGGGTTTGAGCGGTAGGCATGCGGTTCGATTGTGGCGGAGTCAGCGTAGTCCAATCGGGGGTCATTTGGTGTAGTATGGATGGTTTGGAGTTGGTCTGCGAAGAGATTTGGTGTTTGGGTATTATTGGGTACAGGAAGGTTATTGTGGAGGAGGCGGTAGGTGATGGTGGGTTTTGTGTCGGAAGGTGGACCAGTATTGTGAGGAGTTCTGTATATACTTTTTTTTTAGCTGGTTGCAGGTGTCCCTCCAAGTGCGTCGTTTGTGAGCGCTTATATAGTTACGGACTGTTCGTTGGAGCTGACGGTTGAGGATGGATTGTGGGTGCATTGATAAGTGCGGAAGAGGCGATGTGAGAGATGAAGGAGTTGGTTTGTTCGTCTTGGTAGTGATGGTTTGTGAGGGGTGATAAGAGTCAGTGGCGTGTGATGGTCTATGATGGTGTGTTGAAGATATTAGGTGGCTTTAAGTAGGCTATCAGCGTCGGTGTTATTTGGTCTGTCTGCGTCTATTAGGTCTTCGATGAATTTTCTGTAGTTATTCACGTTGGTATTGCGGTAGTTCTGAATGTATCGGTGGGGTATAGGATTGGGTGGGCGTGGGATCTTAGGGACATTGAATTGGATGGAGAGCATGATCTGGAGGTGCTCGCTGCCAATGGGATCGAGAACATGATGTGTGGTGTGGGTTAGGATATTTGGGGAGGCTATAACTGTATCAGGGATTGTGTTTAATTCAGGGCGCGTGGGTGATGGGATGTTAATGATCTCACATCTCATGGTTGCTAGGGTTTGATGGAGTTCTTGTTGAGTGCGACTATGGATATCGATGTCTGCCATGATGATATATGAGTTGTAGTGATTATCTATGTTGAATATGAAATTGATTGGGAGTGGAACACGGGGTTGGATGTATATGGTGAGGAGGGTGACATGTTCAGATGGATGATTGAGGGGTGGGTGTATTTGGGTGGGGATAGATTTTTATAGCCAATGACCACGCCTCCGGGTGCTACTTGTGAAGGGTTGTCGGATGTGGTGAGTTGATAAGGGGACATACGAATTTGGTGATTTGGTTGGAGGAAGATTTCGGTTAACTTGAGGCATTGGGTATCATGTATGGTGAGGGTATGTAGGAGAAGCTTTTTGTTGGTAACAGTGAATGGATGTTGTTAAATAAAAAGTAAAGAAAAAGAGGCATATTTGGGTTTTTCGGTGTAGGGTTGTGGGCTTATATGAGGGTTTCTAGCGCGAGGAATTGGAAGTGGGCGTTGTTGTGGAAATAGGTGGCATTTTTGTGAATTCCAAAAACTGCTCGGGCTGTGATAGATATTTGTGCGAGTGTGTGATCTAGAGGTTACCAAAATCTCGGCGGCGGCGTAGCGCCGGCGGCGTGACTATATATGATACTAGACAACCCGTGCGAAAATTTCGCTAGTAAAATACGATGAATAGTGTGGTTTAATGCTTGTAGTATAATGAAAAGTAGAACCGCACTTATGTAGCAAATATTATTTGTTTAGTGTAATAGGTACGCATCAAAACATATTACGAAACAGTTAGAAAAATTTAAAACACACTGTATGTACGACAAACTGTCACTGACCTTAACAGAATGCAACCAACCTGAACAAAATGCACACAGCATATCAACATCTATGATATGTGTTGCTATGCGAATAAAATGGTTATATTGAATTTGTTTAGTAAAATAAAAATGCTTCCGTAACAGAAAAAAAATCCGGAAAGCTACTTATTGTATATAAAAAAAACCATATCTGTGATATCTGCTGTTGCAATCTAGGGACTTGGCTCTGAACTGTCTCATACGGGCGTCGACTTTAAGCATCAAATTCCGAAAAATTCTTTCTTAATTTATGATTTTACCTAATTTGACACCTTAAACTTTAAAACAAGATGTCATTTATCGATTTCGGTTAGATATCGAGGGAGATAAATGGCTTGTAATTTTTTAAATAAGTTGTAGAAATAATATTGATACTTTTGCCCTTTAAGGGTAGAATTCCAAAAATTACTTTCATAAAATATGGTGTGACCAAAGCGGACACCTTAGTCTTTAAAATGATTCCTCATTTCTCCATTTCGGTTACAACAAAAAAAAGTTTTAGAAATGGTGAGATTTTTTGCCTCTTGGGGGTTGAACTTGTAGAAAGTTCGTTCTTAAAATATGATCTGACCAAAGCAGATATTTTAAAATTTTAAACGATACCTCATTTATTGATTTCGATTTGGTATCAAGGGAGATAAATGGCTCGTGACAGGAAAATGCGTTGTAGAAATATTCATATCTTTGTCCTTTAAAAGGTCGAATTTTGAAAAATTCCTTTCTTAAAATATGGTGTAACCAACTGAAGACCTCAGTCTTTAAAATGATACCTCGTTTACCAATTTTGTTTAATTATCAAGGGAGATAAATGACTCGAGACACAAAAAAGCATTTTAGAAATATTGACATTTTGGCCCTTTAAGGATCAAATTACGAAAAATTGCTTTTTTTAAAATATAATGTGACCACGGCGGAGACTTTAATCTTTAATATGATACTTCATTTATTTATATCGGTTAGATATGAAGGGAGATAAATTGCTCGTGACACAAAAACGCGTTGCAGAAATATTTATATTTTTGACCTTTAAGGGTCGAATTCAGAAAAATTCCTGTATTAATATGCGATGTCACCAAACCGGAGATCTTAATCTTTAAAATGGTACTTCATTAAACGATTTCAGATAGGTATCCAGGGAGATAAATTACTCGTAACACAAAAAACAGCATTTTAGTAGTATTTACATTTTTGCCCTTTAAAGGTCGAATTCCGAAAAAATTTCTTTCTTATAATGTGATGTGACCAAAGTGGAGACCATAAGCTTTAAAATGACACCTCATTCATTGATTTCGATTAAGTATTAAGGGAGATAATGGCTTGTGAGAAAAAAATACCTTATAGAAATAATATATATCATATAGATGTACATATCATTACTTCGTCTCAAAAACAGAAACTAAGTAACGTTTCATTTATATATTCAAAATCTTACAGGTTTTTGTACTCTTTGTAGTTATCATGTATAAAGATAATTTTATTTGGTTTTATTTGGGTGAACTGAGCTTAGGCTAGACCTTTAGGTAAAATGACTAACCTAGTCACAGAAAATTTTGCTGTTCAAGTAACTTAAAAGATTTCCATCTTTAGAATCTGATGTTTCAGATGAAGCTAAATATCTCCAACTTTCTTCAGCGATCGGATAATCATTATCACCATACACACGATATTTCATCAATAGATTCTGTAGCAACTATTCTGTAGCAACGATTTTGTAGAAGCAATAGAATCCCTACTTTCATTTGTTTCTGGCACATTAATGGCAGTGATTACTTCCTTGATATACGAGGCAATAAATGAAGTACTGACTCCATATATGTATCTACTTCTTTGAGACCCATAAAATGATAATCCAAAGGTGATACTGCTACGACCGCTCTTGTGGAAGCGAATCGCTTGCTAACTTGCAACCATGTTGGGATTAAGCCGAAACATAGTCAATAATTCGTCATCTAAGACAGAATTCATGATCTCAATTATTTCAGAACCAAACAGAAGATTCACATTCATTGCACATATTTTTGAGATGACATGACCTCAACTGATTCGCGAAACCTTATCAAAATTTTACTAGATGTTTTATGTCTAAAAGATTCGGCTCACTTTGCTTTATCTCATCTTGTACTATCTTTCTAAACATCTTATTTATTATGTCACAGTTGCATACGTGGGTTAAACTTGCCAGCATCCCTGTAAATCTATGCCAACGAGTTGGTCTTTCAGTTTTGATAGAAAGAGTGTATATAACACTTCCTGGTCCTGATACGAATAGCGAGCTCTTCAACTATTTCATCCAATCTTTCTGTGTGTACTTGTTACATCTAATCATTTTCTAAAATAGGATCGGTCTCATCATTGAACGACATTATCAAGGGAATCCAAAAACTCTTTTTCCATTTTTCGGCATGTGCTAACAAGGGGTATCTCTCTCTCTCTTGACAATCTTCTTGTATTATTTTTACGAGTCTTTCAATTTCTGGAACTCTGTTTAGGCCTCCACTGTAATGAGATTATGGAGCCCATGACCAAGACACAGATTGGTGTTCCATATTAGCTAGCCAACGAAACTGCTCTTCGCACGTTTTCTCCAGCATCAATGATAGCTGGAATCTTCTATTCATTTAGTCTCAACTGTTTCTTTATATCTCTTATCATGCCTTCTATTTTGCACCAGTCTTCATCTCCTCCGGACGTTTAGTTCTCAGGGTTAAATACTTTGTTTTTACCGCATTTAGGTTAGCTAAGAAATAACCTTGATTGGAATTCATGATTTTTTTCTTATTGGCTTTTTCTATCACTAAACTTCCGAAATGTTTCCAGCAAAAACTAGTTTGGCTTAGACAGTCATATAACACTATTACAGAGAGTTTTATAACATTAGTATTAGCTAATTCGGTCATTTTAACACCTACTTATTAACTGAATTTAACGAAAAATTTAAAAAACGCGTTGTCGTGTTCGGAAGTGTTGCTCAAGGACACGCCGCGAAGCAAGTGTCGGCGGCGGCGGCGCGCCACTGAGACACGGCGGCGTCACGCCGGCGCGGCGCCCACCTCTAGTGTGATCTCGCGGGAAGGGGTTTAATGAATCGCAGGATATCTTCTATGGTTTGTGGGTGGCGTATGAAGTTGGTAGGTGGTATGGGAGGGTCAATGGGTCGGAGGGGTACAGTGAGTTCAGATTTGATGGGGGCTGGTTTGAATTTGCATTTGGTGGAGTAGGTAAGGTGGTGTTCACTGCATGTGTTGCAGGTTGGTGTTTTCTGCAGGTTAGGGCAGGTTTTTAGGAAGTGATTCTCTTTGTATTGGGGAAAAATAGAAGGGTTTTACATCTAGTAGATTGGTGAGACGAAGTTTTTGAAGTTTCCACTCTGTGTTTTTGGTGGAGGATCGCGGCCACATTGCGTGGTCTATTGTTGATGGATCTTATGTTAGGATCCTGATCATGTAAGTGGGCCCAAAGTTATTTCTGATTCTGAGGTACATCTACCGCGTGGATGATGGCTGTGAGTGTTGGGGGTCTCTTAGGCGGGGTTGGTTGTTTAGGGGGGGGGGGGGGTTAAGGTAGAATTGTCACCAATGGAAGTTAGACCAATTTTGTTTTTAATTAGCTTGAAGAGGTCTGTGTTGTTGCTTTTGATAATGATTCCGTTTTTTTGTGGGAATGAGTTGTTGGATTGATATGTTTGGTATGTGGCGCTTTATGAATTTGGTTAAGGTTTCACTATTGGTGTATTCAGGGAACATTCCTTCCAGTATATATACGTGAATTGTCTGAGAAGTAGTAAGCAGTGATGGTTTGGTTTCTAGGACTTCACATGTGGTATATGTAGTTTTTGTTGAGGAGGTTTGTGCAGAAGGCGAGGTGCTGCATTTTGACTGGTCATAAGATTTGGCATTGTTCCTGTCTGTTTGCAGATAGCTAGTACCCCGTTAGGGTTTTTATACTATCTGTGGAATATGAGGGTAAATTGCTTCAGATGTCGAGGGGCTGATTGTTGATGCCGTGGTAGGTGTCATGGTGGTTGCAGTTGTAGTTGAAGATGTGTCTATGGTGGAAAGGTGGCTGCTGGTAGTGACAGTGGGTGGAAGGATGGTAGGGTTTGTGCCGGAAATGTTTACGGCTTTACTATTACTGTTTTGTTGCTGAGTGTGGCCCACTAGGCAGGCAGATCGATGGAAGTCCATTTGTGAGCAGCGGCGAGAGCAGGCGTTATTAGTCAGTAAGCAGGTGTAGACGGGTGGCCGGCATACTCCGAAGCAGGCAGGCAGGCGGAGTCCCAAAGCAGGCAGGCAGGCGTATTCCGAGAGCTGGCAGACAGGCGTAGTCCGAAGGCAGGTAGATAGACATAGTACAATAGCATGCGTAGTCCGAAAGTAGGCAGGCAGACATAATCCAAAAGCAAGCAGGCAGGCAGGCAGGCATAGTCCGAAGCTGATAGTCGAAGTCCAGGGGCAATCAGGTGATATCCAAAAATTAGCAGGCGAAGTACCAAAGAGATAAACCAAGAAGCGAATTCCAGTAGTAAGCATAATCCGATAGGCGGCGACAACTTGAAGAAAGCGAAGGAATCCAGGTTGAGCTGCTACGTGTTCCTCCTCTTCAGTCATTGTGTAGTGTTGTTATATAGTCAAGGCCCGTGACCCGTCTAGGGCGTTCAGGCTACCCCGCCAATCAGAACCGTCATGTGTTTCATTGGCCTGGTGGGACGCGGCACGTTCTGGTGGGAGATGACACGTGACCTGTTCTGTCCACACTAGCGAGAGCCAGGCGTCAGGTAATTTAAGCCCGTTGTCTTTTGGTCACCATTTATCTTCGCACACTATAAGGATGGTGTTTTCAAAGTTTATGGCATGATTAGTTTCGGTTGCATGCCTTGCAATGGCGGATTTATTGATGTTGTTGGATCTATAATTGCGGATGTGCTCATGCAGCCTGTCTCCTTCTTAGTAACTCAGCAATTAGTATGTCTAACGTTTCAAAATAATCAAATTTAAATGGCTGAGCGTCCTGGTCTTCTATATTTTGTCGGAAAGGCCATCATCAAGTAATGATCCATCCGATTTGATTTTGCTCTGGAGCCTCTTCTGGATCTGGGTTCTATTTTCAGAATTGCGACTAATCATAGAATTAGCTCCTTCCAAAATATTTCATCTGATCTTAGTCAGTTTTTTTTAATTTTGGACGCACTTTACGATTGTTATGGTGTCTTTCAATTCTGCACTTTGGGCTCGGAAAGCTGCGTCTGCAGGCTGAAGCATGAATAAGATTTTTTTGCCCACAACCATGGCCATTCAGAATTCCAAGTTGAGTATTACTTTTACTGCCAATACTCTTAGCGATATCATCAGCATTAAATCTGTCTTTTTTAATTTCATCTTATGTCGTCAATGCTGTTCGAGGAGCCACCCAATCCTTTTTCCACCATATGAAGCAGCTGTTTTTCGATGGTGAAAGAATTCATGTAACATGATACATTGATAAAAAAAAAAGATGAATGAAAGTCTTTTCCGAGATTGTCCTGATGACTATAAAATGCAAGAGATGGTTGTAGAAGTGGACATGAGGAATTTTTTGCCCAAATTTATTTTCTGTTCCAGTTGTAACTCCTGAATCTTTCCAAAACATTACACTTGCGCCATCATAGTATACCAGAGAGGTCAAAGTTATTTTCCGTAAGCGTATTTAACGTTAATTCGGTGAAAGTGGCTGCATCGAGATTTTCAATAGCTGTAATTGCCAGCAACGAGTCATTGACGAATCTATCCATAATTTAACGTATTTTTATTTTCATCTCTTGTCCCATCTTCCATTAGAGTAAACTAGTTCACGTCAGAGTCCTCAATATCTTTAACAATGGAACTTCGCGCTGCTTGAACCATTCCTTGAATTATTTGATTTTGAATTTCGGGTGTACGATATGTTGCAGTTTGTTTTATATGACTGATAGCCTCCTTCAAATTCGAATGTTTCATGCATGTGTATTCAAACAAATTATGAAATAATACTTGTTCTTTTCATCCTCCAAAATATAATTTGCACACAAAGCCAATTCATTAACAACTATAGGATAAATTCTATTACTTCAATAATAGACTTCATATAAGACCTATTTTTTAAAGTGCGTTTCGACGTATTAACGTTTCATCACTCCTAGTTGTAGATATTATTTGAATTTGTCCTGCCACATCGCCATGGCTTGTGTATGAGATATGGATTTTTAATCAGTGACATTTTTCCAGTTTCTCAATCCTGCGGAAGTGCATAAAGTCTGTTTGCTTCCATGAGGTAATAATTGATGGCAAGAGTAGCAAATAGCAGCATCTTTATCGACTGAATCCTGCAACCAGTTATATCACTTGAACCATACCACTACAAAGGTTCTGTTATTTTCTTTTAGATGTACATCTAAATTAACTTGCTTTATCGGTTCTCCGATTTGTGCAATATCAGAGGGAATACTACAGCTAACATTACCAACATGTTTCACCAAACCTGTTTTCATAGGACTAGAAGTGGTAATTGTATTTTGTGCCTTCAACTGTTTTGAGGAATGAGGTCCTCCTTGGTAAATTTCCTCTTAAACTCTTCATTTTTTGCTAAAGAAAGCCCGTATACCCATCGTAAAATCAATTGGTCTTCAGTTCACAGCAATAAATAAAAAATTGTCACTAACTGCCTGAAAATTGTACCTACAGTACACTAACGAACATCATAGACAATATATACTACAAATGGCATCTGTGAGCGGGATAAAGAATTGGTATATATGATAGTGACGAACTGTAGTTAATTTGGAATTGTTTACATGTCACTATGTTAGTAGTAAATTAATTTTTTCCCATCATTTCGCACTATGAACAAACAGTATAGGTAATTAGCATATTAGCTTAGTTGATGGTATCTTTTAAGGTAGGGCATTGGAATTTTAAGGTAGGGCATTGCCCCACAATGCCCCCCCTTAGCTACGGCCCTGCACTGTGGTCGATAAGTTCGGAATACAAACTAGGAATGACAGAGGTGCAGTTTGCAGAGCACACAAAAATGCACGTCATGAACACATTTTTTAAAAAAACATCAAAGTCGAAAGTGGAAATGGAGAAGTCCAGATCATAAAACTAAAAATGAAATAGACTACATTCTGTCCAATAGCCGACATTTTGTTCAAGATGTCACTGTTCTAAATCAATTCAACACCGGAAGTGATCACAGGCTGGTCCGAGCGAAACTTAGTATCTGCATAAAACAGGAAAAGCGAAAGCTAATAAAAAGGAACCAATAAAACATCAGTAAATATAATCAATCTCACTGAAAAGAAAGACATTTTCCAACGCACACTATCGGAGAAACTAGCTACCACTGCCAATGGAAATTTAGCTTCAACTATTAACACATTAGCCATAGAAATTGCAGGAACTGTTAAAACCACCAAATTAAGTAAAATTAGCAATGATACAAAAACTCTCCTGAATAAACGGAGGAATATGAAAGTAAAACCTGAAAAAAACCTAATTGAATATGCTGAACTGTGCAAGACCATTAGAAAAGAAATAACAGCTGACATCAAGAAATATAACGAAAACCTGGTCAGATCAGTTATAGAGAACAAGAAAGGCTATAAGAAAGCAAAACAAGGATTAATGATAGGAAAGAAACAAATAATAGCTTTAGATGATGATAATGAGCGCATTACAGACAAAACGACAGTATTGGTTCATATCAGGAACTTCTATCAGTCCTTATACAGCAAGCAAGATGAAAATCCTTTAATGACATCAAGCCCAGACTCACCAATTCCTGAAGTCCTCCCATATGAAGTTAGAAGGGCAGTGAACGAAATGAAAAAAGGATCAGCTAGTGGTTATGATGGACTGTCTATTGACGTACTCCAATTGACTGGAGAAGAAACCTACAGACACCTAGCTAAGGTGTTTTCACAATGCCTCGAAGAGAGAAATATCCCATCCAGCTGGAACAAAGCAATGATTGTGTTGCAACACAAAAAGGGCAGTCGTTACAATATTAAAATCTACCGCCCCATCAGCCTCCTTCCTATCATATACAAAGTGTTTACAAAGGTCATCAATAACCGCATCAGTTCCACCTTGGACACAGCGCAACCAATTAAACAGGCTGGCTTTAGGTCAGGATTCAGCACAGTAGATCACATCCAAGTCATCCACGAAGTAATAAGTCGAGCAAATGAATACCAGATGCCCCTCTGTTTGGCCTTTATCGATTTTGAAAAAGCTTTTGATTCAGTCCATCACTCAGCAATCATGCATGCCCTTTTAGAACAAGGAGTGAATCCCGGCTATACCGACTTACTGTACAACATCTACACCACTTCCACTGCCTTTGTCAACATGGCTGAAGTCACCAAAGAGGTCCCAGTAGAAAGAGGGGTAAAACAAGGAGACTCTATATCCCCCAAGCTATTCACATCAGTCCTAGAGTTGGCAATGTCAAAAATCCAATGGCAAAACCGAGGTTTGAGAATAAATGGAAGAAGTCTCAACAACTAAAGATTCGCTGATGATATAGTTTTACTCTCAAACAGTCTGGAAGAGCTCAAAGAACTGATAAATGAACTAGAGGCAGCGTGCAGTGAAGTGGGTCTTAAAATAAATATATCAAAAAGCAAAATCATGCAAAACAAATGGGCAGAAAAAGATAAAGAAAAGTCAGACATGAAAGATTCTGGTACTGAGTCCGTAGATCAGTACATCTATCTTGGCCAACTGATCAATATGAATGGTGACTCAAAGCCCGAGATCTACAGATGGATAAAGCTGGGCTGGAGAGCATACGGAAGAAATTCCATAGTTTTTAAATCGAACATGCCAATCTTAAGAAACAGGTATTTGAACAATGTGTATTACCGGTCCTCACATATGCCTGCCAGACTTGGACCCTAAATAGCCACACGAAGCAAAAACTGAGAACTGCCCAGCGAAGTATGGAAAGAGCAATGCTAGGGTTTACAAGAAGAGACAGGAAAAGGGCCGTGCACATCCGTTCAATAACTAAAGTAACAGACATCTTAAAAAGAGTCATGACCCAAAAATGGCAATGGGCCGGTCATGTTGCTCGCAAAAGAGATGAAAGATGGACTACGATAGTGCTGGATTGGATACCGAGAAACCTGAAAAGAGCAAGAAGAAGACCCCCGGATCGCTGGGATAAGGATATACGTCGAGTTACAGGCATGAACTGGAAGAGGGTGGCTCAGGATCGATCAGCCTGGAAAGAACTACAGCAAAACTATGTAGAATTAAATTCTAATATATAGCTCATCAGGCTTAAAGAGGCTACATCCTGAAAAAAGGATCAATATAGCTGCAATAATAATAATAAGGAAGAAGGGCGAAAAAACAATACCTAATGGGGAGGATAAAGAAAATGAATGACGTATATGAAGAAGAGATCAGAAACTGGAAAAAGAGAAAGAAACAAATGCTACATGTATATAAAGCCGAATTACTTTAATTTAGGAGTCCTGGTATTCTTAAAATTCTCAAAGTAGTTTCAGGTCAATTAAAGAAATTGTTTGATATATGTTGTAGTTATTTTAAGTCGGGGGCAAGGTTCACGGAAATCCTTATATTTAGCTATACTATAAAACAAAAATTGGGGTTGAGAAGAATAATTGATTTAAAGTTGTACGAACAAAAATCAGAGTTACACAATATAATAAGTGAAAATGTTTTCCCTTTTTGTAGAAATTTATAAAATTTCTGAGTCCAGAATTTGTACAAAAAGAAATGTGGGGGCATGTATAAGGGAAAACATATGAAGGTATATTTTAATTTAATTTAATATTAATTAAAACAGAAAAGAATGCCCAGTTATTTGTGTTTTTGGTTGTTACACAAAATGTATTAATGTAATATCTATGGTGACCAAAGAAGAATGAGGGGATAAAATCTGTGGAGAGGTCAGAGAAAAAAAAAAAATATATGGATGGATCTGGAAAAAGAAGGAGAGAGGAAGACAAACGTGACGGATAGTTCTATATGAAGTGTAATGGTTGTGTATTATGAAGAATGTTGATGTGATTAAAGGTTCATTTAGTAATAATAACGAAGACAAGAACTAATTCATTAACAAATACCTTATACCAACCAACTGAAAACCTCTGTGGGTAAAGATATGTTTTAAATAATGTTCATTGTAGACTTTAATGAAATTTTCAAACCATATATTTATCCAAAATTATTACATCATACGGTAGCCAAATTTAAAGTATCAAACTTCTTTTCTGAAATAAACAATTGCAGGTTTAAACCCTGAGACAAGCTGCAAGCATCTCACAATGAACCCCTAACTGAATAAAGTTCTATTATGTAATATCTTGGTAATCCGGGTGGAGCCACGTTGATTTGTTAAAACCTAACATTTCTGCCATCTTGCTGTGGCTTTCATCTGAAAACCACAGCAAGATGGCAGAAATGATAGGTTTTAACAAATCGATGCGGCTCTACCCGGAAAACCAAGATATTACATACAGTGGCCGCGGAAGCCTTCGTAATCATTTTAAAGTTCTATTACTTTGCAAGTAGTAACACTTCTGCACTATCAGGAAAATCTGATCTACGGTGGCTGACCGGTTAACCTAACTTCCACATAAAGTTTCCTGCTTCTCCTCCACACATCGTGCCAAATCGGTTCTGCGCCAACCACAACCTTGCAAAATAAGTGCCCTCAAACAACTGCCCCCTCCATGTGTTTCAGTGTTCTATTTATAGATGACCTCAGGTCTTACACAATCTTCCAGGAACTTTTACACCAAGAAACCTTATTTTTCCTTGGATCTAGTTAAAATTTTTGTGGGAGGTAGCCTGTTCCCTAAATGTAAAAACAAATCCTTAAAAAAAACCTCTAGCTTTAGTCGTTTAACTGTAAAAAATTATTAAAGGCGCAAAACCTAAAATTTTCTCTCATCTGTTCAGTACGTGATCTATGGTGTTAATTCTTATATTAAAACTAGCTGGTACCCACGACTTCATTCGAGTTTGTATAGAATTTGTATTGACAGCTACCGACATCTAACAACCATAGTGCACGATGGGAGACGCGATGCTATTACCACACACAAATGCCAGTCATCTGCGTTATGTAATTCAGGCAGCAAAGTAAAATTTACGGACACACATGTCTTTGGATGAAATACGAAAATATCCTTGATCTACCACTTTCCACCACCATATCTCCCACACTCCCAAAGTTACCGAAATTCAGCCAATGTTGTAATCGACGGATACTACCGCACACAAACACCAGTGATCTACGCTAGATAGTTTTGGTTGAAAAGTGATACACCATGACACATTCGTTTTTGGTAGAAATTTGAAAGTGCCGCAGGTCGACCATTTTCAACCCCCATTTCTCCCACACCCCCATAGCTACCGACATATAACCAGCAAAGTGCACGACAGGAAACTCCATGCTACTTCCACACACAAGGACCAGTGATCTGTGCTTGGTAGTGGTGGCTGAAAAGTGAAATATATGAAAACACACGTCTATTTATATATATATATATATATATATATATATATATATATAAGATTAGCTACTCCTCTTTCCCAATCTTTTGATGTATAAACTGACTTGGTTACAATTTTCTATCTTTGTGCACTCCTAAAATGTGTCTTAATTAAAAATTTCTTTATTTTATATTTCCAAAAGTATTTCTGTCACCGAGCTAAAATGTTTTAAATGCTTCAGGATGCACTTTTCTATATAATATGAAGTTATCTAACAGCGAACTAGCCTCCTTCATATATTTTCAAAATTTCAGTTTAAAATCTATTCCAACTCTTTCAACTTCCACCTGCCATTTTTTCGTATTTGTTACTATTTCACTTTTTCTTATTCTGTCCAAATTACTGCAAGGATCTTTACAAAAACTTTCTCACCATGCTCAGAAAAAAATCTATTTTGTTTTAAATATACTTTCCAGTCTATATCTAGCTGAATTATACTACGTGAAAACTATGTTTTCCTCCCAAAATCATAATTTTCTTCCAAAAACATTACTTAACCTTTATTACTAACTCTAAATTTTTATATAAAGTGGTTTAAAATTCGATGCATTTTTTTAACTATAAATCGTTCCCATCACTTGAAAACTGAGAGCTGTGGAATTATTTAACTATTTTTTTCCAATTGTCTCACCCAAGTGGCTTTTAACTACAACATCAACTATCTCATTTGTACTGTTTTCTACCCTTGAAGTGCCATACGCTGTTTTAATCATTATGACTTACTCAATCCAATTTAAAATAAGGATTTTTTTTAATAGCAGCAACGTTTTCAAATCATTATGATCGAATTTTACTGTTAAATTCTACTTATCACTTGAAAACTGCAAGAAAATAAACATCTTTTACTGTTGGACTGATATTAGCTCGCAACTCTTTAAACTAATATTGATCATTTATTAGCAAAATTTAAGTTATATGACAAGTAATTTAATTGTAGTTTAATATTTATATAGAGTTACAATCATTCATGCAGTCAAAACTGTTTAATAACTTATCTAAAGTTCCAAATCCTCAATTGCTTCATGAATCTGAGGAAAGCACAATGACCATTTCATTGCATCAGAAATTATTTCCTGGCAATGACAGCAACTAATCATAGATTTCTCTTCTTTTTTCCCCCTTTAACATGTACATCTCACTCACTGTTTCCATATTTTTTGTACTGTCAACAGGTGGTGTTAATAGTATCTTTTTAACATGCTGGTGAAACATATACCTAAAATTTCACTTTCATTTCTATGAGAAAATTATCAACTCACTTATCTACTCCACAAACTGCTTGTACCATTTCCAAAATTTTCTTCAGGTAATGCCAGTTACTCTGCTAAACTAACCTATTTCATTCTGGAACCTAATTAAATGTCAATTAAAACTCGCCCTACATAAAGAGGGTCATCACAACTTATCCACACCTACAGTATTTTCATTCACCTGATGAGAAACATATGTACAATGTGTGTGTGTGTGTTGTTTTTAGTTTTTTTTTTATAATCACACCAGCCTATGAAGAAAAATTGATTTCAATTTACGTGCATTTTTTTAAATAAATTTTTACTTTATAAAGAATGAAAGAATAATAACAAAACAGAATGCCCAAGAAAATAATAATAATTGCAATAAACTGGAATTGCAGCCAACACCTCTCATATTTAAAAGCGACTCTAACAGCACAACCGTCTTACCACAGCTAATTTAATGGGTTTCCAATGTTATTCAATCGGAATTTTAAATTTTATTTATTTTTTAATTTTGATTTCTCACAAATTATGATCCATATGTTACAGATGAAAGTACAGTGGGATAACTTTTTTTTTTCTTATGGCTTTACGCCCTGTCGATGTTGAGGCCATCAGAGGTGGGATGGGATGGGAGACGAGGAATGGGAAGAAATTTGGCCATGGCATTTTGAAGGAAGCACCGCGCATTTGTCTCGAGTGATTTGGGTAAACCACGGAAAACCCAAATCTCGATGCCCAGACAGGGATGGGAAACCTGAGGTGTCATATTTCTCCCATGTCCACTACTGAAGGTGTCTCTATATAAACTTACTGAATGTCAATAAATTTTAAGGTTAAGAACAGATTTCCATTTCCCATTCTGGATCTCTTTATTATGCTAGGATAAAAGGAGTCCTCTGTTATAATCCATGCAATATGCTAATTCTGTAGCAAATTTTATTCAAATCTGTTGAGCCATTAAGGAACATAATCCAAACATCCATATAACCAAATATCCATTCATATTATCCAAATATTATTATTGACCAAATATCATCCATATTTTCAGGCTCATGATAGCAGAAGAAAGATTCTAATTATTATTTATTATCATTTTAGGAACAAATAATCAATAGGATTTCTCTGTTAATTAGGTTCAATTGCTTTAAAAATCCCAGGCTCTTAGGTTAATAACCATGGAGTAGGTAATACTGATTTTTAACTAATAGTAAACAATAAAGATTCTTGTGATATAAAGTCAGACTTTTATAAGCAAACTATTCATATTTCGTATTTGTAATAAGTAAACATAAAAATAAAGTTGCATTACTTACGGGATTTGCCCCTCTTCTATAAATTCAAACTGCTTCAGAACAAATTCAATGAATATCTGATCAGAATCCAAAAGACAGTAATTCACTCGTAGTTGTACCAATTGACTGAGTAGTAACAGAACACGGCACTGAAGGTGTACATCACTTGTTACTGTATATTGCTGAAAACATGCAAAAGTTTACACAATTAGAATAATTTTCAAGTTAAAGGCAGTAACACCAAAAATAAAAATAAGTCTCAATTTAACTCTGAAATTTATTGCGCTTATGAGAATAACTTACTTTTAGTGCCTTTATTACCATTGGTTCAAACAATCTGATGTATGCAGCAAGTGAGTCTTTATCAGATCCTCTAGAGAAATTCTTAAAAAACAAATGGTGTTTTTTTTTCAGTCCTCCTCCTAATGTGACTCATCCACCTGTGAAAAATAATATTCCAGTAGTAAAACAGAGTAATAATGCAGTTATGAATTATTTTTCAAGGCACTGTACAAGAAAAGTCTTGACATTATTGCGAGTTTAATATGCACATTTGATAAAACCAAAACTGAACTCCCTCATACTATCAAATTAAGCCAATATCTATGAAGCAACTGAAATGATAAGCTCCTAACAAGAAGTCAGTTCTAAATTTCTTGGGTTAAAATTTTTAATTGCTATCATACATTAATTTTAAACAGTAATTTCAAATTATCACAGTAAATTCCTCCCAAAGAAAGCAAGGTAGGACCAATTTAATGTTCAGGTAATTTTGACTGTAGCTTTCCAATTTCAATCAGATTTTGCATTACGAATCTTTGCCTGAAGTTCAAACAGTTAACTGTAACTTTTACTATATAGCATTTTTCACTAATTACACAACAAAAATCATTAAAACAGATAAAGCACTGTCAAGAAAACTCATGGTTTCTTCAATATAACAATGTGCCTTCTCCTTCATATCTGTGAGTTTGTCAGTTATGATTGAGAAAACAGTTGCTTGACCATCTTCTACCACCTCACCTTACTCCCAACCAAAAGTTTCGTGTGTGTGTGTGTGTGTGTAGTTTTTGTCTTCATCATTAAGATCAATGTCCTTCACTTCTCTGGTGTGAACAGCTCTGCATTAAACTGGGAATAATTTGGTCATCATCTATGGTTTACTGACAAAAATAGTTTAAAACTTTCAACTATAAAGTATACATTAGGATTATTGTTAGTTAAACAAAATATTAATAATTTGACATAGAAATAGTACTTTCAAAATCGCCTTCTGTTGATGGTTACCATCATTTCTTTTTTGATAGAATTAGTTGAAAGTTTGATAATTCAACTAAATACACAAAACAGCAATTCAACTATTTGGTATTTCTACTTCGACTTCTTAAATTCTTGTATAGCTATAGAAGTAATTATTTCAGATTGTGAATGTAGTAGACTGTTACTAGAATATATTGTAGACTTTTATTCTCTGTGAAATATAACAGTTTGTTATCTTTATTAGGGATGAAAAGATCAGGGAGATGAGCAAAATGACCAGGGAGTTGTGTGAAAGGATTAGGGCCCTTGAGGCTCATCCTGCGAAAGCTAAGCCTGTGGGAGCTCAGCCTGTAGAGGCTTATGTGTGGATGCTCAGGCTATAGAAGCACAAAGGAGAGATGGTGTATTTACTGAGGAAAGTGGAAAGGATGGCAGGAAGCTGATAACAGATCATACGGGAAATACAGTTAACAGGGTGAAGAAGCTAGACGCTTCAGAAATTGCAGGGAAAAATTGGTTTGACCTGACGGGAAAAAGCTTCATGTAGATGTAGGACTAGGTAAGGTGCACGAGGATTTTATGAATAGCAGGTAGTAGCCACAGGAGACGTGTAGGCCCTTTTCTGCAGTAGCACAGAATGCCAGGTCACATGTTTTTACAAACCTATTGCAATATTACGTCAAGTAATAGAGGATTTAGGTTCACTCTGTAGGAGTTTCACTAAGCATTATAGAGTAATGACTGCTAGGAGTGCAGAGACCAGTATTGATAGAAACGTGAGATACGTATACTGTTGAGAGTGACCTGAGAAAGTGGTGAAGGAGGTCCAACATATCAGGTTTGAACTTGTGCAGGTCCCAAGTCACCATGACCAGCCATATCTGACCCACACTTTAAGACAGGTAAATGTGGAAACTGAGGTGCTACTTGGGAAAGTTCTGTCTTTGGGACTATGCCAGGCATGGTCTACACCTAAATAGAAGAATCAAGGTGGTACTTCCTGGAGTTGTTAGCTAAACCTGTAAGGGAGTCCACTTATAGTGATGATGGCGTCAGACTGTTCCTTCTTTTTTAGGTTATTGGCTGTTGGTAAAGGGATGAAGATTGATGATGAAAGGGATACTGACTTTAGATCCATGAAAGAAAAACACAAATGTTAAATAAATAGATGAAGCTGCTGAACAATGGATTTTTTTATTTTTTTTTGTAACTGCTTTACGTCTCTTTTTAACATCGAGGTCTTTAGAGACGGGAAAGGATGGGGGGCAAAGATTGGGGCAAGGAATGGGAAGGAATTCGGCCATGGCCTTTTGAAGGAAGCATCCCGGCATTTGCCTGGAGTGATTTGGGGAAACCATGGAAAACCCAAATCTGGATGCCCGGACGGGGATTCGAACCGCCGTCCTCCCGAATGCGAGGCGAGAACGCTAACCGTTACACCGCCCCGCTCGGTTGAACAATGGAGACAGATCTGGAAAAGTGAAGGTAGATGCTGAAAATATCACAAAGCCCGTAATAAGAGTGTTATTGATGAACTGTAGAAGTATAATGAACAAGGTAATAAGTTTTCAAATTTATTTGAGACACTCAAACCACGTGTAATCTTATAGGTAAAGTCTTGGTTAAAAGAAGGAATGTTAGACAGTGAGGTTTTCCCGGATGGTTACAGAGTGTACCACAGAGATGGAGAAGCAACTGGTGGAGGGGTATTCATACTAATTAGCAATGACTACCACAGTGCACTGGTGATTATGAACATGAATTATTAAAGGTGATAAAAAGAAAAACTCAGCATGTTGGCCGCTTACAGTAGAGGAAGAATGAATGATGTAGATGAGGTTCTTGGGGAGACAGTAAATTCATATTCAGAGTTCAGAATTGTGCATGGAATGGTTATTATTGGTAGGGATTTAAATTTACCAGGTGTCAACTGGTGTAATGGTCCAAATATTATTATGGGTATGAGAATAAATGTTTAAGATCGATTCGTGAATATTCGAGAGAGCTGCTCCACTTAGCGCTCAGCCGTAGCAACCTCAGTTGCTGAGTCGCGAATTCCATACACATGCCGACGAGCAATGCCCTGGCTAGCGTCAGTAACATGATAGTATATAAAGGAAGACGCCATCTTGTCTCGCTCTCTGCAGTTCAGTTGACCAACGAGACTGGCACGATGTAGCAAGGTAATAGTTGCGAGTCGGTCTGCTGCCGCATGGCAGTTAGACTTAGTCTGTTCTAGTCTTCTTGTAGTATCAGTATTTCATTCTGTTATATAGCTCGTCTGTCTCTAAGTTCCGGTATCATCATGCATTCCTAAATTCATAGTTTAACTTATTCCTTGAGTCTCGTGCATCACTATTTGATAATGTTCGCGTTGGGTTTTATTAGTTATTCATAATCTTAACAGTTATCATTGGTTCCAAGTCATGCCATAGTTAAATCATTACACGTCTGAAGGAGACTTAGTTCCATTATTGTTGATACCATATTGGTAATTCTGGTAGCTACTGCGCATGTTATTCCTCCCATCATAACTTAGTTGGAAATGCGGACGCATGTATTATGTTCGGTATCTAAAGATTAAATACTCTCATTCAATCCATTCTTTGGTGTTCACAATCATTTATCAGTCGTTAGAGTAAGTTACCCAGTTGTTTCAGATATAATGTATATGACGTGAGTAATATGTCCCTAAGGTAAGAAGTACATGTTTTATCTATTGCTAAGAATAATGTTAACTTCATTGACTACTAATTAACGCAGTTGGCGAATCTGCTTCACTAAACTCGCCTGGTGTCAGCCTGACAATTCCATATAATTTTATATCAATATGCCCACTTGATAGTTGCTAAATGTACTAATATCATAAAACGCCCACAAAGTGTAAGACCACTACAACCACGGCTAATCCTTTACAATGGTGTCAGAAGTGGGATATAGAACTCTTTTGCTTAAAAAGTGTTAAAACTTCTTTTAAAAAAATTTTTTTTTAATAGTTTCTAAATTTTTCTTTCTTAAATTTCATTAAATAATTCGTACGCTTGATTTTGAGACTAAACAGACGACTCGTAAACTCTTATCTTGTTACTAGTAGTCAGTAGTATAGACATTTTTTCAAAAGTATCTCATCTTTAAATGTTCCCAAAATTTGTTTCCGGTTCGTGTGAGCAAGCAACCAGTTGGAGTTCATCACACAGCTACAAGATGGCAGCACTTTCAGATCTGTCCAGAACATGGCGTGGCAGTCAGCCAATCAGCAAGCAGCTGGAGAATATGGCTAGAAAAGTCTAATGGCGGTACTAGCAGCCGGTGGAACGTAAGCAAGATGCTGAATCAACGTAGCATCACCAGAAACAGCAAGTAAGGACCAACTTTTCTATTGTCAGTATTGAAAGGAACATCCTTAAATTTTAATTGTATAATTGATGTATTTTTTTTAAAAGTTCTTGAGATACAATTGTCGTGTAAAATATGAACTGTTTTTATTTGAGTGGTATTAGGTTTGAAAATGTATTGAAATACGTGGCAAATGGCTTCACCACATAGCTTCACTAAAAGTCATAGATGATCTTTGTAATTCTCGACAAGTGTGATTTGCATAGCATACCAGGAGTATTCAACGTTTGTTAATGAAATCATGTCAGGTGTATCTTAGCATTCGTTTAAAAGTCCACACACAGATTCATGCAATTGTCGAGGTTTCGCGAGCCAAGATGAAAGCTACAGTACGGATCTAATAGCCTAAATACCTCTGTATGCGAAGTTGGAAAATGTGTTTGTCAAAAACAACCTTCATAGGTTATGTACAGCACAGTTTAGTGGTTTGTATCAGCAGTATGAATGTCGAGTAAATTATTGGAAGCTAGATTTGTATTTAAGTGGCATAAGTGGCGAATTAAATTTTAGTGGCAAAAAGAAATAAAGTGTTATGTTGCATAATGGTGTAATGTGTAAATTTTGTGTTCATGTGGTAATTGGATCAATGTTGAGATGCATGCATATGTGGAAATATAAAGGCAGCTAAGGGCTGTATAATGGTTTAAATGTGGTAGGTTGAAGCCACATGGCAGATCAGTCTGCATTGTTATTTTTCAGTATGATTACCTGAATAGAATGTACAATATGGGTTGGCAAACGTACATCAGGTAATGCATATTGGGTTTTGTGTTGTAGAGGCACAGTTAGAGTAAAGCCACATGGTGTAAATGTGAGTTAATGTGGGCCACATGATCTGTTGTAAGTATGTCGTAAGCCACTGTGTATTTTTGATAATGTGTTAATGGGTAATATCAGCATGTTTGTTGTTGAAGTGATGTTGAGCCACTTGTAAAGTAAGAACAGGAATATTAACTATTGGTGAAATGAGTTAAGATAATTTAAAGTTGTTTAAAGGAAGCCACAAGTGAAATTCTAAATGTTAGAGTACATGTTGTAATGAAATGGTGTTGTAATTTTGAAGTTGCATTTGTTTCAAAGTGATGTAGCAACAATTCTTGTCACTATGTGTTTATGAATACTGGCATATGGTCTATAGTAACATCTTTTACATATTCCTTACATTTCTGACCAATTTTGGATTCTAACTTGCAAACAGTTTTGCAAATAGCATTGGTTTTATAATTTTAGTCATGCTAAGAAGCTAAATACTTGACTGTTAAACTCATTACTGTAAATCTAATTCTGTTCATTAAAATTTATCCAGGAATCATTTGGAATTATTGGTTATGATGTCACATAGAGACACGATTTGTCAGAAACTGCACGCTGTATTGGTATTGTGATTTTTAAGTTGGGTGAAAGGTCAGTTAAAATATGAACAGCTGTACCTAAGGATAAGACGAGTCCTATTGGAGGTTGCCTAAGGGTCGTAAAATGAAACTCGTAGGTTAGTTAATGGGAAGTAGGACAGGTGTAAATTGGTAAATTAATTCTTTAAGCGACGTGATAACCTATGTCAAATTTTACAGCTAGCATTTGACAGTACTACTTATAACAAGCTTACAAATCTAAAAATACTCAAGTTACTGTCATTCTTTTGTCTAGATCTAATCTAAGCTAACAGCAATCATTTTCTATTTTAAAGGGGTGTAATTCATTATGATTTTTCATGAAAGCCTGATCATGTAGTCAAGCATGTAAAGATGCCAGAAATTCATAGCATGTAATCCTGTGATAAGTGTAACATTTTTTGTTCATTAACTGTTGAATTATGTATTTTATGTGATAATTTTGGGAATATTTTGAATCTTATTGCAACCGACTGAGATGTTGATTTTTTGTAAGTTTGTATAAATGATTTATTTTAAATTATGTTCCATGATGGTCTTGTATTCCAAAATTGTGAAAGGATGTTCCATTCCCCATGTAACTAGTAATGTTTATCCAATCTCAATTAGAGTTTAATTGATTTTTAACTATTTTGAACTAATTTTTAGAAATTTCAATTAACATAGTTAAAGCATTTCTTGGCATTCAATGGTAACTACCAATGCTGACAAGTAGAAAGTTGACAGTTGGTCCTCAACAAAAGCAAGTTGACAGTTGGTCCTTGATAAGTTTAACCACTGGTCTTCGACAAAATTTTATGACTTAAGTAACTGTGTGTGGATAAAGGAACAGAATACTGGTCCAAGTTGTATTTTTCAGCATTCCAAGACTGAGTACGGGGTGAACCTGTTTTCATGGCTATAGCTCAAGCAGAAGGACACAAACCTTATGTACATCCAATCTCAAGACCACGAGCTTCAATTCAAGTCCTCGAGAACTTCAGCTACGCTTAATGAGTACCATCCTCGATAGACTTTATTTTGTTTTGGGTTCTTCTTAGTGATTGGATTTGCTGTTTTTACTTAATGCTGTTTGTACTTGATACTGTTTTACTAACTGCTGGTAATAATCTGTGTAACCATTAATATGACCGCTCAAAAGTAATGACAATAGTTAACTTTAATTCTGAAAACTGGAACTAGGCAGAGCTATTCTACATCTATTTCACTTTCTCTATTACTTTCTGTGTTTCACTTCTAAATAATGTTGTAGGCTAAGGCAGATTTTGAACACAGTAGTGACATTAGAACTTGAAATGTAAATGTTTAACGGATAAGTAAACGGTGGTGTGTCCTTAAGCACGAGAAGTTTTGGAGTGAACTACTTAGAAATTTTTCACTGGATGTTGTTTATTGAAACTATGCATAAAGAAAACATTGAGTCTGATGTAGTATTCATTGAAGTAGAGTTGAACCATATAGTTTCGTTTCCTTACAAAAGTGTTAATTTAGATAATTTTTCACAATATTTCCTGGTTTAGTTTTGTCATGGAGTAGATTAGTCTGATAGTTTTGAAATAAGGGTTGAATGAGTAGTTTCCTAATAACATATCCTCTTTAAATGCTTTGATGTTATTGATTGATAGAGTTCAAGTAGATATTGCATAATAGTGAACTTTAGTAACACCTCAACGTTTGTTAAATTTCATTTGTAGACGTATGATTAATCAAGCATGTACATCTGACTTAACAATTTTTCCATTTTTCTATGATTTGACTTGATTTACATTTTTATTTGTATCATTGTGACTAATTACACGTTTTGCCTGATTGCAGATTTATACCTTTTAGCAATTTTACGCTTCACAATTTTTGGTTGAATTTAATGCTTCAATTTTGTAACTTGAGTATACAACATTTCAAAGGAATTATTGCTCATAAACATTGAAACCATGCTATAATATTGGCACAAATGTATTTTTTCTTTTTTTATATATTTGATTTGATTATTGTGATAATTTGATATTCTAAAATTGAAAATGTATAGCATCACAAGTCCGCTAGTTAGAATTTTCTTGGAGGAAATCACACGTTCAGTAACGCTCATTTTGAAAGTTAATAATTTTCCAAAAAACAAGTGAAAAATCTTGAGTTATCCATAGTTAAAAGTCTTCTTCACTCGTATTGTGTCCTAAAAAACAAGATGCAAGGACGCATCTTTTGGAAGGAGGGGAGTAGTGTAATGGTCGAAATATTATTATGGGTATGAGAATAAATGTTGTAAGATCGATTCGTGAATATTCGTGAGAGCTGCTCCACTTAGCGCTCAGCCGTAGACCTCAGTTGCTGAGTCGCGAATTCCATACACATGCCGACGAGCAATGCCCTGGCTAGCGTCAGTAACATGATAGTATATAAAGGAAGACGCCATCTTGTCTCGCTCTCTGCAGTTCAGTTGACCAACGAGACTGGCACGATGTAGCAAGGTAATAGTTGCGAGTCGGTCTGCTGCCGCATGGCAGTTAGACTTAGTCTGTTCTAGTCTTCTTGTAGTATTAGTATTTCATTCTGTTATATAGCTCGTCTGTCTCTAAGTTCCGGTATCATCATGCATTCCTAAATTCATAGTTTAACTTATTCCTTGAGTCTCGTGCATCACTATTTGATAATGTTCGCGTTGGGTTTTATTAGTTATTCATAATCTTAACAGTTATCATTGGTTCCAAGTCATGCCATAGTTAAATCATTACACGTCTGAAGGAGACTTAGTTCCATTATTGTTGATACCATATTGGTAATTCTGGTAGCTACTGCGCATGTTATTCCTCCCATCATAACTTAGTTGGAAATGCGGACGCATGTATTATGTTCGGTATCTAAAGATTAAATACTCTCATTCAATCCATTCTTTGGTGTTCACAATCATTTATCAGTCGTTAGAGTAAGTTACCCAGTTGTTTCAGATATAATGTATATGACGTGAGTAATATGTCCCTAAGGTAAGAAGTACATGTTTTATCTATTGCTAAGAATAATGTTAACTTCATTGACTACTAATTAACGCAGTTGGCGAATCTGCTTCACTAAACTCGCCTGGTGTCAGCCTGACAATTCCATATAATTTTATATCAATATGCCCACTTGATAGTTGCTAAATGTACTAATATCATAAAACGCCCACAAAGTGTAAGACCACTACAACCACGGCTAATCCTTTACACTGGGTAGGAAATAAGATTAATAACAAAAGGTAATGGAGATTTGCAAAAACCTTAATAATAGTAGGAAGGTATACACAAGTGGTAGAGCAGAACACAAGGAGATGAAACATAACGGAAATCTTCATAATAATGCCAGATGATGATCTTGTAGGGTCTCAAGGATCTGAAGGAATAAGAGATAGAGTTATAAAAAACAGATTTCGAAATTGAAGAAATGTTTCAGTGAAAGTTTCAGCAAATAAAAGAATGGCACGAATACAGTGGAGTCAAAAGCAAAAGAATTCAAAGAGATAGCAATAAAGGGTGAAAAAATACATATTACCAAAAAAAAAATACTGACAAGTACAGTTTTTACATACTACAATGGGCAGGTGAGGCAGTTAAAAAGATTGTTGAGAAGATAACATAACAGAGTTAAGAGACAGAAAGACAGTAAGGAATAGTTGAAACAATTAAACAAGGAATTGATAAAAGCAAAGAAGGTAGCTAAAGATGGGCTTATGAAGAATATTACTGGTACAGGGGGACTACAGATGGGTGCATCTAGAAATTTCTATGGCTATGTTAGAAAACTGAGGAGAAGGAAAGGTGTTGAGACAATTATAAATAAAAATGGAGAAGAAGTTACTGAGGATTTGATAAAGGCAGGGATTTTAAGTAACTGATTTATTATGACCATTACGGACTATTATTCAGGAACAGATAGTAGGTTTCAAAATCCTTTACTTGTTGCACAGAGTGATGAGGCAATGTACCAGACAAGTAAGGGAATTGGGTTACAAAACTGAACAGACCAATGCTTGAATATGGTGGCATAGTTTGGGGCCCAAATTTTTAAAATTTAATACAGAAGTGAGAGGGGGTGCAGAGAAGAACTGTTGGATTTATCTCTGAAAATTATCCCAGAACACAATCAGAAACTGATAAAGGAGCTGGAATGGGATTCATTTGAAGACAGATGGAGAGTGAAGAGAGTTAGGGAGCGTGCATAAACAACGTAGATCCTTTTGGATCATTTGAACACCCCACCCCTCTCCCCCACGTAGCCCCCCCCCCCCTCGTGTAGATTTTTTCCCTTTTGATTCCAGAAGACATTTTGTACTGTTTTCTCTTGTCAGACTATTGTAAATTACATACGAAGATAATTAACTGAGGGAAATAAATATTCACTTGCTGTTGTGAGTTCAGTTCCTCATTTTAACTGTGAAAAATGTTATGAAAGAAAAGCTACGTGGCCTGGCTCGGAACCCCCCCTCCCCCCATGTAGCCCAGCAAAGCCTTCCAGCTAACCCCTCCCCCCCCCCCCCTGGACCGAGCTACGTAGTTTGTGCATGGTTCCTTATGGGAGTGTACAAGGTGGGTATACTGGTGATGAGGTGTGGGAAGATATTGGTGGAAGAATTAGGAGAGATGCATGGAAGGGGAAAGATGGCCATGATCACAAGCTGGCACTCAATTTTAAGCATAAGGGTAGTTAAGGGGGTCGTGGATGGAATAAATTACCAAGAAAGATCAATAATTTACCAAAAATGCTGAATGAAAAAGTAGGCAAGTATAGGAAAGGGGCCAAGTGGGAGTAATGAAAGTTTGCCACTTGTGCATGCACTTAGTCACAGTTAAATTAAAGGTAATACAATTTTCACACTATTTATTTAAATCACAGAAAAATCTTAAAAAGAAACACAAATTGGACAAGTACGTGAAAAGAGAAACAGGAGGTGAATACTTTGAAGAGTACAAGGCCCATTACTTAACAAAAACTTACTGAAACAAAAAAATTATTAAGCTCTGGTATGCTAACAAAATCAACAACAAAACTGAACAACCATGATAATGGAACTGAAAACAGTAACATGTTCTCCCCAATATTATTTCTACATTTTTTTAAAAAATTTATTACTTAATCAGTATACAAGTTTATCATAAAACTGAGTTATTGTGCATGAAAACAATAAATGCATCTTGCTCGATGATTTTATTAGTCTTCTCCTCTAGTCCCCAGCACGAGATCTGAGTGCCGATTTCTCACCCATATCAATGCCTCAGTGTCTCTTCCGAAAAAAAAATCAGCTGCTAATCAGCTTACAGCAATCCGCACTTCATTTTGATTTGCCGTGCATTTAGTATGTTTAAATTTAATTTTTCCCATTTGCTAACTCACATTTCTTTCCCATACTCTTGAATCATTCTTTTATTGGAAACAAATAAAAAATTTTCATCATGGGATCCTTAAATTTCCACCCTTTCCCTTTACAAGAAACTGTGACATTTTGCCATTTGAGGTGATGTAACGGGGAGAAGTTGTTGCCTTAAAGAACTCTCTCTCCATAAAGGAAATGTAATCCACATAATTTTTCTCTTGCTGTTGGCAAATATACAATACTGTTTACCCCATCAACCAGGTTGTGGCATTTTGTTTCTGTGCCAGTCGACAGATCTTCTCCGGCCTGAGGATTTCCTGTATTTAGATTCTACATATTGTAGTACTGTCCAGTTGTGCTAGTTTTGATCTGAGATGAGTTGTGATTCACCACACTAAAAGTGATGTTGAAGACTGTCTGTATTACTACATTTAGGACATCTGTCGGTCACCGAGAGATGTATTTCGCATAGTTTCTCATTTGTTGGTATAAATTCATAAATTACTTTGGACCAAAAAGACATTATTTCAGATGAAAGGAGTGTACTAAAAACTGTTCACCATATATCAGGCCAATTAATGTTCAGGTATTTTAAATTAGTATTATTTTTTCCAACATTTAACACAAGTCTCTTTTAAAGATCCTTTGTGGTCTTTGGGGGAAGATAAATCAGAGCACATTTGGAAGTATTTTTTCTAAGAAATAAACCATGAGATGGTGTAAATTTCTCCTTACATTTTCTGGAGCTTTCATTCTTTGTGGTTTGTAATGCCTTAATACAGTGGAAGTACAACTAGATCACTCAAAGTTTTTCAATTTATCTATTGCAAGTATCTGTAGTAGCCTTCACATTGATGATAATCAAACAACCCTTAAGTTTTGGGTGTGTCATAGTTTCAAATTTCACCTTGAAAATATTGTTTTGGCACACATACCAATATAAATCTTTCTGCAGTTTTTTGGCAATACAGTCAGGCACTAAATCAGCTTCAGTAGACCACACAACAGCAAAAATATTCTTGTACATGAATAATACCAATAATGCCTTTTAATTTGCTTCATATCTCCAACTACTATAATACATCATACCGTAAAACATGTAAGATGACTCCAGTCACAATGTACAAATATTTTCCATCACTGAGCATACTATAAGCTCCACAAACTACTTTATTTACCGTATAACTTTATTCTACTGTCCAAAATCGTTCAACACCCTCACTGCCTACCAGTTGCCACTCCATAGAACACTGTAGTCAAACAGATTACTTCCAAAACCAACAGCTTTTAATCACTGAATATACCAGCTGACCTCTGTGATCAAATCAATTACAACCCAATAACTCCATCAGAAACATCTCCACTACTGAACACCATAAATCGTTGTTGTTGTTGTTGTTGTTGTTGGGGCTTAAGGGCACGTTGGCGATGGGGTGATTAGCACCCAAACATTATCGGAGTAAGCAATGTGGCTTAAGATTTACAGTATTACCATCTGTATGGCTGACTGTATGGGGGTTGGCCACACAGACGGAAAATATAAATAAAATACTAAAATGATGGCTGTAAAGGGGCATTAAAAATAAGAACTTCACAAACCATGTCTGGTTGGTTGTAAAGAGGCCTAAAAGATATAAAAGCTTAAAACTAATAGTACGACAAAAAAAAGAAACTATGTACATGGATGAATGGCTGTAAAATGGCCACTCATCACCCTCAGTGTTGTTGTTGTTTTTGTGGCTTTAGGGAGCGTCGACAGCGAGGTCATTAGTGCCCTAAACCAGCTAATACTTTGGCTAAAAAATATACTAAAGTACCATCTGCATGGTCGACTGTAAAGGGGTCGGCCATACAGACAGTAAATAAAATAATTCAAAAAAATAAGAGATGGCTTAAAAGGAGGCCACCAGGACCAAGGACAATACAGCACCTGGATGGCTATAAAGGGCAAAACAGGTTCACAAAAGCATTAAAAACACTACATGTCTCACTGGCTGTATAGTGGCCAGCGAGACAGATATTATAACAATATTAAAACAATGCACATGGATTGGTGGCTGTAAAGAGGCCATCCTATCAGTTTAGTTTCAACCACCCCAGTTCAGGTGGGTCTTCGGTCACTGCCTGCTTAGGAACAGGACAAGGCTCGTCCACCAGCATT
Organism: Vandiemenella viatica; assembly: GCA_031002005.1. Taxonomy (NCBI): domain Eukaryota; kingdom Metazoa; phylum Arthropoda; class Insecta; order Orthoptera; family Morabidae; genus Vandiemenella; species Vandiemenella viatica. The sequence continues at coordinate 202,450,559 of CM061920.1, forward strand.
TCTATTGCTTCTGGCTCTGAGGAGACAGACGACTCAGACTCAGTTGACTCCTCTGTCACCTGCCTGTTCTTCTTCTTCTTCGCCCCTTTTCCCTTCTTCTCCCTAATACTTGGTAGTCTGTGAGGGGACGAAGAGGAGGATTTCACAAACTGAGTCGGGTCCGTCCGTCTAAATTTTGGACAACGGATCTTCTGGTCACCTCCATTCACATTTGTAGCTGTTGGCAATGCTACCACGGTGACAGCACGTGGTGGTATTGGAGGTGACATAGTTTCGCTATAACTGCTAGTTGATCCTGTTTTTCACTGCTGCTGGTGTGGTCAAGGTCGCAGATGTGCTGCTACCGACGACCCCTGTCTTAGATGTTATGACTTTAACGGGTTTTGCACCACATTTGCACTGACATGAGCAAGTTATGATTGCGCTCATGTCTACAATGGTCGTCTGGGTACCAACACTCTGTTTCCTGACGGGAGTTAAAGCCATCTTATCAAAGCTAGTTCCAAAAATTGGAGCAGTAAACGACTTCGCCTTCTTCTTCGCTTCTGCAAAAGGTATCCGCTCTTTGGTCTTCAACTCCTGTATCTTGCGTTCTTCAAGATAGACTTGACACACCCTGCTCCAGGTGGGATGTGAACTGGGGCAGTTGATGCACACCTGTGGTAGTGTGCAACTAACACCCGACTCGTGTGTCCCCTTGCCGCATTTACCACAGGTGGAGCTGCCCTTACAGGATGCCGTCGTATGTCCAAACTGCTGTCACTGAAAACAGCACATCGGGTCTGGAACATATGGATGGACGTTTAGGTTTATGTACCCTACATTATATGTTCTTTGGCAGTACTGGAGTATCAAATGTCAGGACGAAGGTGGCAGTCTTTTCAATACTGCCATTTACCCTTCGAGTTGTCTGACGTACCTTGACCACTTTCTGTTCCTTCCAGTCCTTAATGAGTTTGTAACAGCCCTAATACCTGTATTTTGAATAGCATTGTACTGTATGAAATATTTGTAGTGAGCTAAAGTTTGCTTGAAAGTGATTTGGTATGTTGGTTTTGTAATTTCTTGTAAATAAGTGTATATAGACTTTGTTTTAGGTAAGAAAATTATTTAAAGACCATTTAATATGTTTAAGAACCGAATGGTGCGAGAGAATTTCTTAAAAGTTTGTAATTACATATATTAATGTAAGTTACGATGTCTACAGGACAATTTTCCACCATTTGAAAGGATTTCTGTAAATAATTTTGTATTTAAGTATCTATAATTACCATTTCTGATCACTTTGTAATGTTATTAATTAATTTTGTATCAATTCCGATTGTTTTTAATATGTTTGATTGTTTGAGTGATTGTTAATGATCGAGAAATATCGGGCGGATGCCTTTGAAGAATTCTCGTAAATTCGATAGACTCTATATAAACAGATCGCCTGGACAGAGTATGGATTCAGTGTTACAGAGACATTCATGCAAGTTTTCATTCAGTAAGTCAGTATTGCATCTTTGGATTGTAACAACTATGCTTGTGAATGTCGCAGACTTGTTTTGATTGAAAATAAACGAGCATCAACATAACCTTGTTTTGGTGGACTTTATTAATTAATTAATGCAGTAAATTAAACCACCAAAGAACCTTAACAAGTTCCTCGGTCCCTTTGTCTATCAAATCATGGCAGGTAACAACGCTTTTGCTGCTGTTTAGGGATTTGCAGAGTTCATTTTTAACGGCGAACTCCCCAAGCTTCTCACAGTTAAGTAGTTGGGTTGCTTGCCTACTGTTGGTTGTTTCCAGCAGCAGCATCCCATTCCTCAGCTGTTTTACAGAATTTAGGGTCCCTACCAGACCATCTAGTCCCTTTGAAATATAAAATGGGAAAAACTTTTTCGAAAGTTCCTTCCACTCTTTCAATAACTATAAAAGCATTAGCAAGAGAACAAACTTTTTAACTGACCTCAAAAAAGGAGGAGGTTCTCAATTCGTCTGAATTTTTTTTTTTTTGATGTATGTTCAGCGATATCTTCGCCAATTTTGAACCGATTTAAATGAAATTTTTATAGTAGATAGAGTATACCTCCAAAGTGGTCCCATATGAATTTCATTGAGAAACCGCCCCTTCTACCCCTATACACCACTTAACTTTTATACAAACCCACACTTTTTATCCGAATTTGATGGAACTTTGGAAATGTGTAGTAAAAAATAAACAGAAAAATACTGTCAACTTTTGGTTTGAAAAAAACGAACCTCTCTCCCTCTATCCACCTCTTAATTTTTGCCAATGTGCTTCATACAAAGCAAAAGTCGACACCATATAGTTGATCTCCATTAAAGTTGGCATATTATACATGTATTTTTTCATGGAAAAGGTTTCTGACCCAAATTTTTTTTAAAAAAACACCCCTCTCTCCCTTTACACCCCTTAATTTTTTATACAAACCCACATTTTTTATCCGATTTCAATGGAACTTTGGACATGTATAGTCAATAATAAAGAGAAAAATGCTGTAAACATTTGGTTTGAAAAAACTGGACCCTCTCACCATATCCACCCCTTAATTTTCACCAATGTTATTTAAACAAAACTGTAGTCGACATCATTTAACTGATCTCCATTAAAGTTGTCATATACATGTAATTTTTCATGGAATAGGTTTCTGACCAAGAAATAAAAAAATGCCACCCCATCTGCCCCTTTACACCCCTTAATTTTATAGAAACCTATATTTCATACGTAATTTTGATTGAACTTTGCCAATGTATACTTTCAAACAAACAGAAAAATCTTGTCAACATTTGGTCTCCCAAAGCTCAACCCCTCTCCCTTGTACCAACCCCTTAATTTTTGTCAATGTTTATATATATATATATATATATATATATATATATATATAATAACAATGAAAAAAAGACGCTAGGTAGCGGAAAGGAATCAAATTAGGATAGGGAAATGAGCCACCACTTACCTTTAGATGATGGATGTGGGGCGCGAACACACAGAAAAGACACAAACACAAATAATAAAGAAATTTTCGGGAAAAAACCCTTCTTCAACAAGAGAACATTATGAGAGGTGGGTGCACCCAGAGACTGCATCACACCGCCGGAAAGACCGCCGGTTGAGAAAATGGTGGGGGTAAATTCAAACATCGGAAAAGTAGAGGGGCAGTGAGTCAGAGCTCATACCAGAGCAAAAATTAATATCCAAACTAACTTCTGGTTGGTGGGAAGATCAAAATATAATATATATTGAAAAAAATTAATATATTATACAAATATATATATAATAATAATATATTTATGAAGTAAACATCACCTCAGGTTAGTGGTGGTTCAATATAGGTAGTGGAAAGGAGAGGAATAAAAAAAAAAAGACCGGGTATTATCTTAAGTTGAGACCGGGTGGTTGCCTTGCGCCAAGTTTGTACTGGTAGGCAAGTTCCCACCTTCTGAGTTCAGAGAAACTGCTGCTATTAGGGAGAACTCTGATAGCACGGACTGTGTAACAAGAGTTGAAATTATTCAAGTCGTGGGTTATGGCATGGGCAGCAACTGGGTGCTTTGGGTTCTGTGTGAACACCGTCTGACGGTGGCCATTCATTCTTATGGAGAGTGCATTTGTGGTCAAACCAATATATGAAGCCAGGCAGTGGTTGCATGTTAGCTGGTATATTACATGCGTGGTTTCACAGGTGGCGTGTCCTATGATAGGGAAGCTTTACCCTGTGACCGGGTTGATGAAAGTGGTGGAAGCATGGTGTATGTCACACATCTTGCAGCGTGGTCTATTACATGGGAAAGAGCCTTGGGGTTGACTGTTAGGAAGAGGAAGACTGTGTTTGTGGACTAGAAGTTCGCTGAGGTTAGGAGGTCTGCTGAAACAAGTTCTAGGAGGGGCAGGGAGGATTTTAGGAAGAATGGATCTCAGTTCAGGGCATGTTTGTAAGAAATCGTAGCCCTGCCGGAGGACTCTGTTGATGGATACGAGGCCTGGTTAGTACTGTGTGACCAAGACTGGATTGTGGTTGGTTTTTGCAGGTCTGGGATGATTGATTGGCTGATTCAGTTGTGATGTAGCACGTGAAAGCTGTTTGTTAACCAAAGCTGGAGGGTAGTTGCGAGATATTAATGCTTCTGAAATACTGTTTGAATAATCCATGAGAGACTGTTGGTTAGAGCATATGCGACTACCTCGAATGCCAAGACTATAGGGGAGTGAACGTTTGGTGTGGTATGGGTGGCAACTGTCGAAATGGAGATACTGTTGAAGATTGGTTGGTTTGATGTGAACTGAAGAGTTGAGATAGCCATTGGATAGGGACAAATCGACATCCAAGAATGTGGCCTGGATGTGGGAGTAGGACCAAGTGAATTTCAGCATGCTAAAGTTATTGAGATGGTTCAGGAAATTTAGCAGTTCATTTTCTCCATGTGTCCAAATCATAAATATGTCTTCAATGAAACGAAGCCAAATGAGGGGTTTGAGAGGGAATTCCTCCAGCCCACCTTATCCTTAATAATAACTACTTCTCCTTCGAAGGCAACATCTATCACCAAACCTGCGGAACTGCCATGGGTACCCGCATGGCCCCCTCTTATGCTAATCTGTTCATGGGCCGGCTGGAACAGACATTTCTGGAGGAATTCCCTCTCAAACCCCTCATTTGGCTTCGTTTCATTGATGACATATTTATGATTTGGACACATGGAGAAAATGAACTGCTAAATTTCCTGAACCATCTCAATAACTTTAGCATGCTGAAATTCACTTGGTCCTACTCCCACACCCAGGCCACATTCTTGGATGTCGATTTGTCCCTATCCAATGGCTATCTCAACTCTTCAGTTCACATCAAACCAACCAATCTTCAACAGTATCTCCATTTCGACAGTTGCCACCCATACCACACCAAACGTTCACTCCCCTATAGTCTTGGCATTCGAGGTAGTCGCATATGCTCTAACCAACAGTCTCTCATGGATTATTCAAACAGTATTTCAGAAGCATTAATATCTCGCAACTACCCTCCAGCTTTGGTTAACAAACAGCTTTCACGTGCTACATCACAACTGAATCAGCCAATCAATCATCCCAGACCTGCAAAAACCAACCACAATCCAGTCTTGGTCACACAGTACTAACCAGGCCTCGTATCCATCAACAGAGTCCTCCGGCAGGGCTACGATTTCTTACAAACATGCCCTGAACTGAGATCCATTCTTCCTAAAATCCTCCCTGCCCCTCCTAGAACTTGTTTCAGCAGACCTCCTAACCTCAGCGAACTTCTAGTCCACAAACACAGTCTTCCTCTTCCTAACAGTCAACCCCAAGGCTCTTTCCCATGTAATAGACCACGCTGCAAGATGTGTGACATACACCATGCTTCCACCACTTTCATCAACCCGGTCACAGGGTAAAGCTTCCCTATCATAGGACACGCCACCTGTGAAACCACGCATGTAATATACCAGCTAACATGCAACCACTGCCTGGCTTCATATATTGGTTTGACCACAAATGCACTCTCCATAAGAATGAATGGCCACCGTCAGACGGTGTTCACACAGAACCCAAAGCACCCAGTTGCTGCCCATGCCATAACCCACGACTTGAATAATTTCAAATCTTGTTACACAGTCCGTGCTATCAGAGTTCTCCCTAATAGCAGCAGTTTCTCTGAACTCAGAAGGTGGGAACTTGCCTACCAGTACAAACTTGGCGCAAGGCAACCACCCGGTCTCAACTTAAGATAATACCCGGTCTTTTTTTTTTTATTCCTCTCCTTTCCACTACCTATATTGAACCACCACTAACCTGAGGTGATGTTTACTTCATAAATATTATTATTATATATATATATATTTGTATAATATATTAATTTTTTGTCCAATATATATTATATTTTGATCTTCCCACCAACCAGAAATTAGTTTGGATATTAATTTTTGCTCGGGTATGAGCTCTGACTCACTGCCCCTCTACTTTTCCGATGTTTGAATTTACCACCACCATTTTCTCAACCGGCGGTCTTTCCGTGAGGCAGTCTCCGGGTGCACCCACCTCTCATAATGTTCTCTTGTTGAAGAAGGGTTTTTTCCCGAAAATTTCGTTATTATTTGTGTTTGTGTCTTTTCTGTGTGTTCGCGCCCCACATCCATCATCTAAAGGTAAGTGGTGGCTCATTTCCCTATCCTAATTTGATTCCTATATATATATATATATATATATATATATATATGAAAAGCTACAGTCGCCACCATTTGACCTATTACCATGAAAGGTGGCGCTTTTTCACGAGGAAGGTTTCTGACCAAAAAATCAAAAAACCACCCCCACTCCCCATTAAACTGTTTAATTTTTATACAAACCCTAAGTTTTTATCCAGTTTAGATAGAACTTGGCAAACTTTTACTGTAAAACAAAGAGAAAAATAATGTCAGCTTTTGGTTTGCAAAAACTGAACCCTTTTCCCAGTTTCCGCCCCTTGACTTTCGTCAATTTTCTTTTTGAAAAGCTACAGTTGACACCATTTGACCAATCTGTATGAAATTGGCACATATATGTTTTTTTTTTTTTTAATGGCGAAGATTTCTGACCAAAAAATAAAAAAACTACCCTAGCTCCCATTTTACATCCCTTAATGTTTGTACAAACCCACATTTTAATCCGATTTTGGTGGAACTTCGCATGTGTATACTTTAAAGCAAATAGAAAAATAAACATACTATAAATATTACTTCGACAAAAACACAAACCCTATTCCACTTTCTACCCCTTTAATTACTGTCAAAGTTCATTATATAAAGTTACAGTTTCTATCTGATTTTGAAGGAAGTATGCACATGTACACTTCAAAACAAACAGAAAAATACTTTCTGCATTTAGTTTAGAGAAACCAAACCTCTCTCCCCCTTTCCACCCCTTTAATCTACACAAAGCACAGATTCTATCTGATTCTGAAGAAAATTTGTACACGTATACTTTAAAAAATACATAACAATTGTTTTAAATTAGGTTGCAGAAGCCGAACCCCTCTTCCCTTCTACCCCCACCCCTCCTAATTTCCAATGTTCTTTATAGATACCTACCGTTTTCATCAGATTTCGATGGAATACTGCAAATGTATACTTAAGAACAAAAAGAAACATTATGTTTACAAAAACCCAACGGCTGACTCCCTTACCCCATTTAATTTTTGTAAATGTTCTTTACACAAAGCTAGTTTTTATCTGGTTTCGATGGAACTTTGTACATGTATACATTAAAACAAAGAGAAAAATACTGTCCACACTACCTCAATAAAAACCAAACTACTCTTCACCTCCACACCCCTTAATTATTTTTTTATACAAACCGAAAATTTTTATATGATATCAATAGAAATTTACAAATGTATACTTTAAATCAATCAGAAAAGACTATATTTCGTATAAAAAAGCCCAATCCCTCTTCTCCTTTACCCCCATCGTTCATAATTTCCAATGTTCTTTACAAAATCCATGGTTTTAAGTACCTTCAAAATCAACTAAGCTATTTTTAAGTCATTGCAGAATATATATAAAATGTATGTGTCCTAATGTATCAACATGTACTTCAGATTTCAACTTGGACCCCGAGCTTTTACGTTGTGAAAACTAATTAAATATCTATATTTTCTGTGTGATGCCGGAACGAACAGATATATTCCAGAGACAGATTTGTGTATGTGGTATGTGTTAATGTCCGGATGTTACATGTTTCGATTATCGAGCAGCAGCTTAAACAGATGTTACGATTAGATCGAAACACAGCCTGGATCAAAATGTAAACTGACATTCCTTAACACAGCATCCAATTCACCCCATTCTGAAAGTGTTCTAAAGACAGATTTTTTTAAAAAGCATTCGCTTAAACCACTGAGCTACCAGGAAGTTCGCGAAATGAGAACTGCTGTGGCATATTTAAATACAAATTTACTATAATACCACTAAAAATTTAAAAATAAAATAATTGTTTAAAAAACATAAAAACCGCCTTCAAAAAAGGGCACTGAAAATTTTAAAATAACTTTATACCTTGCTTAGAAGAAAGTAAATATAAATGGACAATATTTTACATTACTGTTATTGAAATTTTTACATTAATTAGTTATTTTTGGAGTCGGTGCCAGCCAAAGCAAGAAAAACAGAAACATGAAAACAATAATACATAAAAAAATCATGTTACTACTTACCTACAATTAATTCTAGAAACATTTTTCAACAAAACTGAAACATATAGATGATACACCGATATTATAGTAACTATAAAGTATTTACTGCATGATGCAGCCTACCAACTGACACCATAGCATCAGAGATTTTTCTGGATAACCAACAAGGCCGAGCCACAGATAACATACAGTTAATTTGTTTCCCTAAGCTGTCTCCCGCAATAAAACTATCTTCCTCACGACATGCTGTAAAATATTTGTAATTTTTGTTCGTACTCTCGGTTAGCCTCGAACACCAAATATAGTTCAGTAATTCAATCTGCACGATCTGACAGCTGGCACCGACTCCAAAAATAACTAATTAATGTAAAAATTTCAATAACAGTAATGGAAAATATTGTCCATTTAAATTTACTTTCTTCTAAGCAAGTTATAAAGTTATTTTAAAATTTTTAGTGCCCTTTTTTGAAGGCGGTTTTTATGTTTTTTAAACAATTATTTTATCTGTTACAGTTACTTTCAGAAGTGGGGGGACTATCGACCCTCACCCAATTCTTAGAACTGGGTGTATTAATATTAGCCTGCGGCACACCCGTACCATAGGGTTTTTTTAGGTTTTATTGTGAGGCTGAATTTTAGTCCCACGAGTATAACCAATTTAAAAAGAAATGCTAATACAACAGGGGTGCGGAGGTTTCCCTGAGGTTGCATGATAGCGAGTGATTTCCCTCATCACCAATTCACCTCCTTGGCACATGTCTGACCTTAAGGTTGAGGGGTTTTAATACAGACGTTTCGTCCATCCTCGCAATCCGGGCGATCAAGCCAAGATCCCCGTTCTCCTAGGCACACAATGTTCCACCGCCATGGTTGTTGAAGCATGGTAGGAGTTTACAGTGTGGTGCTCACAAGTTTCCAGCTCGGGCACCGCGGGTTCGTCAAAGCCATACCTTGCACTTGCATACCAGGTAGATGACCTGCTGTCACAGCCTGAGCACCCAAACCCTCCTGATTACAATCACCAACAACATCCTTCTCCCCTAAGCCCAAACATTACATGTATATATTTTAAGGATTTTATACACTGAAGAGCAAAAGAAACTGGAACCCCTGCCTAATATCATGTAGGGCCCCCGCGAGCACACAAAAGTGCCGCAACACAACATGGCATGGACTCGACTAATGTCTGAAGTAGTGCTGGAGAGAATTGACACCATGTGTCCTGCAGGGCTGTCCATAAATCCATAAAAGTACCGAGGGGGGGGGGGGAGATCTCTTCTGAACAGCTCGTTGCAAGGCATCCAAGATATCCATAATAATGTTCATGTCTGGGGAGTTTGGTGGCCAGCGGAAGATTTTAAACTCAGGAGAGTTGTTCAAGTCCATCTGAATGCTCAATGGACATGAATGGATGCAGGTGATCAGCCAGGATGTGTACCTATGTGTCAACTGTCAGCGTCGTATCTAGACATATCAGGGGTCTCATGTCACTCCAACTGCAAATGCCTCACACCATTACAGAGCCTCCACCAGCTTGAACAGTCCCCTGCTGACATGCAGGGTCCATGAATTCAGGAGGTTGTCCATCTGCTCGATTGGAAGCGAGATTTGCCAGTCCAGGCAACATGTTTCCAATCATCAACATGTCCAATGTCGGTGTTGACGGGCCCAGGCAAGGTATAAAGCTTTCTGTCGTGCACTCAGCAAGGGTATACGAGTAGGCCTTCGGCTCCGAAAGCCCATATTGATGATGTTTCATTGACGGCTCACATGTTGACACTTCTTGATGACCCAGCATTGAAATTCTCAGCAATCTGTGGAAGGATTGCACTTCTGTCATGTTGAAAGATTCTTTTCAGTCGTAGTTTGTCCCATTCTTGCAGGATCTTTTTCCGGCCGCAGCGGTGTTGGAGATCTGGTGTTTTACTGGATTCCCAACATTCACGATGCACTCATGAAATGGTAGTATGGGAAAATCCCCACCTCTTCACTACCTCGGAGATGCTGTGTCCCATCTCTCCTACGCCGACTATAACACCATGTTCAAACTCACTTAAATCAAGATAACATGTCATTGTAGCAGCAGTAACAGATCTAATGCCTGTGCCAGGCACCTGTTGTCTTATATAAGCGTTGCCAACCACAGCGCCATGCTCTGAGTGTTTACATATCTCTGTGTTTGCATATGCATGCCTATACCAGTTTCTTTGGCTTTTCAGTGTATTTTTGTCAGCAACAATGGAGTAGGAAGACATGCCTGAGGTGATATTTATATTATTGTCATTTTTGTTTTGACACTGCACATATAATTATTGAGTACTGCAGTAGTTAAGATGTTTGCTTTTAAAACTGAGAGTCTTTAGTTTGATTTCCTATGCGTGCTGCCATTTTTAAAAGGCATTTAACATGAACTTTAAATCTGGGAAATATGACCTTACCCTTCTGTTAATTTTTATGGAAGCTCAGTGGTTCAGATGGTAGCTCTCAATGTTAAGGATACCAGATTCATACCCTGGTGAGTTCTGGAATTTTTAAGACTTCTTCCTAGTTATATGATTTTTGCTAGGACGATATGTGGTTTGGATTCCATGTTAAAATGTAGGTCCAGCCACGAAAAAGGCTAAAGCAGGTGTATAGCGAATTTAAGACCACAGTATGTGCTCCATAGCAATTAAAATTATTACATCTTCCTACCCTCGTGTGAAATATAATAACATTTAATTTAATTGCAATGGAGTGCAAGCTCAAGTGGCAATTTCACTAAAGGCCTATTTTCCCTTTTTCTGTTAATTATTGCCCTCCTCCCTTTATCTCTGTTGAGTGTTGGGTGTATTTCATCCGTCCTTTCCATATAATCTATACTATCATAAATCTGTAACCAAGCTGAGTGTGACTCATTATTTGAACGGGTACTGTGCCAAAACTACAGCAGCAATTTGGGTGGTGTTTCCAAATTTTTAGAGCTAATGGTCCCAATTAAAATCTGCGAAAATAGCTGACTTATATGTGCCAAGGTTCAGAGGGAATATATAATACGTTTCTGGATACAAAATTATGAGATATGGATCACACTCTAATTGAGATGTTCACTTCTTGCACAAAATAATGAAAAAATATCGCACATCTAAACTTAGAATTTCTGTTTAATATTCTGACTTCGAATATTTAATTTTTATTGAATGCAGTAAATAAATGGAATACCTGAATCAGACATATTAATCATTACTAATACCAATGCTTAATTTACTGTAAAAATGATACATTTGACTAAAGATGAACATCTCGGGATTGTGTGTATTTGTCTTTGATTATAAATTCCCGGTTTTATTACTTTTGATAAATGTAATTATATGGAGTGCATTACTCACACCACTACATATATTTTAACACTTCAATAAGAATAACAGAAACGTAATATTTATGGTAACTAATTTTGCCCTTAATATCGATTGTAAAGGGTTTTCAAAATACTGTCTCGCCAAAATTTGTTAGCGAATAGCAATAGACAATTTGAAAGTAAAGAATAACATTTTGCCATATATGGCTAAACCGTAGTTCTCGAGATTTCTGAAGTAAAAAAAAAACAAAACATTTACACATATAGTTGCTTGTGCCTTTGGTGATATTTTTAATCTGGTCCAGTGTGTGTTTTAGTACTCTTGTAGTTAAAACTAAAGTTGTATTATGAATTTAACTGTTATGATATATGCTATCGCACTACAGCGAGTGCAGTAGCGTATTTAGTTGTTGCTTTTATATCTGTAGTGGTGTGGGTATTTGAATAGTGTAATCTCTGAGTGTTTACATTTTGTAAACAGTGGTCGTTAGTAGCGTTTGTACAGTCAGCGAGTGCAGTAGCGTATTTTGTTGTTGTTTTTATATCTGTAGTGGTGTGGGTATTTGAATAGTATAATCTCTGATTGTTTACATTTTGTAAACAGTGGTCGTTAGTAGCGTTTGAACAGTCAGCGAGTGCAGTAGCGTATTTTGTTGTTGTTTTTATATCTGTAGTGGTATGGGTATTTGAATAGTGTAATCTCTGAGTGTTTACATTTTGTAAACAGTGGTCGTTAGTAGCGTTTGAACAGTCAGCGAGTGCAGTAGCGTATTTCGTTGTTGTTTTTATATCTGTAGTGGTGTGGGTATTTGAATAGTGTAATCTCTGAGTGTTTACATTTTGTAAACAGTGGTCGTTAGTAGCGTTTGAACAGTCAGCGAGTGCAGTAGCGTATTTTGTTGTTGTTTTTATATCTGTAGTGGTGTGGGTATTTGAATAGTGTAATCTCTGAGTGTTTACATTTTGTAAACAGTGGTCGTTAGTAGCGTTTGAACAGTCAGCGAGTGCAGTAGCGTATTTTGTTGTTGTTTTTATATCTGTAGTGGTGTGGGTATTTGAATAGTGTAATCTCTGAGTGTTTACATTTTGTAAACAGTGGTCGTTAGTAGCGTTTGAACAGTCAGCGAGTGCAGTAGCGTATTTCATTGTTGTTTTTATATCTGTAGTGGTGTGGGTATTTGAATAGTGTAATCTCTGAGTGTTTACATTTTGTAAACAGTGGTCGTTAGTAGCGTTTGAACAGTCAGCGAGTGCAGTAGCGTATTTTGTTGTTGTTTTTATATCTGTAGTGGTGTGGGTATTTGAATAGTGTAATCTCTGAGTGTTTACATTTTGTAGACAGTACTAGTTAGTAGCGTTTGAACAGTCAGCGAGTGCAGTAGCGTATTTTGTTATATTTTATCTGTAGTGGTGTGGGGATTTGATTAGTGCAATCTCCGAGTGTATATATTTTGTAGGAAGTACAGGTTATTTCGAGTTTCTGTTCCTTTTTTCTGTACTTTTTTTGTTTCCTTTCTTTTTTGCGTTTTTCAAAAGCAGTATGTCTAGGGACTGTGATTGCTGTGTGCAGACGCGAGCTGAGGTGGCTGATCTGCGCGCTCAGCTTGCAGCTGTGTTAGCGAAAGTTACGCAGCTGGAAGCTGCCGTAAAAGGCTGCAGCAGATGTGATGTTGGGGAAACTGATATAGCCAAGCCTATCACAGATTCTCCCATATCGACTGTCGTACCTGCAACCCAGGCTGAAGTGTTGGATGCTGTGCCGCAGTCGCCTGTTGGTGACTGGCGTATGGCTTCTAGACTTCGAAGCCGCACACGGGGGCAGTCGAACAGGCTTAAAGGCCAAGACGCTAAACTTGTTCGTCTGTCCAACCGGTTTGATGTATTGTCGGAGGCTGACTCAGTCCCACAATTGTCATCCTGCGAGTTGACGGCCCCCCAGCCCGCCAGGTCTGAGCAAACGCAGAAGGGCATTCTGGTAGTTGGGAGCTCTAATGTTAGGCGGTTATTAGAGCCCCTTAGGGAAATGGCGGATTCCTCGGGGAAGAAATCCAACGTCCATTCAGTGTGTATTCCGGGTGGCCTGATCCGAGATGTGGAACAGGCCATCCCGGATGCCATAGAGGGGACGGGGTGTAGCCAACTACAGATTGTGGCTCATGTCGGCACCAATGATGCCTGTCGCCTTGGGTCGGAGGTTATCCTCTCTTCCTTCCGGCGGCTGGCTGAAAGGGTGAACTCTGTGGCCAGTGACCGCAAGATATCGGCAGAGCTAACCATCTGTAGCATCGTAGACAGAGTTGATTGTGGACCTCTGGTTCAGAGCCGTATTGAGGGGCTGAACCAGAGACTACGACGTTTCTGTGATGACATTGGCTGCAGATTTCTCGATCTTCGCCATAGGGTCGAGTCTTGTAGGGTTCCCCTTAATAGGTCAGGTGTGCACTACACACGTGAATCGGCTACACGGGTGGCAGGGGCCGTGTGGAATGCACTGGGTGGTTTTTTAGGCTGAGGGAGGAAGACCCTGAAACACGAAATTCAGTTACGGGCAACCCAATCAGATACAACACCGGAATGTAGGAGCAACGTAAAAGAATCTCGTCAGTTAAAAGTTCTCGTAATTAACTGTAGAAGCGTTTGTAACAAACAACCGGAACTTGAAAGCGTTATTTGTAGTACAGAAGCGGATATCGTTATCGGTACAGAAAGTTGGTTGAAACCGGAAATAAGTTCCGCCGAAACTTTTAAAGATAGCATGAACGTTTTTCGTAAAGACAGATTACATTCTCATGGAGGTGGGGTATTTATAGCTGTGAGTAAATTTCTCCCATGTAATGAAATAGACGTCGATACGAACTGTGAAATCATATGGATTAAACTCAACGTTGCTGGGTCAAAACTCATCATAGGTGCCTTCTACCGTCCACCTGATTCGGATATAGCTATCGTCGAGGAGTTAAGAAATAATGTAAATAGTATAGCTAGCCGTTTTAAAGATCATGCTATGATTCTAGGAGGCGACTTCAATCTGCCTTATATTGACTGGCGTAATTACGTTCACATCACAGGTAGCAGGGATAAGGCAGCTTCTGAAGTAATTCTCGATTTGTTGTCAGATAATCATCTCGAGCAGCTAGTTAATGAACCTACGCGGTGTCATAACGGTAGCGAAAACATTTTAGACTTGCTGGTTACCAACAGGCCAGAATTATTCACCGACATTTCAACGACCACAGGAATAAGCGATCACAAAGCGGTAATTGCGACTATCAAATTAATGACCGAGCGAAAAAGGAAAAAAGGGCGGATTGTATACAAATTCAGTAAGGCCTCAAAGGAGTGTTTTAGAACCTACCTGAGGAATAAATACCATAACTTCAAGTCAACAAAGGACACCGTTGAAGAGATGTGGCATCGTTTTATACATATAGTCAGGGAAGGAATGGAAATACATATACCAAAGCGGACAATAAAGGGAGAGGATGATCCACCGTGGTACACATGCGAAGTCAAAAGATTACTCAAAAAACAAAGGAAAATACACGCACGCTCAAGAAGGAAGGGGTGTCGCAGCGATTTAGAAACCTTAGCTGATTTAAGAGGACGTATTAAGAATGTAATGCGCGAGGCCTATAACTGATTTTCACTCCAACTCTCTCTCTAAGAGTCTCACAGAAAACCCAAAGAAATTTTGGTCGTATGTACGAAAAGTTAATTGTACCAACAGCAATATTCCAGCACTAATTCGTGAAGGTTCCGAGGTTAATGAAAGCCGCGATAAAGCTAACGTACTAAATACTGTATTCAAAAATTCATTTACAAATGAACATAAGGATAGTATTCCCGTTTTCCCACGCCGTGGCGAGTCGGTGATGGAATCATTACGAATAGATACTGCAGGTATCGTTAAGCAATTAGAGCTCCTGAAGTGGGGGAAAGCACCGGGCCCGGATGGAATTCCAGTAAGAGTATTTTCAGAGTATGCTGCAGAAATCGGGCCATTTCTCTCTGATATATTCAGTAAATCATTAGAAGAGCGAAAAGTACCTTCAGACTGGAAAATCGCGCAAGTAACTCCGATTTTCAAAAAAGGTGATCGAAGTGATCCTGGGAACTATCGTCCCATATCTATAACATCTGTTTGTAGTAGAGTTATGGAGCATATTATATGCTCGAACATTATGAATTTTCTAGATTATAATAATTTGCTTACAACAAATCAACATGGATTTCGGAAGAAAAGATCATGTGAAACACAGCTGGCCCTATTTACACACGACGTAATGAAAGTTATCGATACAGGTTCACAAGTAGATGCAATTTTTTTAGATTTCCAGAAAGCCTTTGACTCTGTGCCACACAACCGCCTTTTAGCGAAGCTTCGAGCGTACGGTATATCGGATCAGCTTTGTGAATGGATAAAGGATTTTCTAACTGGTCGGTCGCAGTATGTTGTCGTTGAAGGAGAAAGTTCTTCTAATCTAGATGTTACATCGGGTGTACCTCAAGGAAGTGTAATAGGACCACTTCTTTTCTTAATTTTTATAAACGATCTCGGAGACAAAGTGAAAAGCCTTTTTAGATTGTTTGCTGATGATGCGGTTATTTATAGGGAAGTAAGAACTTTGGCCGATTGCTTAGAAATTCAGCGCGATCTGGATGTTATTTTGGCTTGGTGCGCTGAGTGGCAACTTACTCTAAACTGTAAAAAGTGCAAGACAATGAGCATAACTAACAAAAAGAATCCGATTGTTCAGAAATACGAGTTAAACAATACAGTTATTGATATGGTCGATTCTATTAAATATTTGGGAGTAACAGTACAAAGGAACATGAAATGGGACATACACATTAATTCTTTAGTAGGTGGAGCAAATTCTAGGCTGCGATTCATAGGTAGAATCTTGAAAAATTGTAATGAACAAACAAAGGAGATAGCGTACAAATCTCTTGTGCGTCCACATTTGGATTATTGTTGTGCCATTTGGGACCCGTTTCGTAAGGGATTGATCGAAAGTATAGAGAAAGTACAGAGAAGAGCCGCTCGATTCGTGATCGCTTGCTACAGTCCTTATGAAAGCGTCACAGAACTGATTAGTAGATTAGGTTGGGAGTCTCTGGTAGATAGACGACACACGTTTCGTTTAAACTTATTGGAAAACATGCATACTCCAACTTTCACTCATGAGTGTAGTGAAATACTTCTTCCACCAACCTATTTGAGTCGGAAGGACAGGAAAGATAAAATTAGAGAAATAAGGTGCCGGAGTGATTCTTATATGAATTCTTTTTTCCCTCGTACCATTAGAGATTGGAATGCACAGCAAAGAGATTAGCTTTGGTGCTGAGCACCCTCTGCCACCCACAATTTTGTGAATTGCAGAGTATATATATGTAGATGTAGAATCCAGAAATAGACAATGTTGTTATTACCAAAAACGTATTTAGTGATGCATTTTATGTGTTTGGGTGAATCTGTATCCTTTGATTTTGAAGCGGAAATATCTTTATAGATTGTGGTTAGATCGAAATGCAGCCTGGACCAGAATGTATTTGGAACAACAAAAGGTATGAGGCATTTAATAATGGTTAGTATTTAATAAGCTGCTTTAATGAGTGACATGTTAGTGATGACGTGTACTCAACAGGAAAAAAAAAACTGCTGTGTTTGGTCAGCCTATATTTTCGTGTGGCTGTCACAAAATATTTTTTCCTGGTTCGGGTCACATTTCAACCTAACCACTTCAATTTCAAGATATGAAGAAGTAAAATGGCTTGAAAAATGGGTAGATGCATAGAAGTTATAAGCAGTAATTGCATGTTATTACCCATGACATAAGATTGTATACATATGGTATTACGAAAAGGATTCATGTATGTTGTTGATGTAAATGCTATCATTGGTGGTAAAGATATTGTTATAAATGGCCGTCGACTGTATTGCCAAAACTAACGTGGATGGTAACTTTTGTATTGCCATATGTCTAATTTTTGCTTTAATATACACTTTTTATCCCCAGGAAAGTGTGTTCCAAATTTCTGACCGAAAGGACATCTGATTCTCTGTACGCTCTTATTTGATCGTTAGCGATGATGTTTCAAGTAGCTATAATTTCTTATTTTTAATATATTATAGTGTGTTAAAAATATAAGTATAACAAAAAAAAATTTGAACTATAGTATGAAAACCGAATCTAAGGTAATAACTACAGGAAATGAAAATATTTAAATGAAATTTATACTTTTTGCTTCTCCAAGTTAATATTTGGTACTGAAACAGAAAAAAGGTATAATATTTCTATACATGCAAAGCAGTGAGAAAATGCTGGTTATTATCTTAAATTCTTGTAGTGCCTTTTCCACAACCACCTAATTACACTCGACATGAATTTTAATTTTAAAACCTTTAAGCATGTTTGGAAAACAATTCAACACTTCCATCAAAAATTTTACTCCATTACCTGAATTTCATACACACACACACACTTGCTAATGACTGAAATTAAGTACCATTTGCCTTTGCCATGGCCATGGTAAATACTTCACTACTCTTAATTTTACTATCAATATCTACTAAGCCTCATCACCATTATATGCCTTCTACACTTTAAGCACCCTCTTCACTATCCTACTGTCTTCCAATGAGTCCCATGGCAGATCCTTTCTCATAGCAGTTACTGATTGTGTTCTGCAGTAACCTCCACAATTACCCTCACTTGCACACCTCTCAACCCAAAATTTGGATCCCATACTACACCATCATATTCAAGCAATGGTATAAACAAAGTTTTGAAACCCAATTCCCTCGCTTTAATTGTAGTTCTCCTCATTACTGCGTTACCACCCAATGAATGTGTCTTGCACAGTGCAACTTACTTTCAAATGTTTTGCCAAAATGTTTACATTTTAGGTCTTCAACAAGTAATTTCTTCCCTCTTCCTCCACCTACAATCACAATTAGCCTACAACTGTGCGTAATTAGCAGACAAATAATTTTGCAATTATTTTCATTCCACGTTTAGCTACCTACTTACTATCCTTTCTGAGCCAGCTGTTTACATTCTACACCCATGTTTATAATATTATACATAATTATTTCATCTGCAGACAATCTAACTTGGGACTGTAAATAATTAACAGCCATTCATTCAAATAATTAATAGAAATGGTCCTAGTACACTAACACATTACCCTGTGGCATTCCCATTTTCACTTCCACCACTTTTGATGCAGCATTTCCTACCCTAACTTTTTGCTTTCCATGTTTCAAGAATTCTTTTGCTCAGCAAGACATTTATTCACAAACTCCAATTGTTTTTAACTTATTTAACACACTATCAAATTCATTAGAAAAAAATGTGCTATACTTAGCTTCCCTCATCCGTTTAATTTAAAACAAAAAAAATCATGAAGCTAATTAACTGAAATTAAGGTGAATACCCTACCTAAAGCCATATTGAGAGTATCCAAACCAGACTGTTTCCTCACAGATATTTTTTATGTGGTTGTATATAATTCTATCAATCGATTTACCCACCACTGATGTTAACCCTATTAGTTGCCCCACCCCTGAGCCGGTACTGCTTCCACACTTTTTCAGTCCTGTAGTAAGCAGCAAGAATTCACTCCCTACCTAAATAACATTTCATGGTAAAGAATGATGTCATATCCTGGAATCTATAATACATATGTACTAATGTCACCTACACTGATCTTTTAAAATTTTCTTTACATTTCCAAGTTCCTTCATAATTTTGTCCATGATCTTTTTCAAATTTTTTTATTCTGATCATTTCTACTTACAACGAGAAGCTACTTCTCTGAATTACTCTGCCATCTCTTACAGTCTTATTAAACCAGTTAATTAATGAAATGAAGTCTTCGCGGGTTAACCGCCGGATAGTGTTTTGAAAACACAATATTTCGACGACTAGCTCCGTCGTCTTCATTAGGTGTCGAGACGGCTACACAGGTCGGCTGACCGTCAGATACTGAGAAAGCCCAGGTGCTGCACCTCCTTATATAGCCGAACGGCTCTCTCCGATGCCTACATCCAGCAGTGATTGTGTTGGCTGCGCGCCGAGGAAGTTAGTATTGGTCCGTTTATGGCGGTTGCTGAACATGCGTGCCACACTCTCTGCGTAGAGTTACCAAGGCTGGTTTCCATGCCTTGCTAAGACATAGCCCACTATCTTTGTTGTAGGTATCAGCCAATCGAATTTCAATCGCTTCTTTGACTATGGAATCCCAAAAGTATGAGGTCCTAGCCAATATCGTAATGTTGTGGAAGTCAACCCTGTGGCCATGGTTGTACACATGCTTGGCGATCGCTGACTTGCTATACTGTCCCAGGCAAAGATGACATTTGTGTTCTTCACACCGGTTTTGTACAGTGTGGATGGTTTGACTGATGCAGCACTTTCCACACTCACTTGGGATGCTGTAAATTCCAGGAACTCTGATCGTCCTTAACTGAGCGGAGGTAGTCCCGAATTTTAACAGGTGGTCGGTAAAAACATTTAATTCCATGCCATGAGAGAATTCTGCCAATTTTCCCTGAGGTGTTTCCGGCAAAAGGCAGAAAAGTGGTGGCCTCCGGCGTTTCTTCCTGCTGGACTGGATTTTTCTCCAGGTTGTGATCAAATGCTCTTCTTATCTGCCTTTCGGTGAAACCATTCCGCCTGAGATAGTGCGTAGATGTTCCAGTTCCTGTAGTAGGTTTTCTTTGTCAAAAATCAGCCTAGCCCTGTGTACAAGAATAGTTAGAACAGTTTGACGTTGCACATGATGGTGAAAACTTGTGGCTCCCAAATATTATATAAGGAGGTGCGGCACCTGGGCTGTCTCAGTGTCTGACGGTCAGCCGACTGGTGCAGATGCATCGACACCTAATGAAGACGATGGAGCTAGTCGTTGAAATATCGTGTTTTCAAGACTTCATTTCAAGCATAAGCCAGGAAAGTTTCCATTCTTACATCAGTTACTTAATATAACTCTCTTTTTCAAATCCTCAGTAAGTTCTTCTTCATCCTCATTTCCAATTGTCCTCATACTCTCCATTCCAATCAGTTTTCTAACAGAGCCATAGAAATTTCTAGATGAATCATTCAGTGGTCCTCTGCACCAATAATAGTCTTCATAAATCCATCTTTAGTTTTCCTCTTTCATCATACTTTTTACAGATTTTTTTTCCATTTTTGCATTTTAGTTCTGGCACTTTCTCTTTCCTGATGCTTGTACCTATTTTGAAAGCATATTTCTCAGACCAACTACCTGTTTGCTAACCTGTTGTATACTTATGGGGAAGCAGAAGCATTGCCAACTTTTTCCAAAATAGTATTTTTTGTTTTCGTAATGTGTAGTTTACAAGGTGGAGATTGGGACCATCCCAGCAATCACCTTGATGACTGCAGAAAACTTCCTAAAAACCACAAAGAGGATGGCCGATATGCGGAGACCAAGACTCAAAACTGGTACCACTGTACCTCTACAATACAGTATTCTGTAACATTAACATGTGCAGCCATACTGACATGTTTAACTTCCATTTTTGCTGATATCAATTCCTTCTTTGGTCGATTCAAATGTTCACTACTTCCTTTCTCTCTTAACTCTTTCATCTTTTCTTCTCTTTAGTCTCATCACCTCCCTATTCTAGTATGTTCTTGCTTGTCTTAATTTTCTGTTTTGGAATAAACACTTCTCTCCCCATTCTCATTATCTCTTTGATCTATTCCCACCACAGCCCTACTGTACTTTTACCTTCTTTCCATATACTGAACCTAACTCTGAAACATATTTCTATTTCTGAAAAAATGTGTCCTTCTACAATTTGACCTATTACCACCTACAATTTTGGCTACTGGGTCACCGAAGCCTCTAATATCCATAAATTTTGCTTCATGATCACTATTCCTGCAGTTACTTGAGACCCTACAAGATTATCATCAGGATTTATTAGGAAAATATTCAACATGTATGGCTCCTTCAGCTCAGAAATACCACTTGTGCAGAGCATCTTCCGCTATCTAAAGTATTTGCAAATCTCTGTACTCTTGTGTTATTAATATTATTTATTTACTTTGTAAGCACCTTAGAATTTGGATAAATTCTAGTTTTCACAGCTTAAGGCATAAGGGAGGGAGTAAGCTTTCCAGTAAACATATAATTTTCATTGCAACTACAGGAAGTGAGAAACGTTTCAAGCAGAAGTTGATACTGCAAACCAACTCAATAAATAAACCAAATTAAGAGCAATAAAGTCAATCAACATACAATATAAGCTCTAAATAAACATTTTTTAATAGTAAAGAACTTTTAAACTAACCTGGTGATGCAGTAAACTAATTTTAAAATAATAATAATTTAAAAGAAAGTTAAATTCATTAAAATTCCGTAGTTTCAGGCCGTGTAAATAGCTAAAATACAATTTAAACACCTCGTGGAGAATACTTTCACTTTTAACATATTGTATCATAAGTTTTCAGTAATTTCTCGGACTAAAAAGAAGATTTTCTTAAAGAACTAAAAATCCAGTATAACATATTAAAATTTCAGAACATCCCATGCAATAGAAAAGATTTTATATACATTTTTAAGATTATTTTGTCGTAATCCACACGTGGTAGTTATCGAGATTTATTTGCAAATAAAACAAGCCACTTCGGTAAATAAAACAACTGTTAAAACACGTAACTAAATTCAAAGAAAATTCTGATAACTTCACTTTCTCAACATAAACAACACTTGAATAACTATAACTAAAAACCAAGTATCTGCTAAACAGATTTAAACCCAATCTTTGTTAGACTCATAACTTTGCCATTAAACCACCGATAATAATAACAATATTTACATCATTTTAATCAGGAATTAACGTAGAACACAATGACACTAATTTTATCACGGTAATTTGTAATTCAGCAGGGTCACCTAAAAAATGCTTAAATTTAGAAAGAAATCGGGGAATCACTAATTAACTTTCAGATATTTTATAACATTGCGCACTCAAACAAAATTTAATTATAAGAAAGCTTACCATTTGAGAATTTTTACTAAACACTTTTCATAGTCCTTGAAGGCCAGGCCACTGACTGGTAGATTCTAAACATATCTTCTAATCATATCTTTTTACACTATTTTGGATAAGCATCCGTACACATATGGCATGTGGATGGGGGTAAATAGGTAGTGGCCTAGGAGAGGGGGTTGTCTTTATCCTGGGAACGTTGTGCTTAGTACATATGCACTGGGATGTTGCGTGTGTCAGGTAAAACTGGGTAGTAGCCAGAAGTAGTTGACTTTCATCATGGATGTGTCTCGGCCATATTGGGTTTTCATCGTTAGTAACAGAAAGGAGTAGTGACTATGAACTTGTAAAATTTTCAATGGGGCTCAATATTGTTTCTCTTCATAATCTACAATCTTTTGGAAACGTTTGTTCGATTGCCTACTCAACTGTAAATGCTATTTTCTGAAATGTGACTTTGGAATAAAATTCATTTTTCATCAAGTGGATTCTAAAATATTTTAGTAGTGAACTGTAACCTTTCCCAAGCTTTTGATTCAAATAAGCTTTGTGGCAGCCGTGAAGCTTTACAGTTGAATATTCTAGTCAGGCACATGGTCATTTAAAATTATTTAGTCAAATTCAACAGAACTTTCTTCAAATAAACATTCAGTTAAGGTATCTAAGCTCTATACTCGCCCCGGTAAAGCAGTCTAGTCCCTTACAACTTCCTAGATTGACCCGGTAAATTAAAATCACCACCAATAATGAACATTCTATACTGACTTATGAATTTTGAATATGAATTTATACTCTCCTCATTTATACTTCTGCAAAAAGTTTTTTTTTTATCGCCACAGAAATCTACCCTGAGTAACTCATGACCATGAACACCAGTGAGCTGTAGTAGCCTTTGCTAACCAATAAAAAAAAACCTCTACACCAATTTCCGCCACTTTTTTTTTTTTTTTTTTGCACACTCCACAACCTTACTGTCTAGTATATTCCTGCCTGCAACTAAGGCTTCAGCCTGTAGTTTTGTTTCTACCTACTAAATTACTAAACTGTATTACCTTGTTCATTATACTTTTACAGTTCACCAGTAGCACTCTTACAGTTGATATTTTCTACAGTATCTTTCACCTTCCATGTTGCAATCCCCTCCTATCAGTTTCAATTATATTTTAACCCCACACCTTTACATTCAATATCCCTTTGGTCACCTATTTTTATCTCCTCAGCAGCAGCCTCTTGCCTAAAAATGGCACAATCCAGACTCCATAATAACTGGAAGCGAACTCGCTTATACTCTTAGCTAACAACTCAAAAAGTAATCTCTCACCAATGGATGAAAAAATGTACGATAGTCTGTTGTCTTACCTGGTTTAGAATGCTTCCTTTCAGAGCACACAATCAATATATGGTTTGAAAGCATGGAGGCTTTCCAGTGTATAAATTTTTTTATACAACATTTGGGTTGTAAACTACATTTTTATAACCCAATATGCAGTTGCTGGCATTTAAGTGGCACTACAATGGACAGGGTTGGTATAATGAGCTTAGGTTCAAATCATGTGTTCCTCATACTGCCCAAACTGATTGTTGTTTTTAATCCATTTTGCGCGATGGCCTTGAATGTCAGGACGGTTCCCAATCTCTGCCTCATATATTCTACATTTCATTTGCCACAAAAAACACACAAATTATATTTTTATAGACACATGGCAAAACATGTGCATCACCCTCCCCCACCCATCAAACCTATGACAGGCCTAGCAAGCCAGTAGTAGACGGAAGCTTGCTTTCAGAATCAGCACAGTTTCAGAAGAAAATGTGTCAGATGAATTGTTATAACAGCCCTCAGTCCCAGCTCTTTTAATTTAAAAATTATGTATAGCAAGATGAGAGTAGATTAATTATGTATTTGTATATTTTTCATGTGATTAAGTGTGAATTTGTGTACACTTGTCATGTAAATGAACATTTTTTTTATGGAGACAAACTGTATAAATGATATATAATATGATCAAGGACAGTATTATGTATGAAACTTAGATGGAAAGCATGTAAATATCAATGCTGATGAGAGCCACAATTTTTGGAGGACAATTCTTTATGGTTTGTAGTGGTTTATGTTGATAATTGTGTGTGTAGATACATGTAAACAGTAGTAACTTTCATTTTGATTGTGAATGATTTTGCACAAGTTGTAATTGTTTTTGTATGAATTTGACTATGAAAGTATTGGTAGTATAAACATTTGTTGGCACTCTTTATTGCCTTCTGGGTGTTTATGTAGAGCTTATTTAATCATGTGGAGAGCAGAGTTAGTTGTAAATCAGATGTCAGCCATTGCCTGAATTTTTGTTTGTGGTTCATCAAATAGTCATTTGTGAGTTTAATCACTGGAATATTTGTGTATTTGCGCTTTAGCATCTTTATATGAGTCCATTGCCATTTCGGTGTGTAAAATAATATGAAGATCATGGAAAAAGAAATATGAAATGGAAAAGTGATTTGTCGATGTTTTCATCTCATGGAACTATTTAATCTATTTAAAGGCAGTAGTCATTTAACCTTTGGAGGAAAGAAAACCCTGCGGCAACCAACTACATTGAACTGTAAACTGGAGGATGAAGTGATTAAAGGAAATTATCATTAACTGATAATATTTTATAAATATTACCACAATCTTGATAGTATATTTTGAAATTTTTAGAAATTATTTTGTGCTGGAACAGGACCAATGTTAGGCACCTAACATAATAACAATCAGAACAAACTTCAATGGATGTATACATTTGAATGAATACAAATATTCCATGCTTGACTTACAAAATGAGTTACTATACACCTAGAAAGGGAATTGCTGGAAGAAAGACGAAATGCTGCCATAACAGACTTCTTCATAAATTTTGTCACATCTTGTAACAAGACTCAGCTCATTACAATCTTTAATAAGAATAATTATTGGTTATAGTAATATATTTTAAGATGTTTCAAGCTCACAGCTCAGAGAGATGCGAACTGTATCGCCACTAGAGCCTGACAGCCATGTCAAGAGCATATCTGCACCACCATGAACAATGCTGCCTTGGGGTGGCAAGGGTAGGTGAAACAGTTAGCCCCAGGTGACCCACTACCTACCTTTTAAAAGGGGCAGCACACGTGGAAGAATATACATCAGTTAACTTCATTTTACGGTTTCACTCCCACAGGCCAGGAGGCAGTTCCATTCAAGCCCGAACATGTATGAACCAAAATGAAGAGATTCAGCCTATCAGAGCCCAGGAAATAAAGACAACATATGGTGTGTGTGTGTGTGTGTGTGTGTGTGTGTGTGTGTGTGTGTGTGTGTGTAATCCAATAAAAATATTCCTTAAGACATGTGACGATGGTTTTCTTAGAATTTGTTCACATGTAAAATGCACGAGGGTAGCTGATTGAAACTGGAGAAAAAAAGTTGGAAGGATAAGTGATGAAAGAGGCAACTACACGAGCGAAGAGCGACTTGGCTTGTCACCGCATATGGCATTGTTGGCTGCGAAATCCCCAAACGGTCCTCTGCCAGGTGAGATGCCAGGTGACAAGAGTTTAGCAATTTTCCACACATGTGCACTCTTGTCGCGGCTACATTAACCTAACATGGCAATCCTACCGCATACATGGGACCTACGATTTAACATGGAATACAAACCACAGAAGCCTTCAAGCATACTTCACATTACACAGCAAGCTTTTCAAGCAGTGAAAGTAGAGTCAAGGGCCTTTCAAAATCCCCAGTGAGACAGGGATTCGAACTGGGGACCTATTGCTCTCCAGTCAGATGCCTTAACCACTGAACTACCTGTTAAGTGTTTCACATCTGTTAAATGTGACTGAATGTGAAAGTGTGCAGAAATAATACAGTAATGCATTTCCAAAGGCAGCTGTGAAATCCTTAAGAATGTATGTGACATATAGGCACTCTATGGTAGGTGGCAAGTTAATTGTGAAATTTAGAAGGGCAGAAAGCAAGTACTGTATGGATTTAAATGAATGTATTGATTTTCAACTGTGAAGTTTTAGTCTGTATGCACTCTGCAGTTTTATATGCCGTGTTTGCAAGATTGGATTATTGTAATCTGAGTAATGCAACTGTTAGCTTCTAAGCGAATGACTATCATTTCAATTCTCAGAATATGAAACACCCCATAAGACTCTGCGACTGCTACCTAATCCAATGTCCAAGAAATTTGTTGCTCCCTCCACTTGCAAAGTGTATGCTGTGATTCAATATTGTATGCAAAATGATCATCAGCTCCTCATATTCATCTGTAGTTTATGGACGTACAATAATGTGTAAAGAAAAGTTTAGACAATGGTGTCATTTTAGAAAATGGTCACCCAAATGTGCATAGTGAAGAGCAGAGTGGTAGGCCCAGTACGCAAACTGAAGAATTGTTCAACAAATGAATCAATTTGACAATTAGTGCTTTGGTTGATGGGTTTCCTCTTGTTGGAAGCACCACTATTTACACAATTGTTACAGAAAAATGGAATTGTGTGCCAGGAGGTTCCGAAAATGCATACCGATCGACACAAGGAACAAAGAATTTCAAATTGAGCATTTTTGGACTGCTATTGGCAAGATGGAGTGACTCGTTTTTCCACATGTTGCAGGCAATAAAAACCAGATATTTATACACCAATACAGAATCCAAACTTCACAAAACAAATGTTAAAAAATTACATGCAATCTCCTTACTTAAGTCAGAAAATAATGGGCGCTGTTTCCTGGTTTGAAAGGGGCATTCATTTAACTGATTACATGGAATGTGGGACAACAATTACAACTGAAGTTTACAACAGAATGTTCGCCAATCTTAGATGTGAGATTGAAAATCAATGATGTGGGAAAAGTATAGTCCTCCTCCATGACAATGTCTTCAAACTGCTACCTAAAAAAAGAAGAAGAAGATTCATGATTATGGTTGGGAACTTTTTAATCGCCTAGCGTACCATCCCAATCATGCACCTAGCAACTATTTATTCTTCTTGCACTTGAAACAATAAGGAACAGTGTCATTGCCAACTGTGTCAATTCCCATGTGGAGAACTTCTATGTAGATTGATTAAAGAAACTGATGCAGTGTTACAATAATTACTTGGAAATAAACAGTTGTTAGGTAGAAAAGTGTAGCAGATTCGTAGGAAACTAATACCATAATAACAACTTTTTCCTAATTAATAGAAAGTAATCATTTCCTTGTGTGTCATAATTTAACAATCTGATGAATAGTTTTTTTTTTCTGTTCTGGCTCATTTTTATCTTACTAGCCTCAAAGCCTGTCATAAATGACAGGTTGAAAAGAGTGTTCTGACAAGTCATTTCTTTGTAGTTGCTAAATGAAAGAGAATGATTATAAAATAAAGGTGTAATCAAATAATTGTGCCATGCACTGCAGCAAATAGTTACAGTAGTCAACTTGGTGCAGTTTGCATTTCAAGGTGCCCACAACCTAATACAGCAGTTGAGTAGTAACTGAGAGAAATAGTGTAGTTTCATATTATATCTTTTAGTGATGCACATTTGTTTAGTTTAATCTCTGAATGTTTACTGTTTGTAGTCAGTACACGTTAGTAGTAGATAAGAAGTTACTCAGAGCAGTAGCCCAGGTTCACATTATAATTAACTTTTTGTGTTGTAGATTTGTTTAATTCAATTTCTGATTAATTATTGTTCATAGCCAGTGCTCACCATTAGCAGTAATGTGACCATTAAGAGCATTTTGCATTATAGCGTCCTTTGTGTTTAACATCTGAAATCAGTGTAGAACAAGTTCAGAAATAACTCTTTCATCTGCTTCTCTGCTCGAGTTCATATTTTTTCCGTCTTCATTTAATTTTATCAAAAGTTACATAGCTGCCATGAAAGGTTTCAGCAAAAGTGATATGGGAGGTACTGAAGTTGCCATGGCACTCACAGATTCTCCAATGTCAACCATTGCACCTGCATCTCAGGCTGACAGGATTAAGGCTGTACTGCGGTCACCTGTTGCTGACTGGCATATGGTTACTAGACTTTGAAGCCACATGCGGGGACAGTCAAACGAGCTAAAAGGCCAGGAAGCTGAGCATGTTCAACTGTCCAACCAGTTTGTCATATTGCCGGAGACTTAACTCAGCCTACAATTGTCATCCTGTGAGTTGGCAGCACTCGGACCTGCTAGGTCTGAGAGATTGCAGAGGGGGACTCTGATAGTCAGGACCACGAAAATTAGGTGGTTTATTGAGCCAACAGGTTGTTCAGGATAGAAATCCAATGTCCTGATCCGAAATGTGGAACAGCCTATCCCAGATGCCATAGAATGGATGGGGAGAAGACAACTGCAGATTGTGGCACATATCAGCACCAATGACGCTTGCCACCCTGGGTCAGAGGTTATCCTCTCTTCCTTCCAGTAGCTGGCTGAAAGGATCAACACTGTGGCCAGTGGCCACAAGATATCAGCCCAGCTAACCATCTGAAGCATCGTACACAGAGTTGATTGAGGACGTCTGGTTCAGAGGCGTATAGAAGGACTGAACTAGAGACTGCGTAGTTTCTGTGATGACCTTGGCTGCAGATTTCTTGATCTTTACCATAAGGTTGAGTCATGTATGGTTCACTTAAATAGGGCAGATGTGCACCGTACATGAGAATCAGATAGATGGATGGCAAGGGCCCTGTGGAGTTCACTGGGAGGTTTTATAGGCAGACAGTGTAACGCCCAGAACACGAAATACAGTAAAGCATCGATAATCTGAACTAATAGGAACTGAGGGTTGTTAGGATTATTCATTTCTACAGTTTTGGTTTGTATAGTTTTTATTTTGCATTTAAAATGACATTAAGTAATTTATAATTTTACATACCCCTAGCAAAAGAAGTCTCTTATTTTCTTCTGCATCATTTTGGAGACAATTATGTTTCTTTTTAGAAGGTGAAAATAATGCTCTTATAGTTGTATAATGGTGGTACAAAATACTTAAGTCAACAGAATTCACCAACTAAGTAAATCTACAACAAAGGCACAGGACGAATACCATGGCTTTCAGATTTCTAAAATAAACTCAAAACGATCAGCACACTAAGAGAACTGTCGTCGCCTTGTGATTGTAACAAATATTCAGCATCAAAACCAGTGTGTGGTTGGTCACAAGGACATTTCAGCGATAATACAATAACAAATGCAAGATGTAAAGAATTAAACTCATTCCACTTAGTTCTTAGTGGAATTTCCAAACACAACAAGTGCAAAAGTGTACAGTGCTGTAAATCTGTAAGTAGAAACAAAGTTGACACATTTGTAAAATAATGCACAATTAGTAAAAAAAATAATTAAAAACTTGTGTGGGTAATTGATGTTCAGATTCTACGGTACAGTTATGGACAACCCAATCAAATGCTACCCCACATGGTAGAAGGAACTTAACAGAATCTTGACAGTTAAAAGTTCTAGTAGTTAACTGTAGAAGCGTTCCTAACAAATAACCTGAACTTGAAAGCGTTATAATTAGTACAGAAGTGGATATCGTAATCGGTACAGAAAGATGGTTAAAACCAGATATAAGTTGCACAGAGATTTGTAAGAAAAGTATCAATGTAATTCGTAAGGATAGATTACATTCTCATGGAGGTGGTGTATTTATATTTATTAATAAGTAGCTGCCATGTAATGTAATAGGCTTTGATGTGGTCTGCAAAATCATATGGATTAAACTCAAAATACAAAGGACAAAATTTGTTATAGGCACCTTCTATTGTCCACCTGATGATGACGTAACTGTCACCAAGCAGTTAAGAAATAATGTAAATAATATCACTTGTTGCTTTCAGTATCATGCTGTAGCACTGGCCAGTGATTTCAAACTGGCTTATATCGACTGGAGTAATTACGTTCATATTACCGGTGGCAGGCACAAAAGCAGCTTCTGAAGTCATTCTCGATCTCTTCTCAGATCACCATTTTGAGCACATGGTTAAAGTACAAATGCAGTGTCATAATGGTATCAAAATATTTTAGATCTTGTGGTTAAAAATAGACCAGAAAAGGGGGAAATGAACAGATTGTGTACAGATTCAACATGGCCTCCAAGGAGTGTTTTAGAACCTACCTGAGGAATAATTTACTGAGAAGCACCATTGAAGACACATGACATTATTATTATTCTCAAGTCATAAACAACAAATACACAGTTAAAACATTTTGCAAATTGACAACGTCAAACACGTTTTGCCCAGTAGTTCACAACCTCAAGTGCATTCGGTATTCCCTGAAACAGATCATCTTTGTTGCAGGATGATGAGCACATAAAGCACTCAAGCACATGGTTCATGGTTTGATCCTCATCACCTTCGCACTTAATACTGGTTGCATCATTTCTCTAGGTTTTCCTTGGACCTGCCCACTTCTGTTCACAATTGATTTAAGGATTGCAAGATGTTCCAGTCCTCTGTGGGACCAGATGGCAACTGGGCAACAGTCAGTGGTCCCAAGATGTTAGGGACCTTCATTTTCCTAAACTGTACTTATGCCTTTTCAGGTGACCCAATTAATTTATGAGATGTTCTCAGGAAGCTTTTTCCGGACTTGAGTCTCTGGGCTGGTAGTGTTTGGCTGAGAAGTAGATGAGC
Source organism: Vandiemenella viatica (assembly GCA_031002005.1). Lineage (NCBI taxonomy): Eukaryota > Metazoa > Arthropoda > Insecta > Orthoptera > Morabidae > Vandiemenella > Vandiemenella viatica. Next base: position 202,481,755 of record CM061920.1, read on the forward strand.
ACTTTTCAGTTCTACTTTTGACCTCTCCTTGTTTGCAGCCACATCTCTCCGGATACTGGGGGGTGCAATCCCCAAAAGCTGATAAAGGCCATCAACTGGGGTAGGCTTTAGGCAGCCTGTCACTAGTCTACAGGTGTTATTAAGGGCTACATCCACCTGTCTAGTGTGAGATGATGAGTACCAAACTGGACATGCATATTCTGCAACAGCGTAACAAAGGGCCATTGCTGATGTATTTATAGTTTGTGGTTGACTGCCCTACTGTGATCCATCTAGTTGGGCGCAGTAAGTTGTTTTTTTTGTAGAGATATCAATTTTGGAGTGCTTCTTATATGTGAGGGTTCTGACAAGCGTCATTTCCAGATATTTTGTGGTGTTTCATGTCTGCAGTTCGATACCTGATCACATTACTTTCAATTTACGCTGAGCTTTCCTATTTTTTAGGTGAAAGACACACACTTCAGTTTTTGGAGGGTTAGGTCTTATGTGATTTTCCCCATAATAGCTTGATAGCCCTTCAGGGGCAGCAACAAATTTATTCCTACAACTTGTGCTCTGTGAGGCTAGGGTAAGGTCATCAGCATACACGAAGCTCCTAGTAGCTGGATGTCATGGCTGATTGCTTGTATAAATGTTGAAAAGGATTCGGGCCAGTAGATCACCTTGAGGTAGACCATTTTTTGTGATGTAGCATGATTTGCACATATTGTTAGGGAAGATATTCATTTATCAAAACAGACAATAATGGAAGGGAATATACTGCTATGGTATATGATTGAAGTCAAAAGATTACTCAGAAAGCAAAGGAGGATACACACATACTCAAGAAGGACAGGGTGTCATAGTGAGATAGAAATTACAGTTAAGAGGACATGTCAAAAATGAACATGAGGCCTTAATTTTTGATGCATCCCACTTCATAAGAGTCTCGTAGAAACCCAAAGAAATTTTGGTTAGATGTACAAAAATTCAGTTGCAATGACAATATCCCAGAAATAATTCACAACTGATTTGAGATTGAAGAAACCATGATAAAGCATACATAATTAACGCAAAATTCAAAAATTCATTCACTGATGAAAATAAGGATAGCATACTCGTTTCCCCATACCATGTGGAATTAGAGATGGATTTGTTATGAACAGATACTGCAAGTATTATAAAGCAATTAGAGCACCTGAAATGCGGGGTTGTACCAGTGCCAGATGGAATCCTAGTAAGGGTATTTTCAGCATGTGACGGAAATCGGACCATTTTGTTAAAATACTCTTGCTGTACGGTTACGCCAAGATATTTGGTTAAACTTTAACCACTGCTGATACTGTCACTGAAGATGCTAAAATCCTTTAAAATAGCTGCCAATCTGTTTTAATAATCCTGCAACAGATAACGGCTTAAAAAAAATGAAATAAAAGTCACTGTTGTTACTAATTTGATATGTTCTTTGAATTGAATACTAGTATCAGCTCGTAAAACTGTAGGTTGGCATCTGAATCTTCAAAATCCTTGACAAAGAAAGCACGTCATTATGACCCAACAATTCAGAAAAACTAAAAGAAATATACCATAGAGTTTTATGAAAAATTAAGTTAAAGTTTCAGCTCATGATAAAATCCAGATAAGTATTGTAAAATAGTTTCACTCAAGAAGATTTCTGTTCTTACATCACACAAAATAGTTTAAAGACCAAAATGTTCCTTGCCTGTTCAAATCCTATGTTCTGATTCTACATGGCTTAAAAAATTTTCTAAGTCCACACAAATCAAACTGACCTGCATGGTGTATGCCTAGTAAATGACTGCATAGCCAGTGAAAAAAAAGCTAGTTTTTTTTAGGTTCAGCAACCATTCCTGATTTAAAATTTGCTCCAATATTTCTGAAATTTTGAAGAACCATGCAAGAAGGATATACACCTGGAAACGTCGAGCGGATACAGGCAGATATCAGCTATATTTTATCATGGTCAGAGATTCAGGAATCAAGTTCTAGACTGTAAAGCATACCCAGGAGCAGACATAGATGCTGGCCATAATTTGATAGTAATGAACTGCAGGCTGAAATTCAAAAGAATAGACTGGAAGTGGATAAACTGAAACAATTTAACACAAGAGAAAAGTTTGCAAAAACGGTACACTTAGGTCTAAGAAGTAACTCTGAAAAGAGCTCAACCGAGGACAAATGGAATGCACTGAAGAGAGATATAATGAAAGCTGGCAAAGAAACACTAGGCATTAGGGAACAAGCCACCCAAAAACATTTGATCACAGAAGAAATTTTGGAGCTGATGGATCAGAGGAGAAGGCACAAAAATGCTCAGAATGAAGTAGGAAGAGAGCAATACAGACAATTTAGAAATCAAATAAACAGGAAAAGCAAACAAAAGCAAAAGAAAAATGGTTAGAAGAAAAGTGTGAAGAAGTAGAAAAGGAAATGATCATAGGTAAAGAAAGCACAAGTCAACAAATGTGATAATTATTGCGCCATTAGTCTAACATCACATGTTTCAAAATTACTGACAAGAATAATATACAGAAGAATGGTAAGGATAGTAGAAGAGATAGTCGGCGAAGATAACTTTTGGTTTAGGAAATAAAGCGGTACATGGGAAGCAATTCTGGCTTTAAGAGCAATACTTCAAGGGAGGATCAAGAAACACAAAGATAATTTTATGGTGTATGTTGATTTAGAAAAAGATTTGATAATATTAGGTGGGACAAGATTTTCAAAATTTTAAAGAAGTCAGTTCTAAAATATCGAGACAGAAGAATACTTTATAAATTATACCAGTAGGGTTCCCGGTGTTGTTCGGTTTAGTTGGTGTTGATTTACCCATACGCTGTTTTTATTAACGCGATGAAAAACATGTAACATGTTTCATACAATTCGCGCCATCAATTTCCGGAGTTAAAGCATACCTAGATACACCCGCACCCTATCAAGAAAGGAGTGGGTTTAATTTGATTTACCCAAACACTGTTTTTATTCATCTGAACAGATTTATACTTATCAAGCTTAATTGATTTCAAACCGGCCATTTCTGGTACTAAATTAAATGGTGATTTAGCAGCACTGTTCTAAGAATGGGGTGGTTTGGATGCTTTAATACGGAATGTCAGTTTTCATTTTAATCCAGGTTACATTTCAACCTAATTACATTTGGTAATGTTGTTGCTCGAAAATTGAAAGATTACACACATTATTACATACCACGTACATACAAATGTATCTGGAATGTGTCTGTTTATTCCGGCATCACACAAAAAATATATATTTTGAATGGACTTTAAGAATTTGAAAGTTTGGGTTCAAAATTAAAATTTTATGTATGTCTTAAGCCGTTACGACACATTTACTTTAAGAATAATGTAGCATTATCTGAAAACTGCTGAACTGATTTTGATTGAGTTTTCGTAGTATCAAACAGATGTATCTCATTGTGCTGACTCATCTGCTGCTGGAGCAAAAAAATTTCTTATTATGCTACTTCATCTGGCAAAATTTAAATATATTCTGTACCTATATAGTTTAATATCAGGAATTCAGAGTTGTATATCAAGTATTCAAAAATAAGCAAGATATGAAAAAAGAAATTCTTTACTTTCGATTTATGTCAGGGAGTTACAAACTGTGGCGCCATGGTTATCATAGAGACTGCAATAATAAACAACACATTATAAAATGAAAAAAACATACTTTGTTGTCCTAAACTGTTTTTATTTGCAACATGAAAGGCTTAATACAACGTTCTATTTATATTAAAAACCATCAGCCTACACATTAATAATTATGAACCAAAGGACTCTACTTTCAGTTCCAAATGCCAGATATTCTGTCTGATATTCGATATCTCGAGAAATGAAATCTTATATATATATAAAAATAGACGTGTTTTTTCCAATATTTCACTTTTCAGCCACCACTACCTAGCACAGATCACTGATGTTTGTGGGTGGAAGTAGCATGGAGTTTCCTGTCGTGCACAACGTTGGCCGAATGCCGATAGCTGTTGGGATGTGGGAGATATAATGATTAAAGTTGGTCAGTGCAGGGCGTTTTCATATTTCGACCAAAAATTCGTATCTCCGTATACTTCTCTTTCCTGCCACAACTACATAACATAGACCTATGGTGTTTGTGTGTGGTAGTAGAATCGTCTTTCCTGTCGTGCACTATGGTTGTTAGATGTCGGTAGCTATGGGGGTGTGGGAGATATGGGGGTTGAATGTGGTCGACCTGTGGCATTTCATACTTCTGCCAATGACAAAAGTGTCATGGTGTATCACTTTTCAGCGAAAACTATAGATCACAGATAACTGGCGTTTGTGTGTAGTAGTAGCACAGAGTCATCCTTTCGATCACAACAGCGGCCGAATTTCAGAAAATGTGGTACTGTGGTAGATATGGTGGTTGTAAGTGGAAGACCAAGGATATTTTCGTATTTCGACTGTCTCCGCATATGTCACTTTTCTGCCACAACTACATAGCATAGAGCATTGGTGTTTGTATTTGGTAGTAGAATCGTATCTCATGTAGTGCAGTATGGTTGTTAGATGTCGGTAGCTATTGGGGCGTGGGAGAAATGGGGGTTGAAAGTGGTCGACCTGTGGCAATTTCATACTTCTGCCAATGACAAAAGTGTCATGGTGTATCACTTTTCAGCGAAAACTATAGATGACAGATAACTGGCGTTTGTGTGTAGTAGTAGCACAGAGTCACCTTTCGATCACAACAGCGGCCGAATTTCAGAAAATGTGGTACTGTGGTAGATATGGTGGTTGTAAGTGGCCGACCAAGGATATTTTCGTATTTCGACTGTCTCCGCATATGTCACTTTTCTGCCACAACTACATAGCATAGAGCATTGGTGTTTGTATTTGGTAGTAGAATCGTATCTCATGTAGTGCACTTTGGTTGTTAGATGTCGGTAGCTATTGGGGCGTGGGAGAAATGGGGGTTGAAAGTGGTCGACCTGTGGCAATTTCATACTTCTGCCAATGACAAAAGTGTCATGGTGTATCACTTTTCAGCGAAAACTATAGATGACAGATAACTGGCGTTTGTGTGTAGTAGTAGCACAGAGTCACCTTTCGATCACAACAGCGGCCGAATTTCAGAAAATGTGGTACTGTGGTAGATATGGTGGTTGTAAGTGGCCGACCAAGGATATTTTCGTATTTCGACTGTCTCCGCATATGTCACTTTTCTGCCACAACTACATAGCATAGAGCATTGGTGTTTGTATTTGGTAGTAGAATCGTATCTCATGTAGTGCAGTATGGTTGTTAGATGTCGGTAGCTATTGGGGCGTGGGAGAAATGGGGGTTGAAAGTGGTCGACCTGTGGCAATTTCATACTTCTGCCAATGACAAAAGTGTCATGGTGTATCACTTTTCAGCGAAAACTATAGATGACAGATGACTGACGTTTGTGTGTAGTAGTAGCACAGAGTCACCTTTCGATCACAACAGCGACCGAATTTCAGAAAATGTGGTACTGTGGTAGATATGGTGGTTGTAAGTGGCAGACCAAGGATATTTTCGTATTTCGACTGTCTCCGCATATGTCACTTTTCTGCCACAACTACATAGCATAGAGCATTGGTTTTTGTATTTGGTAGTAGAATCGTATCTCATGTAGTGCACTATGGTTGTTAGATGTCGGTAGCTATTGGGGCGTGGGAGAAATGGGGGTTGAAAGTGGTCGACCTGTGGCAATTTCATACTTCTGCCAATGACAAAAGTGTCATGGTGTATCACTTTTCAGCGAAAACTATAGATGACAGATAACTGGCGTTTGTGTGTAGTAGTAGCACAGAGTCACCTTTCGATCACAACAGCGGCCGAATTTCAGAAAATGTGGTACTGTGGTAGATATGGTGGTTGTAAGTGGCCGACCAAGGATATTTTCGTATTTCGACTGTCTCCGCATATGTCACTTTTCTGCCACAACTACATAGCATAGAGCATTGGTGTTTGTATTTGGTAGTAGAATCGTATCTCATGTAGTGCACTATGGTTGTTAGATGTCGGTAGCTATTGGGGCGTGGGAGAAATGGGGGTTGAAAGTGGTCGACCTGTGGCAATTTCATACTTCTGCCAATGACAAAAGTGTCATGGTGTATCACTTTTCAGCAAAAACTATAGATCACAGATAACTGGCGTTTGTGTGTAGTTGTAGCACAGAGTCACCTTTCGATCACAACAGTGGCCGAATTTCAGAAAATGTGGTACTGTGGTAGATATGGTGGTTGTAAGTGGCCGACCAAGGATATTTTCGTATTTCGACTGTCTCCGCATATGTCACTTTTCTGCCACAACTACATAGCATAGAGCATTGGTGTTTGTGTTTGGTAGTAGAATCGTATCTCATGTAGTGCACTATGGTTGTTAGATGTCGGTAAGCTATTGGGGCGTGGGAGAAATGAGGGTTGAAAGTGGTCGACCTGTGGCAATTTCATACTTCTGCCAAAGACAAAAGTGTCATGGTGTATCACTTTTCAGCGAAAACTATAGATGACAGATAACTGGCGTTTGTGTGTAGTAGCAGCACAGAGTCACCTTTCGATCACAACAGCGGCCGAATTTCAGAAACTATGGTACTGTGGTAGATATGGTGGTTGTAATTGGCCGACCAAGGATATTTTCGTATTTCGACTGTCTCCGCATTTGTCACTTTTCTGCCACAACTACATAGCATAGATCATTGGTGTTTGTGTTTGGTAGTAGAATCGTATCTCATGTAGTGCACTATGGTTGTTAGATGTCGGTAACTATGGGGGTGTGGGAGAAATGGTGGTTGAAAGTGGTCGACCTGTGGCAGTTTCATACTTCTGCCAAAGACAAAAGTGTCATGGTGTATCACTTTTAAGTGAAAACTATCAATCGCAGATCACTGGCGTTTGTGTGTGGTAGTAACACAGAGTCTCCCATCGATCACAATGTTGGCCGAAATTCGGTAACTGTGGGAGTGTGTGAGATATGGTGTTTGAAATTGGTCGATCATGAATATTTTCGTATTTCATCCAAAGACTTGTGTGTATCCGTAAATTTTACTTTGCTGCCGGAACTACATAGTGCAGAAGACTGGTATTTGTGTGTGGTAATAGTATCGAGTCTCCCATCGGGCACTATGGTGGCTAGATGTCTCTAGCAGTCAATATGAATTCTTTACAATTACGAACGAAGTCGTGGGTACCAGCTAGTAGATTATAATACGACTGAAAGCTAGATTGTGTCAGAAACTCACGTGTGTAGTGCAGGATGTAATACAAAAACGATCAGTTTTCCTAAACCATGTATGATATCCAGAGACTGTAGTTGTGCTAACAGAGATTGGGACCAAAGAAAATCTCTGTTTTTATTTTCGTTATTAATTTCTCTCATTTAATACTGACATCTATGGCATTTAAAACTGAACATACCAAATTAAAGGAAAGAATATTTCAAGTTTTGTTTAGTGTGGGATATGTAAAATAGTAATTATTGTAAATAGCTTTTATTGCGTTCATTAAAGGCTATTGTCAGAGACATTGTAGCTGTTGTCTTTTGTGCAGACTGCGGAGTATGCCACATCTAATGGTTCAAACTTAAGTACTTGTAATCATAAGTTCAGAATTTCATTTAAATCTCCTGAATTATGTAATGTTGAAATATAAGACATACCAAACAACTGCATTGAGATTCTAAGCTACAAAATGGTGAAAATCCCATCAAAATCTGCTCAGTAGTTTCCGAATTTTAATTTTTCAAATTTATTCAGTTTTCATTTTACAGATATTCATAAGAATTAAGTAACTATAATAAAAGTAGAGAATCATTAGAGGCAAGTATTAGTTATAAAGAGAGACAAGGTTGTAGTCTATACCTGTTAATATCCTACTGGTATGTAGAGGAAGCAATAAAGGAAGTAAAAGAAAAATTTTCATTTGGCACAAGTGCTCAAGGCGAAAATATCAGTATGCTACGATTTGCTGATGACATTTCACTCAATAGTGGAACAGGCTGAGAATGTTGAGAAGTTACTGAATGACATGAACAAAATACTGAAGGCAGATTTTGGACTGAATATAAATCAAAGCAAGACTTAAAGTGATGAAATGTAGCAAAAATGATACTAATCACTGTAGATTAAATATAAAAATAGGATCGGATGCAATAGGAGAAGTAAGTGAATTCTGCTACCTGGGAATCAAAATTACAAGTGATGGCCGAAGCAGAAATGATGTTAAAACCGGAATACCATTAGCAAAATGAGCAGTCATGAAAAAGAGAAATCTTTTAGTTTCAGACATTGATCTAGGACATAGGAAGAACCTTTCAGAACTCTATGTGTGGAGCACAGCACTTTATGGTAGTGAAACATGGACTTTAAGAAGACCAGAAAGAAAGAAAATTGAAGCATATGAAATGTGGTGCTACAGAAGGATGCTGAAAATTAAGTGAACAGACAAAGTCTGGAAATGATGGATGAGGAAATAAGTTTGTAGAAGAAGCTTACAGAAAGAATAGACAGGCTGGTAGCTCATATTTTGAGACATGATGGATTGGTTAATTTGTTAGTGGAGGGAACACCTGAAGGTAAGAACTGTAAATAAAGACGGGAGTTAAGAATATATTAAGCAGATAATTGAGTACTTGTGTTCTAAGGGGTATGTAGAGATGAAGGGGTTAGCATAAGATAGTAAAGGATGGAGGATTGTATAAAACCAGTCAGAAAGACTGACAACCAAAAAAAAGTACTTTTTTATTTATTTATTTTAACTAAATTTAATTTCAGAAAGCCTTCAATTCAGCACCTTGGAACCAACATTTAGAAAAGGTTCAGCGTATTGTACATCAGATCAACTTTGTGAATGGATAAAGGATTTTCTAACTGGTCGGTCACAGTATATGTTGTTGATGGAGAAGCCCCCTCTAATCTAGATGTTACATCAGGTGTCCCTCAAGGAAGTTTAATATTATCACTTCTTTTCTTAATTTTCATAAACAATCTTGGAGACAATGTGAAGAGTAGTTTACATTGTTTGCTGGTAATACAGTCATATATAGAGAAGTAAGGAATTTGGCTGATTGCTTAGAAATTCAGCGCGATCTGGATGTTATTTTGCCATGGTCCAACAAATGGCAACTTAAACTAAATTGTAAAAAGTACAAGGCAATGCACATAACTAACAAAAAGAATCTGCCTATGTGTTGCTGTGCAGTGCAAGAGACCGGAGTTGTGGTAAACAGGAAAGTGGGGCCTCCATCTCTACAATGATCCATCACATTTCACGCACTTTATTTAGACTTTTTTGGCAAAAAATAAGACTCCAGTGGTTTAACAGGTTCCTTACTTTCCTGATATGGCCCCCTGCAACTACTGGCTGTTCCACAAACTGAAGAAGCAACTGAAAGGAAAGCGATTTCAGACAGGAGACGACATTATGACTGCAACGACAGCAGAGCTAAACTCCATTCCAAATGAGGATTTTTCGGAATGCTTCCAACAATGGCGGCAGCACTGGGACAAGTGCATCGAGTCCCAAGAGGACTACTTTGAAGGTGATTAGGTTTCCAACACTCCAGTTATGTCAGTCTTCTTCTCCGGCCAAAGGTCAGATACTTTCCTAACAGACCTCGTACACTGATTTAAATAAAATATCTGCTTTCATTTCATGTTGTACGAGGGTTGCTATTTATATTTTTGGCCTAATAATGAAAAAACAAATATTTATTATTGAAATTGGTTTTGTTGTTTCTCAAAATATTTTCCGTAAAGATCAATACACTTTTGCATCAATTTTTGAAGCACTTTTTCCACTCCGATGGAGGTAACTCCAGAACATGCATCTTTGGGTTTCGAAAATCGTTGACCACGTAATTCGTTTTTGATGTGCAGGAAAAAAAACAAGTCATTGGGTGCCAAATCAGGGCTGTACGGCAGATGACCCATCAATTCAAAGTTTTGACTGGTCAAAAAATCCTTTGTTTGAGCCAATGTGTGACAGTTCGCATTTTCGTGATGAAGGATTATTTGCCTCTTCTTCAACTAATTCCGAATTTCTCCAAAGACTTCTAGTAAACAAATGGGCATGTACCATTCAGAGTTGACCATCCTACGTTGCTTTAATGCCACTGTCGCCACATGACCGGTAATGCCGAAGAAACAGGCAACCATTTCCTTTGATGTGTTTCTTCCGCAAACAACTTTTGTCGTATTTGGATTGTCTTGGAAGAACCATACAGTCAATTGCTGTTTTGTTTCGGGCTCATATGTATAGATCCATGACCTGTGTAGATGTTATACGCAGCCTTTGATGCACCCTGAATGTGTGTGTGTTTTTTTTTAACTTTCCTTGCACCAATAAATACAAGCTTCCTTTTGAGCATTTGTCAGTTTATGCAGAAACCAACGCGAAAAAATCTTTTGTACGGCCAAATGATCATGCAATATTTTATTGATGCTTTCATACTAATGCCCAAAGATGCCTCAATTTCACGGTATGTCACATGACGATCTTTCTTTATTAGTTCATGCACAGCATCGATGTTTTCTGGCACAACAACCGATTTTGGACGACCCTGACGGAATTCCTCCTGAAACGAACTTCGGCCACGATTGAATTCACTATACCAGTTTTTTACAATGGTATACGATGGTGCTTTATCAACGTATAAAGAATTAACTCCATCGATGTACTCTTGTCTTGATAATCCACGTCGAAAGTTGTGAAAAATAATGGCATAAATATGTTCAAGAGTTTGTTTTATTTTTCGCCCGAGATGAATTTTTGAAGTTACTGTAAAGAACAAATCGCACTCAAATGACATATTTTTATGAATAAGGCTATGTTCAACAATGTCAATGTTTTCAATGGAAACGTCAGATGCCACTTGGCAACACTTATTGTTGACAAATACAGAATTATAAATAGGAACCCTCGTATCAATTCATTTTTTTCGCAGATGGTTACCTAAATAGAACTGTTGTTAAATAAAGTTCATAACCTCTACTATAAGGTAATATCTCTGGCCATTGTCAATCTACCAATGAAGGCTGGCTCCTTGAAGTCATAGTGTGGCAGACTCTGTGACCGAGGTTAGAATTTAATTAGTATAGATATAATTTTTTTTCCTGGATTTATGTCCCATTGGCATCAAAGTCATTAGAGCTGAAAAAGTAAGGCAGGAATTAACAGGAAGGTGTTTGGCCTATCGATTTTTAAAGGCACCATCCCAGCAATCACCTGGTGAACCATGTAAAACCCAAATCAGGATGTTCTGATGGGTATCGAAACACACGCCCTCCAGAATACAAGTACAGAGCAACACTGCTCACCCACCACATTTATTACAAGGGGTGATCAAATGAAAAGGTACGAAATGACACGGTGGGTACAAATGTAGACTTTATTCAAAATATACACCATAGGCCTGAGCACAACGATCCCACTGATGAACAAGCCGCAGGATTCCTTGTTCCCAGAATTCCTGTGGCCGTGACGAGACCCAGTCCTTCACAGTGTCCTTGAGTACATCGTCCGAGTTGAAGTGCTTCCCTTTCAGGTGTTTCTTCAGTGGACCAAACACATGGAAATCGCAGGGCAACATGTCCGCACTGTAGGGCGGATGGTCCAGCATCTCCCACTTGAACTTGGCCAGTTCCATGTGTGTGACTCTGGCGAAGTGTGGACGTGCGTTATCATGGAGCAGAACCACACCCTCCATGAGCAGCCCTGGTCTTTTGTTCTTGATGGACCTGCGTAAGCGTCAGAGTGTCTCACAGTACACATAGGAGTTAATGGTGTTTCTGTGCTCGAGGAATCCTGTCCTCATGCAGACTGCCGCATCATTTGAACGCCGCTTTTGATAAGAGCCTCTGCTCTCTACTGTGCATGCGGGCGCCCGCGCTTGCTCCGATCCCAGTCAGAGACTCCAATTGCATCTTGAGATGTCTCGCTACGTTCTCCAATGGCGGAATATGCAAATATTTAACTGTTATGTTTTTACGTTGTTTCATACCTTTTCATTTGATCACCCCTTGTAGGTTCTCATATCACTGTTAGGCTGACAACATAGGATTTCATTTAAGTCATATAAAAAAGAAGTAAATAATTTTAAAAATTCTTAAGGAATGCCAAAACATGCAAATTCAGTTTAATCTAGAAAACAGAATAATACAAAAGAGGTCTGAAAAATGTTTGGTCTCAGTTATTCTATAGATCAATGATTTTCAACTTCTGCAGATCACATGTAGTCCACAGAGGGGCCAGGTGATCTGTAGGCATAATATTAAAAAATTAATTCTAATTGAATTATAGAAAACATAACAAAAAATAAATAGTAAAAAAATGTTCTCTTTTAACAGGACACTTTCAATTTTGTAACTGTGCTACCACAGGAATTCAAAAATACTTTTAAATTTGTAACATTATAATGGCACAATTTAATATGTCTCAAATGTTAATAATAGGTAAAAACATTTGGTACATAGAAGTTAGTGGTCAGTAGAGTTACTAGTGACATTTTACCGATTCTTAGGTTGAAAAAGATTGAGAAATGAAGCTGTAGATCATTCTGTGTTGTAATTATAAACAGATTTACACAATATCACCATACGAACTAATTTTTGTTTGCTGACAGTACTGATAATGAAATGCTTATGAAATTTTGATTCAATTCTAATCCCCCCCCCCCCATTTTTACTGATAGACTTAGTTTCTTGCGGCAAAAATATTACTGTTATTATTTAGTTTTATTTATTAAAGAAGATTTATAGAACTGCAATTTAACTTACCTTCACCTCTTCGAAACACTAGCATATATCCAGGCTAAACAGATAAAAAGGACTACAATGAGGAAGAAGAAAAACTTCAAACATTCCCAAATACTCACAAATAGAGCTGAATTTAACATCATATATGATAATATAATATACTGTATACAAAGACATTCCAGATCAGTAACAGAGAGAGAACACCTCATTGCAGAAAGTGATATGTTTACAATATTTCAACAAAATTGTTATAGAATGGTTTAAAATTTCTTGAGAAATTCTACTTACATTCCGGCTTCATCCTTTTCAGCCTTTGCAGGAGAGACAATGTAGTCGGTGAGATTCCTATAAGCTGCCTGGAAGCAGACACTATAGAATCCATCACAGCTTACAGGGTAAGAGGAACTAACACATGCGGAGGCAAATCTTTTCTCATCTACTTCTTCCCATTGAGCACTCAAATTTGTTCCAAACAGGCACTTCAGTAACTATTCGACAAGAGAAAGAAAAATTCAAATAGTTGTAATGGGCACATTACACCCATATTTCAGTTTGAAATATCCTACAAGCCAAGATAAAAAGCTACTAAGTAAAACAAATAATTTAAATAAATTTTCAGTTGGATTAACAGAATCAAGGAGTAAAGTACACTGCATTCAATAAATGTATGCAATGGCACATTAATAACAACTCAGAGAACGAATAGTTCCAGTGAAAGCACTCTCTAGGGATGAAGGTAAAAATCAGACAGTGAAGATTGTTGAATGGATTGAAAATTGTTAAAATAAAATTGAAAGAAATGCTATTAACAGAAATCAATTATTACTGCAGTTCAGAAACGAAAAGCGGAAAAACTAGAACAAAGCAGAAATAGGGCAGAAAAGGAAAAGGGGGAGAGGGTTTCAAGGAAAGAGTGGAGCTCGGTTGCAGACTAGTTATAAATGCAACTTCATACAAATGAAACCGAAATTTGTATTATTAATTCACTCAGAAACTATCAAAGAAATGTTGTTTAGCCAGGAAAAAGTAAAATAGCAGCCTTTTTTATTTCACTTTCTAGCATCTTCTCCTTTCCTTCGAAATGAGTTTGTTTGAAAATGTTTTAAGCATGACTGTACACTTCATTTGTTTCTACTATCCCTTGAAACTGTAACTTCTTTTGGAAGATATGATGGCAGTGGATGACCCATAGATGCACACTTCAATATCATTTACAATGCATATCTTTAAATAATATTTTAAGTGGTGCTGCCTGGCACATGTATGAATTTTCTATTATTATTATTAATTCGTATCACTGGTGAAATATTTCCCAACATAGGGCATGCCCTGAGTGAAACTTCCAACCCTACATGTCAGCTGATAAATATGCACTCTCCTGCTTCCTACGCCAGTCTCAGTACTACACTTCTGTCCACTAAGATAGGCTTGAGCACAATACACAATGTATCACCATGCAACAACATCATGCAGAAAGCGTCATCATCATTATCGTTGGGGACCATCTCCAGTTTCCCGGGTGTGGTTTACGAGTCTTGGTTATTGTATACGATCGTTTTCCACTGTCTCCTATCCAGAAAAGTTTCTTGGTCCATGATATATTCCCAGTTCCAGCCTCTTCTCTCTATGTCCTCCTTCAGTTGGTCTTTCCATCTTCTTCTTGGTCTTCCCACTGCCCACTATTCTTTTTTTTCCAGATACGTTTTTGGTAGTCTTGTACTAGTCATTCTCTCGACACACCCAAACCACTTAAGTCTTGATGACCTAAGTCTCTCTTCCATGGATTCCCTTAGCTCTAGGTTTGATCTAATCTTGTAATTCTTTATGTAGTCAAGTCTAGTTTTCTGAAGGGCCATTCTAAGAAACTTCATTTCACATGCTTGGATCTTGCTAAGGTCCCTTGATGTTAGTGTGCATGTTTCCAAAGCATATGCGAGAATAGGAATGAAATATGATTTGTACGAGACAAAGAGTAGAAGTTGGCTCCTTTCGTTACTCTACAGAAAGCATATTGGGTGCAAATCCCACAGTGCTCTGAACAGTTCTTCTACTGTGTTATTTTGCTGCACAATGTGCCTGTCCCCTTTGGTCCAAGTAAACTTTTTTCTGAACAAGTAATTGTAATGTTACATGAAACCTGCAGAATTATTAAGTGTTATCTAAGAGCCACACCAAACTACATGATCTGAATAGAATCACTCTCTCTTATACAAGACGAGACATAACTGCAAAACTGGGAAGAAGTAAGGTTAATCAAAAGGCGGCTCATCTTTTATTGTAACATCAACTCTCCAAGCAAATATTTAAATCTAAGAAAGTTTTCCTAATGACAATGTCTAAAATTGCCAAACTCAATCTGTGGTGAGCGATAATGACTCAGGTAAATCGATGTAGTGTAGAGGTTCTACCCTCTAGAGGCAATCTTAATTGGAAAACATCAATAACACTAAACAGGTTAAGAAGTTGTGTAAGTACAATGAAATACAATTTTCCAAGATGGCATTATCTCAAGGTTTAAATTAAAATATTACATGTGAACGTCGCATAGAACAGACCATCCAACATTTACACAATTGTCCAAAATGCCTAACAACCTGCACTCTGGAAGACTTCCTTTACTCAAGTACCAATACTGTCCAAGATGTTAACATTTGGTCCTATACAATAAGAGTGATTTGGTGTTGAATGCTTTACGTTCTTTTTTTTTCCATTGCCTTTTAATATCTCTTCAACAATGTTGTTGGTGTTTCTAACTATTGCAACAGCACTGCTTTTGATACGAAATAATTAAGAATGGTGCACATTCTGGAGGGTTTCTAGTAAACCAGGGAAAACTGAATTCAGGGTGGCTGGATTAGGATTCATACATGCATCTTCTCGAATGCCAGGCCCAAGTATTAACCTCATAGTAGCTCATGCAGCTATGCGTAACAACAACTAGCTCAACACCTGCTACATAGTCAGCATCATGAGACACTTGCACCTCAAAGCTTCACTGTTGGAAACTGACGTACCAGACTACCCCAGGCCTTAACCACAGATGTTTTCTTCACTTTCCTCTCTCTATTTAGCTTCATTTTCTTTTAAATGTACTCTCAGGTGCAATTTGTACCATGTATAGTAACACATTTTCTTAATCTAGTCATATGTGTCAATGACATTGCTTCCAATAGCAATTTGTTGGAAGGGAGCAGACACCATTTCAGAGGACCGAAGGCTGACGGCAGAAATACCTGCACTGATGACATAAATGAAGAACTTACTACCACTCTTAAAAGTCTACCTGAAAGCTCTGAAGTTAGGTGCATTGGCAAAATGAATGGGAACTTTATTGGACCTTTGACCCCAGGCATTTCTTATGAATTGTATGGGAGTTGTTGATACGTCTTGCAACGAGTGAATGGACACCTGAGTGGGAGTTGATCAAATCAGTGAATTAACTATAATGTTATGACTATTGTATTTCTGTTCAAATGAGGAAAGCCTATCTGGAAATGACAGCTTCACACTTAACGCTCCAATAGGCAGAATATCCTTGAAAAGCTGAAAAATATGACTGATGGTGGTTACAACAAGAACAATTAGCCATGGACATGATAATCCTGTGCAGCCAGCCAGCACAATAGCTTTGGCTCAATGCGGAATCACCTTGCTGCTAGGGACATTGACCCTAGGAGACTCCATAGTGTACGTCACCGATTGATCTGCCAGCTTGACCCATAAGCAATGCCACGGTAACCGTTATTATGGAATGACAGACTTTTGCTTAATCATTCAACCTAGTAAACTCCCCGAGGTTTTAAAATCTTGCTTTTACTGGAAATTGTGATGAATGAATTATGTCGAAACTTTTATATAAATAATTTAAAAAATCAAAAACAAAAAAAATCAGTTGTTATTTTTAAATAAAACATTCAATTCCATAATTAAATGTCCAATCATACTGTAAACCCAGTTTTCACTATATTCTATGCAATCTGATAATACATCATTTGGTTTGGTCATGAATTGCGATTCTAAAGTAAGTGAAAATTAAAATAAATTTGACGAATAGAATTGTCGAATCCGGAAATCGCTTCCATCTCATAGGGAATACACTTATCCATGGTGCCTGACCAGATGTGAATTTTTAAAGTTACTTTGAAAATTAATGTTCTTAATTAACTTTTTCATTTTAATTACATTCCAATTATTCTCTTTCTCACACAATTTCTCTCTCTCCTTCCATCTCTTTTTCTCTATTTCCTCCTTCCCTGGTCAATTTCTTTCTCTGAGCTAGATTTTGAAGTTGCTTATGTAGGAGATAGAAATTTCACATAAAGTAGTTTTCAACTTGAATGGATTTTCTTCCATTCATTTTCACGACTACAGCTCACTATAAGAATCATTTTTAAGTGTATTCATTATGTCCAGAAAAAATTAATTTTAGAGATAATTTGGGTTGTTTACGTTTTAACCCATGTGGTTAGGAAAGCTAGAATTTAATATTTGAAATAACTTTGAATTGAGCAAAGTTACAGCCAATCTCTTATTACCAGCGATAGTCAGCACTGTCTAGCATATTTTGAAAGTAAAATTAACCAGTTAGGATAAACTTAACTACCACTTTTAATCAAGAAAAAAACAAAAACAAAAGTCTTTAACTAAAAGGAATAGAATTAGGTCATTTATATCAATATTTAGCCTAAATTGAAAGGATTACGTATATATAGTGGTTTCTGTAAAAAGTTTATGCATCAGTAAGATAGCTTAGATTTGGAAGATAGATTGTCATTAATTGTTGAGGAAGCGCGGCAAGCTGATGACGTAAGTGACTTCAAGGTTAATATGACAGAAATCTTTTTGAAAGTTGAATTAAATCAAAATAGATAGAATATGATATAAGGAACTCCTTGTATTAATTGCAAGTTAAACCACCTAGTACATTGGGTGATATTAATTTTAAAAAGCTCATGCTGTCATCATATAAACTGAAAAGTTGATAAAAGTACCTGCAGCCATCTTGAAAATGACCAGTCTTCCACTAGATTTCAAACTGTTAACTTCCTGTCAGTTCACTGAGCGAACTACTCCACATGGGTCGGTGTCACGGCACATCGTAATTGTTATCTCACTTAGTTAGGGGAACTTTGTGAGTGTCTTATTGAGTGAATGTGCCTAGCCTGTCAATCTTCTATGAAACAGTTTTCTGATGCTTTATTTGTAATTCTGATTCCAACAATGTAAGAGATAACTATTCAAGAATATAAGTATTTTATGATCCTAAAACTGTGTCACTTACTTATTGTACCCTTCGCATTTGGGGTGTATAATAGGAATGTGTGGTGGCCGCATTATTAAATATTAGGATATCAAAAGGCTACACAGGTCAAGAACTTTATTGTTCTCAGTTAAGGCAAAGTGTTGCTAGCCCCCGGATAACATTTAGGCATTAACGCTCCACAATACAATCACCCATGATGGGCGACTATAGGCATGCATGATTGTGTAGAGGGCATAATCGTCTGTGAGTGGCCATCATCGCCTATAATTGTGAGTGATTGGTTAGTGTTATTTTTCTTTGTGCATCGTTTCTGCCTGGTACTTATTTAATGTTTTCCATTTATTTCTAGAAGATTAGCATCATCTCTTCATTAGTTACATGGTCGCCATTCCTTCTTTTTTAAATACGTTACAGAAATTATCTGATTAATGAAAGATTCGTAAAGTTTTCTTTGTGCTTATCGTAACTTTAATTAAGTAAATTAATTATTTTACAATATTTCGCCACCACCAGCGGAAACTACACAGATGACATTTACATCGGACTTCCTTCGGAGGTTGCACAGTTCGTAAATGGAATTTGTGATTATAGAGTTCAATATCACGACTCAGCCATCAACCAACACAACAAACAAAAACTTAACTAAAACAAAACCTCAAGTAATCTATGATTGTGTAACATTGTGTAACTTATTAATCCGTGATCACCACAAGCCGCTTACACTTTGACAGCCATTTCCAACTGACAACAGTCAGTAAATGAAAATTCACAGACAGCAACTCATGAGCGCGACGATAATAGCCACTTTTTTAATCCCCCATCATGGGCGATTGTGAAAAGGAGCCATCATGATTGTGTAGACAGCAACCTATAATCGCGACAATGATGGCCACTTTTGTAATTGTCCCTCATTGGCGATTGTGTAGAGGAGCCTTTAAACTTTCTACAGCACCCTTGCAGACAAACAAATGCTATTCACTTTAAGAGAGTAAAATATTTTTTTTGATTATGCCTTATCAACCTTTAGATCATTAGAAGCAGGAAAGGACTGGGGCCAATGAAAAAGAAGGAATTTAGCCATAGGCCCTTCTTTGAAGGAACCTTCATCGCATTTGTATTTAAAAAAAAAAAAAAAAAAAAAATTGGGTGGCTGTAAAGGATACTAACCCAAAGATTATTCAAACTTATATAAAAAATTATGAAACAGAAGAGATAACCACTGATTTTAATAGAGGTTTCATCTACACACTATCACAAACTGACAGGTGTGAGAATTATCGCACTATAAGAGGGCGGTCTGGAAAATTCTAAGCCTAAATATATAAAACCAATTTGATATTTACCAAATCATTTTTATTTCTCAATATAGTCTCCCTAAACACTGATAAACTTAGTCCAACGATGTTCAGAGTTCATTATACCATCCCTAAAGTGGCTTTCTGAAAGGCCTGCAAAATATCCATCTACAGCTGAAGAATTATGTTGACGAGCAAGCTAGTTTTAGTTTTTGAGTTTTGGGAATAGATAGAAGTCGGAGGGAGCCAAATCTGGGGAATAAGGTGGATGCTCCAACACGTAGTGCAGATCTCTTAATTTTCCCATTGTCAAAAGACTCTTGTGGGCAGGTGCATTGTCCTGATGAAAGATGATTTTCTTCTTCCTCAAACTGGGCTTTTTCTCACAATTTTTTTCATTCAGGGTGTCTAAAAGATCGGAAGAGTATTGTCTAGTTATTGTTTAATCCTTTTCAAGGTAATCAATGAACAAAACACCTTTGGCATCCCAAAAAACTGATGCCATCACCTCCCCTGCCGATGGAACCGACTTGACCTTCTTTGGAACTGAACAACTAGCTTCTGTCCACTGCTTTGACTGCACTTTTGATTCTGCCGTGTAGTGGTGACCCATTGTCTCATCTATAGTATATGAATCGATGCACAAAATCAGTTTTATTTTTGTTGAAACGCTCCAAACACTGTTCAGAAAGTCTCATATGGATGCGCTTTTGATCAAGAGTGAGCAAATGCGGCACACATCTTGCACAAAGCTTCTTCACATGCAATACTTCATGCAAAATGTATCCCACACGTTCTTTTGATATCCCTACACTCTCAGCAATCTCATGCACTTTTATTCATCAACCATCCAAAACTATATCATGCACTTTCTGGATTATTTCTGGAGTTGTTTCACATTTCGGACGTCCTTTGCGTTCATCATCTTCGACACTGCTACGGCCAGGTTTGAACTCAGTAGCCCTTTCCTTAACTGTCGAATATGAAGCAGAAGAGTCCCCATACACTTTTAAAAATCTTCCATGGAACTCGGATGGCGTTAAACCTTCTTTTACAAAGAATTTTATAACTGCACAATACTCGATTTTTTCCATCTCTGGTAAGACTCTGCACCGCGCCTGCATCAAACAGCTGTACAGACCAAACTACAACGTAGAATGACTTGCAATTTCTTGCAGGTGCGTGAACAAGTTTTGGAAATGATGGGTCCTACAGAAAGAAGAGACAGGGTGATAGGTCATATTTTGAGACATGCACGGTTGGTTAACTTGTTAGTCGAGAAAACAGTTGAAGGTAAGAACTGTAGAGGACGACACAGATTAAAATATATGAAGCAGATAACTGAAGTCCTGAGTTGAGTTGAAAAGGTTAGCACAAGATAGGAAAGGATGGAGGATTATATCTAACCAGTCAAGAGACCGATAACAGCAAAAAAAAAAAAAAAAAAAAAAAACACATCCTCCTGAATGTGAGGCCAGAGATTTACCACTTACCCACCACAACCGATGGGTTAAAAACATCCTATAGGTTTTCACCTTTGACATCAACAATACACTGTGCTTAGTTTTGTTGAAATGTGATTGCTAGTTTTTGAGTGATTTGTGCATAATCAAAGTAAATTCCAAAATTTACATTTTTCTACCTGATCTATGTAACTTACTGGGATAAAAAATATACTGTATGTCAACTCATGACATAGGATATATAACTTGTGTAGCTTTATTGAATCCACTAGTTTCGATCCCGTTTAAACGGAATATTCTGGCAGTTCGTTTGTTTGCAGTTGGTTAATTATCAAGAATTGTTATTACATAATACTAATGGCCTTGATTTTGTAATGTTCTACGTATTTAATTTGCAGTTCACATACCCATACAGTATTAACTTCTACTGAATTAATGATGACAGAAGTATAAACCAATAAAATTAAAAACAAATTAGGAATCCCAATAACTTTTGCTATCCATGTAATATCAGTTTTATTCCTATTCCAGGCACAACTCTGCACATTAAATATGGAACTGCTTCCACCCGCATAATTAATACCTTCAGTAACATGGCGCTTATGAAAGCAGTTTAATTGGTTTGTAAAACTCATTTCAAAGTGAATTACGCTGTAACAAAATGTATCAGTTGCGATTCTGATCAACTTAACCGTAAACTCCACTAATATTGCGTTCGAAAATCATAACTTCAATTATGCTCATATGAATAACGATGGGCATCACCTATGGTGGTAGTATGAATTTATTCTGGAAAAGTTTGTAAGGAAAAATTAATAATGATCGGGTATGCTGGAGATCGCGATTCCGCCAAAGTAACATTCAGTAATGACGTCATAATACTGCTTTAGTCAATCTCCAGACATATTATTTTAAAGTGGTAAATCCGTTGTAATACAGCCTGTACCATTATTTTCAAGCAAAAACTAGGTTGTATTACAGCCTGGACTGGCATAATACAGTTAAATGTACTTCGGACAGTAATTCTAGAGGAGTCTTGCATTTTAACATGGCAATTCCTGGCGGAAACGTGATCTCCAGTAATCCCAATTTATTTACATTACTTTAGTTTAATTTCAATGAAGGAAAGTATAATATCGAAAACAGATAACTGTCATTTATTTGAATCATATATTTTGCGATTCATACATCTCATGAGTATTTAATAAACTTCTGCCAAAAAATTCTTAGGTTATGTTTTATCCTAGTTCTTTTCTTATAACTGATACAGGTAATATAATGTAAACATAGAATACCTTTCTCCTTACATGAATTTTTGCATCTAGTTGTCGTAGATAAATAAAAAGCAATATGTAAATTTAAACGAACATGCCAGTTGTAACTTTGTGACATATAATTGCCTCGCTTTAATTTTTCCCCCACTGCTCTTCGTATGTTTGTGTAGCTACTTCCACAATAGGCTATTACGTTTTATCTGGCAATGCAGTTATGTTACTTTCATTAGCGACATGTTGCTGAAAAGTAGCCGAAACATTTTTACACATTTTTTAAGAATAAAACGTTGCAAAAAGCAAGCTTAGTGCCTGTATTATTGGAATTAATTTCACAGCATTTGATATGTATTAAACTTAGAAAATAATTTCTAATATCTCTGCTCACTGCTATTGTGCGGCAATAATAGCGTTGTTGAATTGCGAGTATCACATAGCTAATACAGTAAATACTTATATCCTTGATGATATAAATCTCATTTAATAGCTTACACATGTATCAAAAACTAAGGGTATCATATATAATGGTAGTAGGAATTTATTCTCGAAAAGCTTATAAAAAAAAAGGAATAAGCCATTTTTTATGTCAATACTATTCTCTTACATATCATATGGACACAGAATTCAGTTTTTTCTTGAACAAAGATGCCTCAGAAAGAGCAACAATAAACATCAACAGGTACCAACACACATGGGCGCCAGCAGGATTACTCTAAGGGAGGTGCATCTGTATCTTTTTTTATACATTATGCATTATACGTAACACTTATTACTTATTAACTAAGGATACTGAATTTATTGACTGTTGAAAAAATTTGGACAACAACTCAAACTGTGAATTTAATAGTAAAACTTGTGCCGAATTACCCATATTTCAAATGATTTTACTCAATCAGTATTTGGTGGTTATAATGTGCTCATATTCTTGAATATTTTTGAAACGTGTGTACAAATTTTACCTGCTTTTCAAACCATGACCGATAGAATAAACTGTTGTATTGGGCCGAAAATATGGTTAACACATTTATTTATTAATGGAAAACTGTACAGAAAGCCGAACAAACAGGTACAAGAGAAATAATACAATGCAATTCATTGGTTTATGTGCAGTGTTAGCCAATGTGTAGCAGCCACCATTATCATGAATGTTCTCCTGTTTGCAGTAAATGACCTGATTTTCAAGATTTATTAGCAGAGGTTGGGTTGAAATGATGCATGCACTAGAATAATGACCAAGATTCCATCATGTAAGATGGCTACAATGCTGAATTCTAACTACAATTGATTCAAGACATCTATTGCAGCTAAATCAGTAATATGTGTAGCCATGTTGTAGTTATTTTGAAATGTTGCCTGAAACAGAATAACAACTAATATTCTGTGGTGTACCGGTACACTGGATTTTAAGTGAATAAGATGGCTGCCATGCCGAATTCTGACTATAATGATGTCAGAAACAGCTCGAGAAATCTATTGCTGCTAAGTCAGTAATATATGTAACCATATTTATCTGCACACATTACACATTTGTTACTAAATTCCTGGCTTTTGGGTACACTTTTCCTTCAATAGTAAAAGCCAAGGAAGCTGTTAACCTTATTTTAAACCCTAAAGGTTACATTTTTCTAAGACACATAACAATGAAGTAATTTTTCTCTTTGCTTATGGCATTACAGTTTGTCAATGTCTAAGAGATGGAAAAGGGCTTGGTGCAAATAACAGGAGGATTCTGGTCATGGACTTTTGAAGGAATCATCCTGGCAATCTCAAAGTAAACCATGGTGGCCAGATGAGGATTCAAAATCCTTCTACGTTATGGTTGTTGATAATTTTGGGTACGATTTCCAAATGTCCACATCTGGACAAAACAGCAGATTTGGTTCATTTGCATTCTGGATCGGAATGAAAAATAATGCTCTTTGTTTCAGCATATGGAACAAGGAGTTAGTTTTCATTGACAACTTAAGCTCACTTGATTTTTTAGCAACAATTAACAGGCAGTTAGGTGGGAAAGCAAACTGAATGAGGATAGATAATGCTCTTAGCTACTTCTGTTTTGAAGTACGTATATTACTAACGAATTCATGAAAACTTGCTTGCTGCACTACATTCCTTATAACGGCATAGGAATATATTCAAATGGTATCACAAAAACTTGCCAGTGATTTTACATTAATTTCTGTGGATGCTATGGTTGATGACAAGATGTGTTTAGAAATTGCCGCCGATTGCAATTCCAATGTTATCGCATATGGTAAGTTTTTTTGTGGCATTATGTCTAATATATGTGATTGCACTTTTTCTTGGATGATATGTAAGCAGGAAAGTGCGTACCATATATCTGACCAAAGGGACAATTGCTTCTCCGTACACCCGTATTGTACCACCATCAATATTTTTCATGTAGCTTAATTTTTTTTATACCATTATATTACGTTAAAATATAAGTTAACCAAAAATATCTTTTAGACACCAGTATTAAAACTGGATCAAAAATAATAACAAAAGAAGCGAAACATTTTAGATAAATTTTACATTTATGGCTTTTCCACATTCATATATGATAATAAGATAAAAAAGTAAAGTATTTCTACAAAAACTAGGGTCCACACATGTGAAGCAGCGGACAAATGCTAGTTGTATGTTTACACATCAACTATGACATATCTCAGAGTACTTTCTCAGCAGGGAGCAATTGAAGAAGGGTAAGAAATAAATAAGTAAAGTTAAGTTTTTCTTGGTATTTTATATTTATTAACTTTTCTCAGGAAACTAATAGAGTTATATTATTCTTCTTTTTTTTATTATTAT
Organism: Vandiemenella viatica; assembly: GCA_031002005.1. NCBI lineage: Eukaryota > Metazoa > Arthropoda > Insecta > Orthoptera > Morabidae > Vandiemenella > Vandiemenella viatica. Next base: position 202,506,614 of record CM061920.1, read on the forward strand.
TATTCAGATAGTTTACTGTGAGAAATTAATAAATAACTAAATATTTCGATAGGCGAATAATCACCTCTTATCAAAGGTAGGACAGCATCAAAACACTGACAGAGAAGTGCAGACTTGTTCCATTGTTGCTGAAAGGAATAACTCAAAAATTTCAATGCTCAAAGTGTGTTTTTGTTTTCAATATTTTGACACCATCCTGTTGTAAGACAAACAGCCTATGGTGTGGTGTGGCATAAACTGGCATCTTAACTGTGATCGTGCAAACCTAATGAGTTGCAGTACTGACTAAGTTCTTAACACAGTCGCCACCGTAGTTTTAACCAAAAAACTAGGGAAAGGTGATAGTTCAATGATGAAGTTCACTTCTGATATGATGAGTATATTCTTCAAAATGTTACAAAGTCAAAGTACTGCACAGGCAATCAGACAACCTTTCCAAATATAATTTACAGATTCGACTGACCATTCGAGCACGACCGAACCCCACGCTACCATTACTTCTTAGCTACATAAGTTCTTCAATTAAAGCTCCCTCCATGATGACAAAGTTTCTAACGATGTTAAACAAACTAACAGTTTGCCGCGCCACGAGCCCAGAGCTGGCCACCTTACTACATAATGCGTCTACATTGACTAACTGCTGCTTCTAGAATGGGCGAGCTTAGGCTATGGAGGGGGTATATATAGGATCGCCTCTTCTTGGACCGTGAGAACTTCCTTGTCTCAATTTTCCCAGGGATTTGATGTGATAGCTGATCAGTTTCTGACAAATGTTATGAATCTAATTTGATTGTGACAGTAAAAATAATCCTAGCTCTCTGAAATTTTGGTAGTAGCAAGATATTATTACAAACGTCAAATTAAGTTATTGTAAAAAAATTTGTAACTTTAATAGTTGAGCCAGAAAAAAGTTGTAAAGATGCGATTGCCATAACTTCCAAAATATTGCTCCTACTGAGCTGAAACAAATTTGATTCTACTCTCCTATTGCTCATCTATACTCCGATGTTAAATAAAGAATTTTACCTATTTTTGAAAGTGGTCTAAAACTTGAAAATAAAATTTAATGTCTTAAAATATTTCGAATAACAACTTGAAAATAACTCTAAACAAATTTCCCTATTGAAAAACTATTTCTGTAAAAATTTGGAATCTCTAAGTCTATTCCCTGATTTATTACGAATTTTTATAAATATCACTCCACCCAAACGCCGAGCAATTGCATCATCTCATCCAAGCGCTTACTTGCGCCAAAACCCATTTAATTTTATTACTATTGAATGCTTTAATATTTTGAAATAAATCTTTTGCAGAAATCTTTATATTTAAATAAACTTTATTCTGAATATAATTTCGTTTCATTAATCCCTGAAAAAGACTGAAATATCGAACTTTTACCTGAATCACATGTCTGGCTATATCAAATTATATTCAAAAACGGTCTTTAGACTGCATGAAACTTTCTAAAATTTTAATATGTTATTTAAATCGAAATTATGATGCTTTCTATCTATCACTTGACTTCTTAACTGTTTTCTAATACCTAAATTTTTCGATTTTAGAGTGGAAAATTACGTGATAAAATTCTAAACCGGCAAATCACTTTTAAACATAGTCAGACTATAAGTAAGGTCTTTTAACAGCAAAATTAATTATCTCCTGGCTATCTACTTACCTAAACATCTTTTGAACTAAAGGAATATATTGATTTAGTCAAATACTACATATTCAAATCTGAGGTTAAGTTTCTTAACAGCTGTTTAAATTAATTTAACTATTGAATTTACTGTTAACACTTGAATAAACGCTTATATAGGACATATTACTGGGAAATATTAGCAAAATTGACTATAAAAATGACTTTAAAAGGGTGGTACCATATACTTCAACTGAACTCGCTATCTCAGCAACTAATTTCGTTATGCGAAATTCTAAGATGTGTTACACTGTCTTCAATTGTGGTAAAGTGTGGTTATTCTTCTATTTAAATCTTTTATTTGTCCCACCGTTTACCACCTAATGTGTTCTAACAACCTATATATATTTCTTCTCTTCAACTTTGGTCACCTGTGGACCTTTGGAAATAACTTCCAGCTTTCTTTTCTTTATTTCACTTTTTCTCAATATATCTTCACACTAATACTTCTTTTTTCTCCTTTCTTTCTCATGTCGCTCAAACTCTACCAACTTTTCTTGACACAATGGCAATAAAGTCACATAAGGATTGACGTTTCATCCAACCCAACAGCCATGTGTCTGTTCTAAAGCACTGATTAAAGTTTGACCCAGAATATTATGAATTGTGTTTGACTTTTGTTTTGTGTCATCATTCAAGTTCTGCCTTTAATTTTTGGCTAGTGAATGGTCTGCTTTCCTTGTCCTTTCTAAAATTGAAAACCATTATGGCAGGCATAGAAAACTGAAGAGGGAAAATGGTATTCAGACAGAGAGCAGTCTGGTAGCTCAGTGGATAAAGTGATTGCTTAGAACAGCAGTCAGCAACAGGCCCATGACCTCTCCATTTGCGGCCCGTGTCCGTCTTGTAAAAATCATATCAAAAGTCCATATTATAAAATAATAAAATATAAATGCATAAAAGAGTGAACACGATCTAACAGCGCAGCGAATGAACTATGTGAACAGAGCAGGACAAGTGTGAGCGCTCCTATGACTGAAACAATAGGTCAGCGTTGACAATAATCTTCTCTCGCTCGCCCGCCGTCCGTCCGTGCTGGATGTGTAATTGAATGAAACAAGTTATTTCATGTGTGCACGCCACCACCGCGGCCGTGTACCTATGATTTAGTTATTGTTCTGTCACCTACGAGTACCTACTATTTTTTTTACAGTTCGGTAAGTGTGAGATATAGATAGTTCATACAATTACATAGCTGTTATTCTTGCAGCATGTATTTTGCATTGTTGGTTATAAGTTTTACTGATGCCTACAAAAAAGAGGAAGTTAATTGAAGAAAATAGTGTGTTAATTGATGCATGGAGAGATTTATACTTTTTTATTTATTACAATGAAAAGCCGCTATGCTTAATATCCAAAAAAAAAAAAAAACAGGCTATACAAAAAGAATATAATGTCAAACGTCACTACAATACTGAGCATAAAACAAAATTTGCGTGCCTAGTTGGTGATTCCCGGAAAAACGAAATCAACTCACTCAAATCTTCATTCAAGAACCAACAAAGTGTTTAAAAGATGCAAATTCAAAGTAACAAGTCAAATATACGTGCGAGTTTACAGGTGGCGGAAATACTTGCCAAGTCTGGGCGACCGTTTACCGACAGCGAACTAATAAAACAATGTGCCTTAACTATGGCTGAAGAGGTATGCCCAGATCAAAGAAAGAAATTTGAAAATATAAGCTTATCTGCAAGAACTTGTACCCGGTGCACTGAAGATTTGGGCGCCAATTTATGCGAAAAACTTCAGGAATAAAGCACAACAATTTGATGGTTCTTCTTAGCTACTGATGAAAGTAATGATGTGTCAGATACTACCCAGCGTCTAATATTTGTTCGTGGAATTGATAACTACTTCAACGTGTGTGAGGAACTTTTACAGTTATGTAATTTGAGGGTAATGAATATGGGGGAGGATTTGTTTTGTCACTTAGAACAGGCAATGAAGGCAATGAAGGCAATGCAATTAGCATGGGAAAAATTGGCAAGTCTAACTACTGACAGAGGTAGAAACATGAGTGTGCAAAACAAGGGCCTTGTGGGTAAAATTAAAACAAAATTGGCAGAGATAGTGTAAGCTACCTTACTCTCTATTGTCTATATTCAGTTAAAATCCGGCAAAGTTTGAGGTTAACATCAGTACACGATACCATAGTTGAAACCGAAATAACAACACTTTAAGTTCAGAAAAGTAAATAAACAACACATAACAACCATAAATAAGAAGTTTCTAGTAAAATATAAACCATAAACTTACCTAAATGAGCGTAATCCATAATAATCCTGAAGTAAAATACACAGGTTTGTCTACACAACCATAACACTAATATTCCACTAAATTAAACACTGTAAAGCACTTTAATAATTAGAATTTCACCATCTGATATTAAATCCACTAATAACTCGCAGTTCCAGACCAATTTAAAACAGTAAATATGAATTTTAAAGCATCTCCACATGGGATTTAGTTCAATATTTAATTCCACCACATCTAAATAGTTTCAGAGCTTTAAAAGTAAATTTAACCAAGTAAAATACCCGGCCAGTCAGTATTCTTTAAGTTTCCGACAACCATCAACTAATAAAAAGAAGTTATAAGTAAATAAAAGTCCACTTGGTGATGGCGTCGTAGCAACGAACTTTAAACATTGGATTACTTCTTGACTAACATATTTCATGAGCTAAAAACTTTTCTAAAGTACTTAAATTAAATAAAGGTTCGATTTGAAATTAGTTTTAGGCCACAATAGACTTTAAATAAAAAGTGAAGTTTCGGTTGCACAATCTACGAAAACAGTAAATTTTAGAAATTCTATATCTTCTGATAGCCTTAACCGATTTAAAAGATTTTTACATCACTGGACTCAGCAAAGGCTGGGGAACATTTTGGAAATAATATTAACTTGAGATTTTAAAGATTTGCGGGGTCACAATTTTCATGTGACGTATGATGACGTATCGCAATACTCTAAACAAATGTGCTTTTAAATTAACCAACTTTCAAAATTCATTTTCACTGATCTGGAAGCCCTAAAAACAAAACCAAGCCCACCACTACACTTGTCTCATTACGCTCTTCATCTTGTAATTTTCTGGTAGCACTCAGTTAACAGATTCTTTTTACAGATAGACTAATGTCTAGGTCAGTAGGCCATTTCGATCAAAGTCAGCCATGACAGCATAGGAGAGCAGTCTCATCAAATCGGTTTGAGGAGACTGCACGTATCTTATGTGTTCTCAAGTTTGAGAAGGCCCGGGGTCGCGGTGGCTTATGGGTAGGCTAGACTTCGGGAAAAATGGTTGACCAGCGCCATTTTAAAACAGGCGGGGCAATATAAGAACTCTAAAACCTTACGACAGGTGTTCATCTTAATTTTCAATTTCATTCGGGGCGGTGCGGTCTGTTCTGTTTCTCGACTTGTGATCTTCGGCTAATGATTTTCTCAGATTGCCATTGCTAACTGTGACTTTTGTAACTTCTGTGAAAATTTCAAGAATATATACTTCAGTTATCTGGATGCAGACTTTCATTTCTACTTTAGTACCTTTCTTACAGGAGGTTAATCTGTAAGTGGCGACCGCAGTAATTATTACAGTTAGCATTCTACAAGGTTTTACACGGTTATAGAACTTTTTCCGAACTTTGACAACTTTTTGGATGACTTCAACCTTAGGTGGACAAGCCGATACCAACCCCGATATCAGCTTCGACCATAACAATAGGATGTGAAATCCCGTTATTTTTTCATTGCATTATTCACCAAGAAGCGTTATGTACTAAAGTCGTATCATGGAGAAAAGTAACGGATACCGTGATATCCACTGTAAACTATATGAGAAATAATTGGTTGATGTATCGTCAATTCCGAGAGTTTCTATCCGAAATGGAAGCAGATCATCAAGATGCCCTTTATTATTCAGAAGTAAGATGGTTCAGTAGAGGTGCAGTACTGAAAAGATTTTTCAATTTCTTTTTATGAATCAGTCAGGTAAATCTGTTCCAGAACTAACAGATCCTCAATGATTAATAGATCTTGGATTTTTGACATATTTAACTCATGAATTAAATACGCTGAATGTAAAGCTTCAAGGGAAAAACAAAGTAATATCAATGAACTCTTCACAGGTTTGCTGCCGGATAGCGTTTGTGAACGACGAGCTTTCGGCGACCAGCTCCGTCGCCATCTTCGGGTCTGATGTTAGTGCTGCAGCGACCAGAGCTGCAGTGGCAAGCCTGGCCCCGCAGTGGCCTCATATAGGCTAGCTCCCCTCCTCTTCCTCCCCGCCGCCGCGCTCCGAGGTCCACGCCGCCACCGGCTCCATATTGCGCCCGCAACGCTGGGTGGCCTCTCCCGACTTTCTGTTGAAAGGTTGTCTTAGCAAACTTTCAACAGAAAGTCGGGAGAGGCCACCCAGCGTTGCGGGCGCAATATGGAACCGGTGGCGGCGTGGAACTCGGAGCGCGGCGGCGGGGAGGAAGAGGAGGGGAGCTAGCCTATATAAGGCCACTGCGGGGCCAGGCTTGCCACTGCAGCTCTGGTCGCTGCAGCGCTAACATCAGACCCGAAGATGGCGACGGAGTTGGTTGCCGAAAGCTCGTCGTTCACAAACGCTATCCGGCAGCAAACCTGTGAAGAGTTCATTGCATCGACAAACCGGGAAAGTCTTCGTTCGCACAAACTACTATCAGATATTCATACAGACGCAATGGCGTTTCAAACTAAAAACCGGCTTTTCTTAAAACATGTTGATGAAAAAAATTAGATCACTTCCCGAATTGTCTAAAGGCTGTCGAGGAAGCTGGCATTGATTTTAATTTGGATAGTGAGAAAATGAAACACATTTTAATGGAGTTACAAGATCAATTCATTGACAGATTTGGTGATTTCGAAAAGGTTTCTAACAAACTGAAGATTTTAGTTAACCCTTTTTCATGCGATGATGAGGATGTAGCAAGTAATTTACAAATGAATGTGATTGAACTTCAATCCAATGAGTGTCTAAAAAACGCCTTTTACGAGATGAATGATTTGGTCAAATTTTATGGTAGCTTGCCATCTGATTTTGTTGAATTGAAAAAGTTGCTCAGCAGTTTATTTCAATTTTTGGAAGCACTTATTTATGCGAGCAAACTTTTCAATCATCAATTATCGAAAAAATAAAGACGCTTCTCATCTCACAGATGAGCATTTGAGAGATATATTACATATTTCAATTTCTAACATGAAAGCTGACATACAAAAAATAGCCAGTCAAATGCAACCTCAAACGTCACACTGAATTTCGTAGGTAAGATCAATTTTGTAACTTTTCTCCATTTGTATTAATAAAATTTGTAAACTGAGTTTTCGTATTTTTACTTTTGTATGTGCGGCCCCGCCTTTACTTTGTTTTGCCACCTTGTGGCATTTTGCCTGTTTAAAGGTTGCCGACCGCTGGCTTAGAAAGTTCAAGATCCCAGTTTTAAATCCCACTGTGGCCAGGAATTTGTGCATGCTGTGCTTTGTTTACATGGGATAGGGCAGTTTTGGAATCCACGTTAAGCCACATATCCCAGAGAAAAAAAACTGGCCATCCTATCTGCCACACTGCCTTAGTAAACCTTTCTCAGTCTGTAGACTAAATTAAGTTTTGGTATAATAATGGAGAGGAAGTGACACAGGTTATGAAAAAGTTGGAAATATTGGGCAACTGGTTTGATGATACAGTTAGGAAATTATCCAGCAGTACTGGGGGAAACATCTGCATGACCTTTCACTGGTAAGCAGGAATCAAACAAGAAATTAGAAAAACTGATTTTGAAGACAGAAATAAAGTTGTAAAACATATTGTGTTTTAATACTATATATGTATTAAGTTAGGTGGAAGGCAGATATATTAGCACTATAGCTAGATTTGTCAACAGAAATGACCACAAACCACACTTAATAACTGATCTGACAAAGATGAGGGACGTTTGATGGTGGTCGGTAAAACAAGTGTTGGGTGTGTGTAAGCCATTTGTACTGATGAAACCAAAAAGGTTACTCAGAAAATAATTAGGAGAACTGGAAGAAAAGATTGGCCCACGGTCACAGCCATCAATCCATAAGTCAAAACTTTATTTCAAGCTTAACGGATTACAAAATAATTTAATTTTTAGTGAACGTAAGGAATAAAAATTAAGTTATCAAGAAAGATGCTTAATAATGTACCCAAAACTTTTTTGAAAGAATGAAAAGTAAAATTGTGCATAAAATAAGTTCAGTTGAACAGTGAAATTGCTAAGCTCAACTTCAATAATATATATATATCAAATTAGGATAGGGAAATGAGCCACCACTTACCTTTAGATGATGGATGTGGGGCGCGAACACACAGAAAAGACACAAACACAAATAATAAAGAAATTTTCGGGAAAAAAACCCTTCGTCAACAAGAGAACATTAAGATAGGTGGGTGCAGCCGGAGATTGCCTCACAGAAAGACCGCCGGTCGAGAAAATGGTGGGGGTAAATTCAAACATCGGAAAAGTAGAGGGGCAGTGAATTAGAGCTAATACCCGAGCAAAAATAAATATCCAAACTAATTTCTGGTTGGTGGGAAGATCAAAATATAATTAGAACTAAATATATATTGAGAAAAAAAATTATATAAAATATTATACAAATAAATAATAATAATAATAATATTTATGAAGTAAACATCACCTCAGATTAGTGGTGGTTCAATATAGGTAATGGAAAGGAGAGGAATAAAAAAAGGTTAAACATATGTACTACTAATAATAGTGACCGGGTATTATCTTAAGTTGAGACCAGGTGGTTGCCTTGTGCCAAGTTTGTACTGGTAGGCAAGTTTCCACCTTCTGAGTTCAGAGAAACTGCTGCTATTGGGGAGAACTCTGATAGCACGGACTGTGTAACAAGAGTTGAAATTATTCAAGTCGTGGGTTATGGCATGCGCAGCAACTGGGTGCTTTGGGTTCTGCGTGAACACCGTCTGATGGTGGCCATTCATTCTTATGGAGAGTGCATTTGTGGTCAAACCTATATATGAAGCCAGGCAGTGGTTGCATGTTAACTGGTATATTACATGCGTGGTTTCACATGTGGCGTGTCCTATGATAGGGAAGCTTTCCCCTGTGACCGGGTTGATGAAAGTGGTGGAAGCATGGTGTATGTCACACATCTTGCAGCGTGGTCTATTACATGGGAAAGAGCCTTGGGGTTGACTGTTAGGAAGAGGAAGACTGTGTTTGTGGACTAGAAGTTCGTTGAGGTTAGGAGGTCTGCTGAAACAAGGCCTCGAATCCATCAACAAAATTCTCCGGCAGGGCTATGATTTCTTACAAACATGCCCTGAAATGAGATCCATTCTTCCTAAAATCCTTCCTGCCCCTCCTAGAACTTGTTTCAGCAGACCTCCTAACCTCAGCGAACTTCTAGTCCACAAACACAGTCTTCCTCTTCCTAACAGTCAACCCCAAGGCTCTTTCCCATGTAATAGACCACGCTGCAAGATGTGTGACATACACCATGCTTCCACCACTTTCATCAACCCGGTCACAGGGGAAAGCTTCCCTATCATAGGACACGCCACCTGTGAAACCACGCATGTAATATACCAGTTAACATGCAACCACTGCCTGGCTTCATATATAGGTTTGACCACAAATGCACTCTCCATAAGAATGAATGGCCACCGTCAGACGGTGTTCACACAGAACCCAAAGCACCCAGTTGCTGCCCATGCCTTAACCCACGACTTGAATAATTTCAACTCTTGTTACACAGTCCGTGCTATCAGAGTTCTCCCTAATAGCAGCATTTTCTCTGAACTCAGTAGGTAGGAACTTGCCTACCAGTACAAACTTGGCACAAGGCAACCACCTGGTCTCAACTTAAGATAATACCCGGTCACTATTATTAGTAGTACATATGTTTAACCTTTTTTTATTCCTCTCCTTTCCCTTACCTATTGAACCACCACTAACCTGAGGTGATGTTTACTTCATAAATATTATTATTATTATTTATTTGAATAATATTTTATATAATTTTTTCTCAATATTTATTTAGTTCTAATTATATTTTGATCTTCCCACCAACCAGAAATTAGTTTGGATATTTATTTTTGCTTGGGTATTAGCTCTGATTCACTGCCCCTCTACTTTTCCGATGTTTGAATTTACCCCCACCATTTTCTCGACCGGCAGTCTTTCTGTGAGGCAATCTCCGGCTGCACCCACCTCTCGTAATGTTCTCTTGTTGACAAAGGGTTTTTTTTCCGAAAATTTCTTTATTATTTGTGTTTGTGTCTTATCTGTGTGTTCGCGCCCCACATCCATCATCTAAAGGTAAGTGGTGGCTCATTTCCCTATCCTAATTTGATTTCTTTCCGCTACTTAGCGTCTTTTTTTCATTGTTATTATATATATATATTAAGAAATGCTTGAGGATAGAAATTACATCATGGGCTTCTTCAGTCATCAATAAACTGGAACTTATAGAAAAAATATGAGTTTATCTTAAATTCTATGAAGACCAAAAAAAAAAAAAAAAAATATGTCCGCCTTAAATGTGAACAGCACATGCAAAAGTAAGAGGAGAGTGCACATTTTTTAAAAAGTAATGACATTATCAAAATGTGAGTTAAGTCATAAGTTAAAGGGAACTGCATGTTTTTAAGAAGTAAAGATAATAGTCTTCATGAAGTGATTTGCCAAGAGTTTTTTACAATATAAGGTTTATTCATAATAAAATAATTAAACTTTCATCTGTTTTTTAGCCAGCATCATTTAATTTGAAGCCAAAATATTATTTAATATAGTTTAATGTATGTAACATTATACCTGCTGAACACATTTAACAGTAGCAGTAGGAGCAACAATGACAGTCAGGCGAAGATAGGAAAGAACCTCTTCAGCAATTCTTCCCACTTCCTGTAATGTTGCTACTTCCAAAATTTGAGAAAATGTGTCTAGTGTTGTTCTCAGTAAACAGATGAATTTTTCACTGGCACTGGAATCCAAAGTGATCTAGTATAATGGATGCAAAAATGAGTCATAAGCAAAAACACCAGGTACATTGCACTATTAAATAAATCTATATCTAACTTCCGATTAGATCAACTTGTACCTTGTAGTTTGAATAAGCGCCTTTCACTGTTTCATATAGCTTCATATAATGCGCATTGTTGGCAAAGAGTCCCATTGCAATTCCACGGCTAGTGCGTTTTTCTTCTAACTTGTCCTCCTTCTCTGTACACAAATAAAATTACTAATGACTTTTAATGTAATACATACTAGGAATTTCCACATGGTTAATTTATAAAAAAAGAAAATACTACAAAAATTATTGTTAAATATAATTATAGTTTGTATGCAGCAGTTCGCAACTAATTTAGATGTAAACTGCATCACATAATGTGTCAGAACTTGATTCAACAATAAAATAAATGGAAAGGTCTGTTTCTCCTAGGTGATGTGCAGTCCACAGGTCCAAATATCAACCACTCATCCAACAGGCACAGTGCACATGGGAGTAGGAAATTCAAAATACAATTATCACAGACTGAGAAGCAACATACTTGTAGACACAAATCAGTTATTACCCAAGCAACTGAAATATGAAATGGGTCAAAATTCAAATAAAGAAGAAGAGGTGATACTTTTAGAGTAAAACTAGAAAGTCTTTAATGTATCTTAGATTTGGTGAGAAATGATTTGGTGATAAGTAGGGTTCAGATCTTTGTGACAAGTCCTATATTTTTGCTTCCTTTATTCTGTGTCGTATTTCTGAGTTAAATGCTGATTGAATGTGTCTAATTCTATTTAAATGTATTTTATATAACACATAAATGCATATAGAGGTCATTTTTCTAGTATCGGTAATATTATGATATAATTTATGATTAATTGATCATATTTTGAGGAAATAGCTGGAAATTTTTTAATAGAATCGGAAAATTCACTAGACATTATAGATGAAAAGAAATTAAGATAATTATTCACAGAAACATACTCCTATATTACACGAGAGGAAAATACTGAACTAATTACCACTGAATCAGTCAAAAGTCAGTTGTCAAGAATTAAAGTCATATATTATTGCCACTCTCTAAACATTAATATTCTGCCCGCCTTTTAATCTCGACACTGCAGCAGCAAGCCTGTGTTGAGCCACGTCAGTCAATGTCCCACTGTTGCTAATACTTTTGAAAATAATCCTCAGTTAGTGTTAAATCTGAAGCGGATCAGTGTGTACCGCCATGCCAAATACAAAATTCTCTGAAAGTACGAAGCTACAATTATGTAAAGGAATTTGGAGAGGAGTATTTTAGTACAAATGAAAGAGTTCCTTTCTGTCAATTGTGTAAAATTAAAGTGACTTCAACAAAGCAATTTGATCTGTAACAGCATTGCAATGCAGCAAGACACAAGAACAATTTATCACAGTATTCAGCTTGACAAAATAGATAGCAACTTTTTTTGATACATTTACAGCTTTGTCATCTTCCAAATGTGTCAATTGTTTCTAAAGAACTCTGTGAAATAATGGTATCCACCAACATCCCACTTAATAAAGTGAATGATGAATGTTTCAAAACATTCTTGGAGAACTACACGAGATAGACGATTCCAACCAAATCAACATTCAAGAAGAACTGTACTTACAGTCTTGTTATGAAAATGTATTGCAGACAATCAGAACTAAGATAGGCAACAATGAGATTTAGGTATCAATTGAGTAAGTACTGATGCTTGTGGGAGATACATTGTACATGTCCTTATTGGAACCCTATTTGCTGCCAGACCTCGTGACATAATTTTACTGGACTGAGGTTCTTGAATCAATAAACCACTCTGCAGTCCATTCCAGCAATGCTATAGAACATGTTTCCTGTATGTGACTGACACTGCACCATATATGGTACAGACTGGAAAATGTCTTAAGATTTTGTATCCTTTGATGGTGCACTTATCTTGCCTCACTCTTGTATTAAATAGGGTTCTAGGAAGTAAGACTAAATTCTCTGATGTTGGTAGGTTAACATCTAATGTGAAAAAGATTTTTGACAAAGCACCAGTGATAGTGGAAAAATTTAAAGAAGACACACAGTACCTACTGTACCTCTTCCACCACAACCAATACATACACATTGGGGCACATGGCTCGATGCAGTTAGCTATTACTGTGAATATTATAAAAACATAAAGAAAATAGTTTCTAATTTTGATAACAATAAAGAATCTTCCATAAATATTACAAGGAATTTGCTTAGAAATTTGGTGGTTATAAAGATACACGTTTTGGGCATTACAGTTAAAATTTCTGGTCTTGAAGAAATTGGTCTAGAACAACATGAAAATTTGGAGGTTGGTCATTAAAAGTGTTGAAACCGCAATAGGTCAAGCATGGGGCAGTGTGATGAGTTTGCTAAAGAATAAAGTTGATAAAAAGTGTTGAGCGGGAATAATGGATAAAAAAAAAAAGTTATAAAATTAGTGACATTTTACATAATGGTGAATCAGTTTTGACTGAAGATGACCCACAATTAAACTGCAGTAACTTGAATAGCTCACTCCCATGACACAAGTGGTGATATATTGCAATGCTGGCATCAAACAAGAATAAACCATTGTAGGTAAACTAACTCACATCAAATTTATAATTATTTCCCATTTTTAAAAATAAAAATATAGTAATCTTTTCTGTTACAGGAACATGAAAATAATTCTCAAGAAAATTATTTTTCCCATGGTGCAGTGAGTGCTTGGAAGTAAATTATGTTGTCTAAATGAAAGCAACACTACTAGGTAAAATAAATTATGTATAATTGAGCATGTTTTGATGTATTGTAAATTAAAATGTCTGGTCATATTTTGTCATTTTTAGGGTATATTTACCCATTTTTATGATCATATTTGCATCCATATTTTTTGGTCTTAAAGATCAAAACACTAGTAAAAACTAGTAAACTAAACTGAGTATGACAGTGGTCTGAAAAAGAGCATAGAAAACAAAATAATATGAAATTTTGCAAGAATCTTATGACTATGAATTTTCTACAACTATAAGTTTTTGCAACTATTATGCAATTATTTATCATTACAAAATAGAACAATGAGCCAATCACAGTATGAACAAGGCTACTAATGATTCAAATAGAGGTGGGTAAACTGTTATTTTCCATTAACCTATTATTCAGTTATTGCTTCTTTTTTCTTAGTGTTTAACTGGTAAAAAAAAAAAAAAAAAAAAAAAAAAAAAAAAAAATGAAGTTATTGTTCTTATCCAAGATAATATCTGTGGACATGCCACTAAGCACACTGCTCAGTAACACTGTTTTTTGTCTAAATCACTGGAAACTACAGAAACTCTATGGATGTTACAAAAATAACATGCCCCCAAAAGTAGCAATGTAACAGTGATATCATCAGAAACTGCTTGGTAATGACCATACCCCCAAAAACAGCTGACTAGCATGTGATCAGAAGTAACTTTTTAACAGATATTACTACAAAAATACCGGCTGGAGACATTATATATACTTTTGCCTTATTTCTCACAAGTGGCACTGATAATACTGAAAATATCTAATGTATGCATTCAGACTGGCTGAGGTTCAAATATGATGGGATAAAAAGTATAAATGTGTTAAAGACATACATCAAAATAATCCAAAGTAGGCAGTATTGATACTAAGGAAAAAGGAAACGGCTTTTAGCAAATACAAACGACAAAGGAAATGGAAGGCTGCAACAAGTAAAAACATATATGAGGAATAAAAACATATACAATATTTCAACTTTACACCTTATTCATGTATTAGGGAACGAGTCATGTGGTTCGGGAGGTGTGCACATGGCGAAGATAATCACATGAATCAAGTAGGCAGTATGAATGATATGTAAATATATTCACTGTTGTAACTAATTAACTTATGATAGGAGTTTTAAGAATATGTTCTACACAATTACAAATGTATCAATATGTATTACATACTCGTGATAAACCATGTATCAATATGTATTACATACTCATAAAGAAATAGGAAATTAACTTTACTTGAAAATAAACAATATTTTCAGCTTGGTCATTAATTCAAGTGACCTTTGAGTGGCTGAAATAAAATGTAGTCATGTGTGATGTATATTTTCCACATGGAGTAAATGTGCTCAATAAAGTTGTTTCTGAACATGAAATAAGTATCCAATTCATTCATAATTTTTACATATGTTTCATTCTCTTTTATCTATTCAATTTCTCATATACATGCAATTATATTTTACCAGGAACAAGACAGACTAAGTTGACGCTACACAGATTATGTATCCCCTGACGATAATGATGAAAAAGACAATCTTCTTACTAGGTGGAAATTTGGAGCTAAGAAGTACTCTTAGTAGTCTAAAAAAGCAAGGTACATTTTATGAATATATACAATGGCTCATTTAATACAACATACACAAAATGTTCATAGTAGTCACTGATATATCATAGTTTTGAGAGTCACCCTGCGGTACAATCTTGTTCAGTTTTCTCTTATGCAGCATTTCTGTTGTGTGGCATACACGAAGAAGACGCAGTGCGCTATTCCTGGATGGTCAGGCCTTGTAACAATTACTGAAGCTACTGACAAAAGGCCATTTTCTGTATTGTGCATATAAGCAGTAAAGTTATATTCTTTCTCCTTCATTCTCTTCCAAACAACATTATAAGTTATTACTTTTAAAATGCATCAGATCCGATGAGTGGTGCTATTGCAACTAAGTGACAACTAGCAGATCCATGAAATTCAATTCATTCTGTATCTTGCAGTAATCAATACATGAAAATCTTTACAAACATATCTTTCCCATTACTTGAAGTCCTTGAAATGATATATTATACTGTTACAACTATCATTCTATCAAATCATTCTAGCTAAGACTTATGCCCTATCTCAACTACCCTACCTTCACCATTACTGCCATATACAAACTGTGTATTATGATAGCTAGTGAGGGGCTAGGGACTTAAGCCTCCCCTCCGAATAGTATCTAGGTCCACCCCCTACACCGTAATTTTGGAGACCTGTACTGCCTCTGGCCAGAAAAGTTACTTTAAATTTAATTAAAAAATTACTAAAACCAGTTAATAAGGATCAGGGGGTGAGTTGATAATATGTGGTAGTATATCACATCTCCCTCCACATAAATTCACAAATGTTTTTGACTGGTGGAAATTGAGGGGGGGAAAAAAATGATACTGGGCTGGCGTACGTGATGGAGCATTCCACTTTATAAGCTTTGATGATTGATAGTTGACATTCTTTTCACTCTCTTACACCACACGTAACATGTAACCACATTCACACATAAACAAAATATCCAAATCAGAATGAATATCATTGCAAAATCAACATAATATGCAAAATAAACAAACCCTCAAAATCAAACAAATATCATCCTCACATCAACACGAAATGCAAAAATTATCATGGTTAAATTCAAGAAAATTACAAAATCATACACAATTTTTTTTTTTTGGAATTCAACCCTTAAAGGGAAAAAGTATCAATGGTTCTTCAACGCATTTTTGTGTCACGTGTCATTTATCTCCATCAATATACATGGTGTTACAAAAAGGTACGGCCAAACTTTCAGGAAACATTCCTCACACACAAACAAAGAAAATATGTTATGTGGACATGTGTCCGGAAACGCTTACTTTCCATGTTAGAGCTCATTTTATTACTTCTCTTCAAATCACATTAAACATGGAATGGAAACACACAGCAACAGAACGTACCAGTGAGACTTCAAACACTTTGTTACAGGAAATGTTCAAAATGTCCTCCGTTAGCGAGGATACATGCATCCACCCTCCGTCGCATGGAATCTCTGATGCGCTGATGCAGCCCTGGAGAATGGCGTATTGTAACACAGCCGTCCACAATACGAGCACGAAGAGTCTTTAAATTTGGTACCGGGGTTGCTTAGACAAGGGCTTTCAAATGCCCCCATAAATGGAAGTCAAGAGAGTTGAGGTCAGGAGAGCGTGGGGGCCATAGGAACGAAACTAAAATGAGCTCTAACATGGAATGTAAGCGTTTCCGGACACATGTGCACATAACATATTTTCTTTGTTTGTGTGTGAGGAATGTTTCATGAAAGTTTGGCCGTACCTTTTTGTAACACCCTGTATATCCGAAATAGATAATTGAGGTATCATTCTAAAGATTAAGGTCTCGGCTGTGATCACATTTATATTTTAGGAAAGGAACTTTCTGAATTGAACCCTTAAAGGGCAAAAGTAGCAGTATTTCTAAATTCCGTTTTTTGTGTCTACAGTCATTTATCTCCCTTGATAATAAAACAAAATTGATAAACGAGGTATCATTCAAATGACTGAAGCCTTCGTAAGGCGTTTGGTTCTACATCTACATCTACATATATACTCTGCAATTCACAAAATTGTGGGTGGCAGAGGGTGCTCAGCACCAAAGCTAATCTCTTTGCTGTGCATTCCAATCCCTAATGGTACGAGGGAAAAAAGAATTCATATAAGAATCAGTCCGGCACCTTATTTCTCTAATTTTATCTTTCCTGTCCTTCCGACTCAAATAGGTTGGTGAAAGAAGTATTTCACTACACTCAAAAGTGAAAGTGGGAGTACGCATGTTTTCCAATAAGTTTAAACAAAATGTGTGTCGTCTATCTACCAAAGACTCCCAACCTAATCTACTAATCAGTTCTGTGACGCTAAGGACTGTAACAAGCGGTCACACCATATTTTAATAAAGGAATTTTTTTAAAATTCGACCCTTAAAGGGAAAAAGTATTAACATGTCTACAACACACTTTTCTGTGAGGAGCCAATTATCTCCCTTGTTACCTAACTGAAATTGATAAATGAGGTATCATTTTCAAGACCATGGTGTCTGCTTTGGTCATACCATATTTTATAAGAGGAATTTTTTTAATTCTACACTTAAAGGGCAAAATTATTCCTTCAATGTATTTTTTTTTAATTACGAGTCATTTATCTCCTTCAATACCTAACCGAAATCAATAAATGACATATTGTTTTAAAGATTAAGGTCTCAAATTAGGTAAAATCATAAATTAAGAAAGAATTTTTCGAAAATTTGATGCTTAAAGTGGTTGCTTGTATAAGACTTTTCAGAGCCAAGTCGCTACATCGCAGCAGCAGATTTCACAGTGATGTCAGTAAACTGTTTTTTATAAAATAAGTAGCTTCTTGGATATTTTTTTCTGTTATGGAAACATTTTTGTTTTGCTTTACCATTCCAATGTAAACATTTTACTCGCACAGCAACACGTCACAGAGATGTTGATATGCTGTCACCATTTTGTTCAGGTTGGTTGTATTCTGTTAAGGTCAGTGACAGTTTGTCGTACATATGCTGTGTTTTAAATTTTTCTGAATTGTAATATGTTGTAAGTATTTTACACCTATTACACTAAACAAAATAAATATTTGCTACAAAAGTGCTGTTCTACTTTTCATTATATTACAAGCATTGAACCTCACTATTCATCCTATTTTATTCGCGAAATTTATCGCACGGAGTTGTCTAGTATATATTATTTCTATCAGGTTTTTTTTTTTTTTTTTTTTTTTTTTTTTTTTTTGTCTCCCTTCATACTTAACCAAAATCAATGACTGAGGTATCATTTCAAAGCTTATGGTGTCCACTTTGGTCTCATCATATTTTATGAACGGAATTCTTCAGAATTCGACCCCTAAAGGGCAAAAAGTCAATATTTCAAAAATGCTGTTTTTTGTGTTACAAGTCATTTATTTCTCTGGCTAACTATCTGAAATCGTTTAATAAAGTATCATTTTAAAGATTAAGATCTCCGTTATGGGTGAAGTCATATACTAAGATTGGAATTTTTCGGAATTCGACCCTTAACCCTTTGACTGCTGACAGCGGATCGTCTACCTGCCACGCTGAGGCCGGCTACCTGTGCTAAGTGATTATTCCTGGGGACGGAGCGGACCGCGCTGTCTCACACGCCCAGTGCTGGATGTTCCTGGTGTTACCTCTCACGGCTGATACACAATAAATACTCTCACTACATAGTTTCTCTGCAAATAAATTACTGCAAAATCAAACAATCATCAACCCTATTTTTCGTCACTAATAATTACATCTTGCTTTGTAGTTTTTACTAGATTTTCGCAGCTTATGTCGAAAGCATCGTGATTCTTAAATTTACATTAATAGTTTACTGTTCTTTCCTGCATACCATTTTATAACAACTGCAATTTTCTATATGTTCCTTACTGTATCAGAATGTTTTTGTTGAATTTTAAAGACCGTATATTCGAAGAAGATGCTAGAAATATTTTACTTCCACACTTACATAACGCGTTCAGACCAGGACTGTTAAATTAGAGATATTCGAACTTATACAGAGAGTTAAAGGCATCCGATTTTTCCTCGAGCTATTCACAAATATAAAAAAGACACCTGAAAATGATAATTGCACAAGCATCCTCCCCCACACACCGAAATTTGGCTTGTGGAATATCTTTGTAGATGTAGATTCCCAAAATATCTCGATGTTGACTGAATGTTTGCTGCGCTTTGTAATTACCCGATTATACATAATTTTGTTTCTTTGATGAAATTTGTTCCACATAAGTACTCAACAGATTTTTCAATATTTCAAAGCTGTGAAGTGTCTGTCCATTACTAGACGAGTTGAAATAGGGCGCGGGGGGGGGGGGGGGGGTGAGGGGGGTGGTTCCAGAGAAATCTCACGAAACCTCACCAAAGTAACAAAAAGCGGTATCTGGACATAAGTTCAACAAGAATTGCGGTATTTAGAAGAACATCTCTGGTCCAATATTAGATAATTTTCAATTTTTTTTCACGCGATGCATCAGAAGACAAATAGCTATGAAACAAAAAATTCCATCATATTCAGTATCTTTCCACTTTGATATTCAAGAATGCACTGATTCTGGAATATTCTCCATAGTGGTTATATAAAACCGATTCTTTTCATCAGCTATATATTTCATCAGTTCTTCTGTAAGAAAATAACATGAAAACTGACAGAATATTTGGCACATTCCCTATTTGACACACGTGTCCCGACAGCGTATCATCAAATGCGTGACTAACTGGACGAAAACCATTTTCTTTCCAGTCAGATTTATCACTAAGACGTAATTTCTTCGTAAGCATTTCACTATCACTTTCTGATTCATCAGATTCAGAACAACTAACATCTCTTGTTGAAACATGAGACTGCATCGTTACCCCTGCTGACAAGTATGGTTTATGACTACAGCCTTCCGATTCTGTGGAAAAGCTATCACTTCCATCAAAATCAAGTAGTTCATCCTCAGTGTCACTCCTCGTAAGAATCTCCATGATTTCTTCCACAATGCACCCACGACGTCTTGCCATTTTCTTCATAAAATACAGGACACTAAGAACACTGATGTAATTTCTGTTGAATAGTGAACTGTAGAGCAACGCCTAGGCTCCCTACAGAAAAACATTCGGACAATAAGCTACCGACCAGAACTGCGAAAGGCTATTGAGAAATGGGTCGTGAAGTCTGCTGCACGACTCAGGTAGCGGCGCGTCTATATTCGTCATCAGCACTCAGGTAGCGCCAGGCGGGTGCGGCTTAACTCGTCAACAGCACTCAGGGGAAAACCAGCGGCTGCGTCTAAGCTCGTCATTAGCACTCGGGGCCAGCAGGCAGCATGACGTGCATACACGTCGACAGCAGTCAAAGGGTTAAAGGGGAAAAGTATCAATATTTTTTCAACGCGTTTTTGTGTCACTAGCCATTTATCTCCCTTCATATCTAGCCGTTATAGATAAATGGTGAATTATATTAAATATTAAGGTCTCCACCATGGTCACATTATATTTTAAGAAAGGAATTTTTCGTAATTCGACCCTTAATGGACAAAAGTGTCAATATTTCTATAATGCGATTTTTTTGTCTCGAGTCATTTATCTCCCTGGATATCTAACAGAAATCGATAAATGAAGTAGGATTATGAGGAGTAATGTCTCACCTTCGGTGACATCATATATTACGTAAGAATTTTTTTTTTTGAATTCATTCTTTAAAGGAGAAAAAAATATAAATGGTTCTACAATGCATTTTTGTGTCACGAGCCATTTATGTCCCTTCATATCTAACCGATATAGATAAATGAAGTATCATATTAAAGATTAAGGTCTCCACCACAGTCACATTATATTTTAAGAAATGAATTTTTCGTAATTCGAGCCTTAAAGGGCAAATATTTTAATGTTTCTAAAATGTGTCCCCCCCCCCCCCCAAGCCCTCCTTGGATATCTAACCGAAATTGATAAATGAAGAAGGATTATGAAGAGGAATGTCTCAGCTTTGGTGACACCATATATTAAGACAGAATTTTTTTAGAATTCAATCTTCAAAGGGAAAAAGTTTGAAAGGTTCTACAGTGCATTTTTATGTCACGAGCCATTTATCTCCATTAATATCTAACCAAAGAGGATAAATGTGGTATCATGTTAAAAATTAAGGTTTCCTCTGTGGTCACATTTTAAAAAAGGAATTTTTCTGATTTGAACTCTTAAAGAGCAAAAATATCAGTATTTCTAAATTCATTTTTTTGTGTCTCGAGTTATTTATCTCCCTCAATAATTAGACAATAATTTAACATTTTAAAGACTGAGGTCTTCAGTTTCATTACACCATATCTTAAGAAAGAAACTTTTCAAAATTCGACCCTTAAAGGACAAAAGTTTTAATATTTCTAAAACGCATTTTTCTGTCATAAGCTATTTATCTCTCTTGATACCTAACCAAAATCAATAAATGAGGTAATGTTTTAAATATTAATGTATCCCCTTTGGTCACATTATATTTTAAGAAAGAACTTTCTCCAAATTCAACCCTTAAGGGGACACAGTCATGAAGGACCTGCCATAAGAAATCAATGTTAAAACTAGCAAACTTCAGGTACACTTTCTGAAGAAACTAATGGAGATACAGATCTAAAACTTTCGCAGTAAAACATCATCTGCAAATCACTAAAGATTTGTTACTATATTTTATATAGTTTATGAGTAATGATTTTTTGGTCTAAAAGACAGAAAAATATAACTTTTTTATAAATACCTTGGAGCTTGTAAGTTTGTTCTTGTTGTTTTTATCTGATTAATCATCGTTTTATTTACAAGAGATGCTGAAAGTCTGATGTCTTTATCAGTCTTAGTTTTTGAGAAAAGTGTACCAGAAGATCAAAAAATGCAGTTTTGAGAAAAAAAGTGTACTAAAAGTTTTACATATGAGAAACTAATGTATATTACAATACAGACACACTATTACAACGCATCACGAAAAAATTAATAACTCCGAACCTAATCGCCAAATTTGCATGAAACAAATGGCATTTTGTAGCTAAATAATTATAGCATTGAACAAGTCTAAACAAAAAAAAAAAATTTTTTTTAGCCTGTTCGTGACTGTGTCCCTTTAAGGGGCAAAAATATCATCATTTCTAAAACTTTGTTATTACCTTGCTTGAGGCCTAACCGAAATTGATAAATGAGGTATCATTTTAAACACCAAGGTGGCTGCTTTGGTCATATCATATTTTATAAAAGAAATTTTTTGGAATCCGACCCCTTAAGGAGGTATTTTATTCAGGTGCTCTCTTGGTAAAACCACCTGCTTCCAATCCAATTTAACATATTTCCGAATCTACTGTCCTTCTTCTCATCAAATCCAATAATGCTTTCATTTCACATAAAATTCTATACCATTTATTTTTAGTTCATTTTTTCAATGTTTTCCATTATGTCATCCATATACTTCCCCTGTTTTTTAATACCAGATTCTGAAATATCATCCACCTTAGTTTTTAAATCTGTTGAATCTTCATTAGGTTTAGTTATTAAATTTGTTTTATTTGAATCATACTCATAGTCAATTTCAACAGTCGCCAAACATATTAAGACCTTAGCTACCAATATCATGGGCTCAATGAAACCTGGATGTCATTTTATCAACAAACTAGCTGAGGACAACCCGCTTCGCTTGGTATGTTTTTATTATTTTTATTATTATTAAAAAATTAAAAATATAAATGTCAACTGATATATATTTATTTTCCACACTTCACTATTCACTTCCCAACTTTTCTGATATATGTACACTTTAATTTGAAAAAGTCAAAGATATGATCAGAGATAACAAATATGCTCCTTTACACTTTTCATTTTTTTATCGTTGTATTTTAAATTTTCACGCTACACTATGCATTATTTAATTTTTCTTTTATATGCACACCATTATTTATAAAAGTCAACTAATATATTTCTTTCATTGCAGACGTCTTGATTAATTTTTTAAGTTTTCTGTTATACAAACACTTTTATTTATAAAAATTAAAGATACTATCCAAGATAGAATTCGAGATTCCCAATGATTTTTTTTTTTAATTTCCATACGTCATTTTTTAATTTTTCTGCTATACTGACAATCTTATTTATAAATTTCAACTTATGCATCGCACCACGCTTCCCCTTAAACAGTTATACGTAAACTTTTATTTATAAAAGCCAAAGATACGAATCGAAATTGCAAATTTTCACTTTTACATATTGGCATTTTTCATCTTTATATGTTGCGTTTTGATACTTAACCACTCTTTTTACAATTTTTCAGCCACACAAAAACCAGTGCTTTGCGCTAGAAACTTCAAAATAATACTTATTACAACCACCATATCTACCACAGTACCACAGTTTCTGAAATTCGGCCGCTGTTGTGATCGAAAGGTGACTCTGTGCTACTACTACACACAAACGCCAGTTATCTGTGTTCTATAGTTTTCGCTGAAAAGTGATACACCATGACACTTTTGTCTTTGGCAGAAGTATGAAATTGCCACAGGTCGACCAATTTCAACCCCCATATCTCCCGCACCCCTATAGCTACCGACATCTAACAACCATAGTGCACGACAGGAAAGACGATTCTACTACCAAACACAAACACCAATGCTCTATGCTATGTAGTTGTGGCAGAAAAGTGACATATGCGGAGACAGTCGAACTACGATAATATCCTTGGTCGGCCACTTACAACCACCATATCTACCACAGTACCATAGTTTCTGAAATACGGCCACTGTTGTGATCGAAAGGTGACTCTGTGCCACTTCTATATACAAACGCCAGTTATCTGTGATCTATAGTTTTCGCTGAAAAGTGATACACCATGACACTTTTGTCTTTGGCAGAAGTATGAAACTGCCACAGGTCGACCACTTTCAACCCCCATTTCTCCCACACCCCCATAGCTACCGACATCTAACAACCATAGTGCACTACATGAGATACGATTCTACTGCCAAACACAAACACCAATGCTCTATGCTATGTAGTTGTGGCAGAAAAGTGACATATGCGGAGACAGTCGAACTACGATAATATCCTTGGTTTGTCCACTTACAACCACCATATCTACCACAGTACCACAGTTTCTGAAATTCGGCCGCTGTTGTGATCGAAAGGTGATCTGTGCTACTACTATACACAAACGCCAGTTATCTGTGATCTATAGTTTTCGCTGAAAAGTGATACACCATGACACTTTTGTCTTTGGCAGAAGTATGAAATTGCCACAGGTCGACCACTTTCAACCCCCATTTCTCCCACACCCCTATAGCTACCGACATCTAACAACCATAGTGCACTATATGAGATACGATTCTACTACCAAACATACACATTTATGCTCTATGCTATGTAGTTGTGGCAGAAAAGTGACATATGCGGATACAGTCGAACTACGATAATATCCTTGGTTTGTCCACTTACAACCACCATATCTACCACAGTACCACAGTTTCTGAAATTCGGCCGCTGTTGTGATCGAAAGGTGACTCTGTGCTACTACTATACACAAACGCCAGTTATCTGTGATCTATAGTTTTCGCTGAAAAGTGATACACCATGACACTTTTGTCTTTGGCAGAAGTATGAAACTGCCACAGGTCGACCACTTTCAACCCCCATTTCTCCCACACCCCCATAGCTACCGACATCTAACAATCATAGTGCACTACATGAGATACGATTCTACTACCAAACACAAACACCAATGCTCTATGCTATGTAGTTGTGGCAGAAAAGTGACATATGCGGAGACAGTCGAACTACGATAATATCCTTGGTTGGCCACTTACAACCACCATATCTACCACAGTACCACAGTTTCTGAAATTCGGCCGCTGTTGTGATCGAAAGGTGACTCTGTGCCACTTCTATACACAAACGCCAGTTATCTGTGATCTATAGTTTTCGCTGAAAAGTGATACACCATGACACTTTTGTCTTTGGCAGAAGTATGAAACTGCCACAGGTCGACCACTTTCAACCCCCATTTCTCCCACACCCCCATAGCTACCGACATCTAACAACCATAGTGCACTACATGAGATACGATTCTACTGCCAAACACAAACACCAATGCTCTATGCTATGTAGTTGTGGCAGAAAAGTGACATATGCGGAGACAGTCGAACTACGATAATATCCTTGGTTTGTCCACTTACAACCACCATATCTACCACAGTACCACAGTTTCTGAAATTCGGCCGCTGTTGTGATCGAAAGGTGACTCTGTGCTACTACTACAGACAAACGCCAGTTATCTGTGATCTATAGTTTTCGCTGAAAAGTGATACACCATGACACTTTTGCCTTTGGCAGAAGTATGAAACTACCACAGATCGACCACTTTCAACCCCCATTTCTCCCACACCCCCATAGCTACCGACATCTAACAACCATAGTGCACTACATGAGATACGATTCTACTGCCAAACACAAACACCAATGCTCTATGCTATGTAATTGTGGCAGAAAAGTGACATATGCGGAGACAGTCGAACTACGATAATATCCTTGGTTTGTCCAGTTACAACCACCATATCTACCACAGTACCACAGTTTCTGAAATTCGGCCGCTGTTGTGATCGAAAGGTGACTCTGTGCTACTACTACAGACAAACGCCAGTTATCTGTGATCTATATTTTTCGCTGAAAAGTGATACACCATGACACTTTTGTCTTTGGCAGAAGTATGAAATTGCCACAGGTCGACCACTTTCAACCCCCATTTCTCCCACACCCCTATAGCTACCGACATCTAACAACCATAGTGCACTATATGAGATACGATTCTACTACCAAACATACACATTTATGCTCTATGCTATGTAGTTGTGGCAGAAAAGTGACATATGCGGATACAGTCGAAATACGAAAATATCCTTGGTCGGCCACTTACAACCACCATATCTACCACAGTACCACAGTTTCTGAAATTCGGCCGCTGTTGTGATCGAAAGGTGACTCTGTGCTACTACAACAGACAAACGCCAGTTATCTGTGATCTATGGTTTTTGCTGAAAAGTGATACACCATGACACTTTTGTCTTTGGCAGAAGTATGAAATTGCCACATGTCGACCAATTTCAACCCCCATATCTCCCACACCCCTATAGCTACCGACATCTAACAACCATAGTGCATGACAGGAAAGACGATTCTACTACCACACACAAACACCAAAGGTCTATGTTATGTAGTTGTGGCAGGAAAGAGAAGTATACGGAGATACGAATTTTTGGTCGAAATATGAAAACGCCCTGCACTGACCAACTTTAATCATTATATCTCCCACATCCCCACAGCTATCGGCATTCGGCCAACGTTGTGCATGACAGGAAACTCCATGCTACTTCCACCCACAAACATCAGTGATCTGTGCTAGGTAGTGATGGCTGAAAAGTGAAATATAGGATAAAACACGTCTATTTTTATATATATATAAGATTAGTGTGGTGGTGGAATGATCACGTGCAAGATGCCATTATGTCAAAGAAGTTAGTCCATAAAACCTGACTAAAATAAGGACTTGATTCCTATTGGCATAAATATAGATGACTGAAGTTATTGGCTAAACAGGAAGTGGCAAGGGTAAATGAAGACTGTGTCAGGAACAAATGGCTAAATATCACAGAAGTAGCAAAAGACATCTACCGGCTAGTGAAGAGTGATCACCGTTCTACTCAATATGTTGGGCATGTTATAACCATTAAGGATGAAAACCAAAAACTGTTACAGAAACGATGGAAAAAACACTTCGAAAACATTAGCAATGAAGAATTTCCATATCATCCAATGTCATCTGCAGATCCTGTGTATGGCTGAACTTGAGCCATCATGACTGACGAAGTAGAGACCACCATGAAGAATATGAAAAATGAAAGTGGACCAGAGGATATCCCATCTAAGGTATGGCCTGGATCACAGAGAACTTAGTTCTGGTAGATCTTTTTAACAAGGTCATAGACAAAGGTAAAGCTCCTTGTACTTGCCTCACTAGTGGTACGGTATCTCTTGGAAAGGAAAGGGTGATGTGTTAAACTACTCCAACTATTGACTGATTTGCCTACTTTGACACACAATGAAGATTTTTGAGCGCATTGTGGATGCATGCCTTTGAAGCAGTTAAGCACAGTTAAGATTGCCCCAAATCAGTGTGGTTGCATGAAAGGCACAGGGGCAATTGATGCTATTCACACCACATATCTTGTGATGGAAAGGCACTTTAAAAAGCGAAAACAACTTCACATAGCTTTTTTTGGATCTTGAAAAGACTTTTGATAGAGTACCTCAAGATCTGATCTAATCTGCTAAGCACTGAGACCAGATGGGGTACCAAAAGTAAATGTCATGGATCCAGCTGCTATATAAGAATGTTACCGTCTAAGTTTGATGAGTTGTAGGAAAATCTGACTCTTTTACCCATTAGAGATGGCATTCGTCATAGACTCCACACCCTTGTAAATTGCTGCATGTTGATGATATCATGGTCGCCTGCGAGTCTCAACAAGAATTGGAACAACAAATGCAATGTTGGAGAACTTCCCTTGACAAACGTGGTATGCAGCTTAATGTATGGAAGATCCATGGAGTATGGAGTTCCAAGTAATGGATCTGTTAATTAATATAAACATTGTTGAACTCTGTAAGTCATTTAAGTTTAAATACCAGGGAACAGAGTCAATGCAGACTGGATGAAGTGGCATCCGGTCACCAGGAGTCCTTATTGACTGGAAGGTGCCACTGTACCTTTAACCTAACATTTACAAAACAACCATTCGACCAGTGGCATTGTAAGGAACCATAATGTTAGCCAGTCATCAAAAGACATGAATAACAGCTGCATGTTATGGAAATGAAGATGGCCACAGGGACTCACTAGATTGGATCAGGTCAGGAATGAGAACGATTCGGGTGGTATTTGATAAGCCTCCCATTCCGGAGAAAATGCAAGGTCATCTGCAATGGAATGACCTTGAACTAAGCAGCAACAACATTTCAGTTGCAAGAACAGTACTCGATACAAATCCGGGGGGCGGAAGACCATGAGGGAGACACTGGAGTCACTGGCTGGATGTCTTGTGGGAGGACATGAATCATTTCAATGCCTCACCTGAAGGTGCACAAATAGAAGAAGTTCAGTAAAGCAGACCCTGTAATCCCTTTTCTCCAAACTTTTCTAATAACATTTTATTATTTGAAAATAAGTTTCCATTGACCTCTTTGCCCGTTTATATTTTAACTCAAGATGCAATAATCAAAATACAAGAATCTTTACAATCATGCTTTCCTGTTACTAGAAGTCCTCGTTCTTGCCCGACAATGGAAAATCCCGGAACTCCTACACACTGAATATTGAGTTCTTCCAGCAACCAAAAAAATGCTTCATTGTTAATGCTGAAGGCAATTATATAAGAAGGCAAGAAAAGTTACTTTCAATTTAATGATAAAATTAAAACATAACTAAACAGAGTTAATAGGGGGGAGTGTCCCAGCCTTTATTTTTCCACCAAGCCTGGGGAATCTACAATGGTCACCACTCGCCTAAGCAGAGGGGACCGGTCATAAGAATAAGCAAGCGAGTTCCAGCATGAGTAGATGGCAATTTGCATGACACTAATACTCATCAACTAAATGTTTATTCATTTGATTTATATTACTTTTGTTGGTAATATTCCTCAAGTTTGTTTTGCTCAGTTCTTGTTTTATGTGTATGCAGTCTCTTTCCACACTTTCAGCAGCTGTGATATGTACCAATATTTCCAGCATAGTATCCTTAAAAATATAGTGCTTCTGCCCAACTGTAAAACATAACCTTATCTGTTTAGAAGACTGTATGATTGTGACACATATTTCAAACTGAGAAAGTTCTACTGGATTTATGTGACACTACCAGAACATGTCATGTGTTAGATTAAATAATTAATAATCTGGCATTTTTTGTACCCAAACTTATGGAGTTGGAATGCTATTGACACAGGGACCATATTAACTCATCGATTATCAACTTTAAAGTTCTTACTTTGAAGAATAAATCGTAGGCAAACACTCTATCTACCACTTATTATGTCAACGTCTGATCATGAGAAAATAGTACAACTAGTATCGTTAACTTCAGTAGAATCTGTTGAGCATTGCGGTGTTTAAAATTATAGATTTAAGTAAGATTTTATCACTTCAAAAAAAAAGAAAAAAAAAACACAAATATGGGCAGCTAATTGAAGTCAAAAACTATTAGTGAGTTGTTTGAAGTCAAAGTGAAAAATAAGTGATTGTTACAGTTTTTTTTTTTTTTTTTTTTTTTTTTTTTTTTTTTTTTTTTTTTTTTTTTTTTTTTTGCATATGATCATGGGACTAGAATAATTCCCTTTTTTTAGGATCACAGGTTATAACAGGCCGACCTGACCTGGCCAAATACAAACTAAGGGTTCATTTTGCAAAATTTAAATAAAATCTCTTAATCTTGAAGAACATAAAGAAGTGTTAAACACAGACTGAGACTATCATGTATTATATAATTGTTAATTAACCCATGTTAATTAACCCTCTCACTACAGCGGTTGTTTAGTTAACTACTATCAAAGTACATTATGCATTACTAACCTTGCAGAAATTTTTTGTCCTGTAGAAGTTAAGTCACATTTATTCAGTACAGCAGTAGCTCAATAAGTCATTAACTGAAGCTGCAGTACCTCTCTGTAGATAATATTCTTTGTAAAAACTTTGTTACAGTTTTTATAAGTTTACTGTAGTGATCGTTATTGATGATTTGTACTTTTACATCACCTGAGCGTCACACTCTGGAAAAACCCACATAAAGTTTTCCCTGAAAACAGGTTCAGAGAGGTAAAGTCCAACCGCTCTTTCATAATGTCCTCTTTCATAATGTCATACAAATCTTGCAGTTCGGGATGTTAAATATATAGTGGATTTTGGTAACCCATATTGGCAATAATCTTTTCCTTGCAAAAGTATTGCCTCTCAAATTTCTAGACAGTATTTCTAGATCAAGATGACTGTCATGTCTGGCAAGTTCTTTTATGACAGTTCCATAGATGCAAAACATCGTAAGGATTTCCTTCAGTACAGATTGTTGCAAACAACTGTTGTAAATGAGAAGGCATGGTAAACACTTCTGCCTCATTTAAAGTGTCTTCCCATACTTTATCATCATCAAGTAGACCTCTCGATCGCGCGGCATGTCTGAAGGTCTCGCACACATTTCCACTTACTGTTTTTGCATTATCAAAAGTAGTAGCTCCAGGAATGTGCAGTAGCAAAACTCGTAAGTAATATCTTTCTGTATCAGTGATGTTGACGGTATATATTCTGCCAATGACATTCTCTCCTCCTCTCTGATAGGGAATCCATTGTTTCGGGTTTTGGACTTGTCGGAAATACTTTGGAATATCAACGTAGAGATATTGTCTAGCTTCAGGGAAGTCTTGATTTAGGATAAACAAATCCGTCAATGTCATGAACTCAAATTGAGCATCATTAAGATCTTGTGGAATTTTTTCAGTAGTAAAAACAACTGATTGTTTATTGAGCAGATGCATGGCCAATCGTACAATTGTGTGAGTTTGGTGCTGCAATGCATTACCAAAAAGTCACCAGGCTGCTTCCGGGCCACTTACATATCTTGTGTCAATGAACATATTAATTTCATTAAGTTCTAAAACGCCCTCTTCCTTTATGTCGATGTTAGAGCAATCATGGCCTTTGTAAACATATTTGAATAAGTACTTGACTTTTTTATGGAAGCACAAATTTCAAGATTAATATGCCAGTTATATCTGAGACTAAGGTATCGATTATATGGTATATCTCATCTATCGTTGATTTTCTTGTGTCGAACCAAGTTGGTATGACTATTATCTATTATCTGTTGGGCGTTTGGCCACTTGACCTAGAAGTTAGAAAGAGAGGGGCACACTATTGGTTACGAACCGGTGACGCCGAAAAAGTAGAACAAATTTTTGGAAGACCGGTTACAGAAGCACGGGAGATAAAAACAGTCTTGATGGAAGAATGGCAACAACAGTGGTCGCGTAGTACGACTGGCAGGAGAACCTCCAATATTTGACCAACAATTCAAGAGAGATTAAACCTTCGTCACCTAGATCCGTCAACCGGACTTGTTCATTACATCACTGGACACGGGCCATATCCCAGCCTACTATATAAAAGAGGACTAAAAGACACAAGCTTGTGTGAGTGCGGGGAAGAGGGTACACCTGAACACATCGTCTGGGATTGCACACAAATGGCAGAAGCCAGAAACGAAGGATTTCATGAACTAAGAAACATGAAAACGGAAGACATACTAAAAAACGAGCAACTTTGGCGCAAACTAGACGAAGTGACGCAAAATATATCTAAACTGCAAAAGGAGAGATTCATGCAAAGTTTAGCGACAGCAAGAGGAAGGCCAAGTCAAGCCGACTATGACGTCACAGAGTAACACCCGAGAGCAGCCACAAGCGAATGCGTGTCTAAGCACTCAATCAGCGAATCATATATCGTGCTGAAAACGCAACCAGCTGGTCTGCGGAGAGGAGTGCTTAAACCATATTAAAGACTTTAAATGGACCGTTTCGCAGTAACACCACTGGAGATTCTACCTACAAACAAGAACTTGCTAAAGCAACACGTATAAAAGTATATGGTGTATGTATAAGTTCTTTACTAGTGCTCACATGAACTATAGTCCGATGCATAAAATGTGGTCTGACATTGCAATAACACAAATAAGAGATAATAGTTGCAGTCTCGAGCCGCTTCTGAAGTAAAACATTGTTATCTCTTAAAATGTGTAAAAATGTTAATAGTTAGTTAAGAGTAAAAGTTGTAAATTATGTAGCCAATAATCTTAAAATAGGAATTTGTTCAAATATTGAAAATAACAAATACCGGCAGTAGATGTTAAACTAATCTAGTTCACCTGTGAAACGAACAACCTACTAGCCGGATATTAAAGACTCCTTACTTCTGCAATTACATATATATCATTGAAAATTAGTTCTCACAACCAGTGTTGGAGGTGGCCAGTCTCCCGATGGGCGGCCTTCTCGGTCACTTTGGCTGCCAGAGAGACTGAGAACGTGCGCTATTCCGGGAGATTTGGAATTCGGATTACCGCACCGATACCAATGCTGGAAAATGCTTTCTTAGATGGTAGAGTAGTAGATAGTAGTAATAGTTTAGTAATAGTAGTAGTGGTAGACGTACGAAGTGACATAGTGAAATATTAAAAATTCTAACCATAAAGTGGACAGGAAACTGCTGACACCATACAAAACTAGAAAACTATAATAAATCAATTATGACAAAATGCAGCAAGTTTAGAAAGTTATAATATATGTTAACAGCGAAACAATCGTATGTATCGTGCCAACAAGAAAAGACTGTACAGATATTGCCAAAGCCATACATAACAAAAGTTGAAATTATTCATTGTGAAATTATCTGTTGAAATATCAAATGTAAAACTGTTGTGTTAAATTAAGGCCTATTTTAGTTTCTAGATACTAGGCTGTAAAAATGTGTGCTAAAAAAAAAAAAAAAAAAAAAATATTATCTGACTGCTTGTACCTTGGATAACCGTTGAGGTTGGCAACAGTTTCTGCTTGAAAACCCTGTTAGGAAACCCTTTGATACATGATCCGTTTTCCATACATGGAGAAGAGAGATTACATGAGCCACCTGGGCCATGAATCACATGTTTTGTCACAATTTGATGCAACTTGGGGTTGATAGTTGGATCAGGTATTTCTGGCGTCAATTATATCAATGGTGTGGGGTTTGTGATCAGTTTGCAAAATAACCAAAATATGCACATGTGGTAAACAACGCTTCTGAAATTCAATCACATAAATTTTGGCAGTAGGTACTCGTAAAACATGATTTTTCTGCGAGTTTTAAATTGAAAACGTATGCCACTAGATTTGGTTGATATTTCACCTTTTGGTAGTTGGCAACATTTTCTTTAACCTCTTTCCAATTAGGATTACATGTCATGGTGATAAATAAATCAGGCTTATCATAATGTCTTACATCTTGATAATTTTGGAGCATATTCCTCGGACTTCCTATAAAAGATAATGGTAGAATTACGGGAACCAATCCTTCACGATCAGCCACAGAATCAATGTGATCAGTCAAATTCTCATATAACTCTACACGAAGTTTGGATTGGTGTGTTTTTATATAGTTCAGTCGATTACCCTGTGTTTTAATAACAGTGTCGACCATATACTGTTGTATCAATATTCCAGCACTCAATAATTCTTGTCTACTTGCAAATCAGTAGCCATAGTACTGATTTGTGTGACATGTGTGTGTACTCGTGCACTCTCAAGGGGGATATTTGGACCCCAACTTTGATCACCATATGGAGGGAGTATAGGGTAAACCAAAGGTTCCTAATTACAATCCAGAATACTGATTCCCTTTTTTTTTAATATTTGGTTCATTAAGGTCTGGCTTTAGGTGAATACGCAAATCCCTCTCAAGTGGAGGTTCTCCGTCAGCATTCTGAAATACTATAGCCATTTCAGAAACTCTAGGAGCGTTGTAGCGCCTTATATCAGAGAGTCGGTCTTGTCGGATTGCCATTGTGATTTTATGAGACGGTACAACTTAAATCTGTGCTTCAGCAATCGCCCACCTCCTTCTCTACCTCATGCATCACTTTGTGGGCTTCCACATAAACGTTGGTCAATCTCATAAATTCTTTGAGTTACTTCATTAAGGATGAATGGCATGAAGCATTTTCCATTGAAGCCATTCTCTGCTCGGCAACTTCATTGGGATCCAGAATATATAATTGAGCATATTTTCTAATGTATCCAGAAGTTGGATGTAGTGTACCAGCTCTATGGTATATCTGACTATGTATTCGGAAGTAATAGTGTCTGTGGCCTGGAGGAGCTGCTATGTCTGCACCCATTGATGCAAAGCAAGGGCACTATTTAAAGATCTTACTCTTTTTTAAGTTTTTTGAATGATCATGTTGGTTTCTCAGTAATCGATTAATGAGATTGCATGAGCTAATGGCAGACAAAATAACTTTTCCTCTGTGACAAAAGAGAGTGAATTTGCCATCAGTAGGTTTCTCTGTAGGAAAATTCATTGAACCACAAAATTGGCATTTATCGGTTAAACTACAACAGTTCGATTCTGGAATTTGATTTTCATTGTTTATGGCTATTATACATACATACCTTTGGTTTTGTTCTTGCAATATATTTCCCTACTGATCACGTTTTTCACCAAGACTCGACGACATTGCTTTTCATATTCTGCTTTCTGTTGATGTTGTTCTTCACTAACATTTGTTTGACGTCACGTGTCGTATTGTACTTTCTGTTGTTGTTCTTTGGTCTGTTCGGTTGCATGTTGCATTTTGCTTTCTTGGTCTTTTATATAATAAATTCCTCGAGAGATATGACTGGTCAAATTAATAACCGACATATAGCGTATAGGAGGAAAGATTAATAATGAAATTAGTAAATATAGTGTAATGTAAACTCTGGCCACATATGTTATTACAGATCTCAGGTTATGATTGTTACTTAATAGATAAGCAACTCCGGAGAAATGAACTGCCAGAATACTATCTTAGGTCACACATCTGAAGTCTGTTGTCCATTTTAAATAACCTAATAATCCATGTGCAGTGAACACATACAAAGGCCGTTAACGAAATTACGAAATTGGTTACTGAAACATGTAGAAAGCATATAAACAGTGATGTATAAATTTAGTTCATAAAATTTAGCCTAGGCCGGAATAACAATTCGCAATCCCTGTTACAGTAGAGACCATGAGTAATTTAAAATTCTTAAAGTCAACATATTAGTGAAGAGTAGTTCCACATATTTTCAACCATACGATTTTTTAATATTGTTTTAAGAATAATATGCTACGAATAATTATTTCCATGGCAAGAATATTGTCTTTAAATTACGAAAAATAAATGGAAAGCTGGTTTTTATGTTTTAAATTGGTTAAATAAAGAATGGCCCGTCTTTTCTTGAAATAAGGAAAAGAAGAAAATATTTTATTTACATGTTGTAAATACTAAATACTGTAGCTAAGAAACTAAAAAGTGAACGGAGTAAATGAGTTTCACATCGCATATATGTAGGCATATCCTCAATGATTTAACTATATTTAAAAAGGAAAACTTAATGCTCATTTAATAGCTAACACGTTCACTGTTATTGCAGAGTTCATGAGTAATTTAAGTTTCTTCAAGTTGACACGTTACTGAAAAGTAGTCCCACGTTTTTTAAGTCTACCGATATTTGTTACTTATGAAAAACTACGAAAATCAAAATTAATGACTGTATTATGGCAATTAATTTCATAGCAGTTGCTTAGGTATTAAACAGTGCACATTCTAATGTCTCAGCTAGATGTAAATTTTCGGCAATAATATCGTTGTTGAATTCTGATTTCATGAATAAAAAGCGGTATGTTGTGTTTTAAATTGGTTAGACAAAGTAAGTGTTGTCATTCAGGAACCCAGACCATTTTTAGTGCGAACAAAATAAGTAGAGTCTCCTCATCACTTGATATGTTTTAAGAATTTCCTAGCCCAAGAAAACTTATTAAGAAAGAAATAGAGAAGTACAAATTTCTTCACGAGAGAGGGTCTCACTGGCATTTGTCACTATGGAGTTGTCGCGTCCTGTGTGATGTACCAAAATCGCGTATCGCCGCGATGAGAGAACGACCACTTGCCGCTGTCGCTTGTCGCGTTCTGTGTGCCCAGGCCTTAAATTGTGTACATTGGTTAGCTAGCGAAGGCTGACACGTGACACCTTTCTCCGGCTAATAGTTGTTGAGGTGAGTGAGTGAGTGAGCTGAGGAAATTATATAAAAGATGATTTTTAACCACAAATTCAGGATAAAAGCTGTTATTCAGACACAAATGGCAAAAATAGTTGTGACAGGGAATCTTCGCTCAGACAATTACGGATGAAAAAACAGGACATTTTGACGCAGATGTTGTTGGTCTCAGCCATTACGTAGAGATGTCATCCAAGGTGGGAGGTAACGCCAGAAATTATGTATTTACTGCACACTATTGACACAACATTCACAAACAATTTCTGAGATGTAATGTCCTATGCATCTAGCCCCATCTACCACTTCAAATTTAAAGTCAGCTAATTCATATTGTGAGGTCATAATCTCAACAGAAATCTTTTCAATGACTCGCAAGAGTACAAATGAAAGCCTCTACACTGCATGGCATATTTATAGATTTTTGTATCTTTCTACCCTCACTTCACTGTGTATAGAAATAAATATTTCAGCATGCTTACACTGGATTAAACCACGTAAATCAAGGAAATGACCACAAATTATAATGTCATTTCACTGTAAATACACAAAAGTCACTAGGAGGAGTATTTCACTGAGGATGGATGCCCAAAACATGAAATACTAATAATGAATATTTCATGATGAGAAATAGTAAATGAAATATCTTATTGTAATTTTGATAGCGTGGATTTTATACTTAAACAAAACTTTAATAAAAACTTTTCTTGTGTGTGTGTGTGTGTGTGTGTGTGTGTGTGTGTGTGTACGCGCGCATGTGCGCCTGCAGTGAGCTAATCTCATGTATTCTGAACCCAAGTGACAAAATTTTATGTACACTATGACACTATTCCCAAGTCGGCTTGAGTAATCAAAATTTAAACAAAAAATACTGATTAATAAAACCAAAGCATATCAAAATTGTCTGTTTTGTTATACTAAAGCTCACCTTGTGATGATTTCGAAGGTGATTGCCCACGAGTTCGTGAGCTATCTGAATCCTTGCTTCTTCTTTTAATGGGTGACAGAGAAGGTGCTGTCGGCAGAGAAGGAAGAACTGGGCGTGGAGCTGGGGCTGTTGGGATCGTCTCTTCCAGGACATGAACAAACAGATTCAAAACTCGCACAATATGGATAAGTAACTGCTCACTCATAGTTGCCAACTGAAAATGAGAAATTTTAAACAGATTCAAAAGAAATCAAATACAGTGAAACATACTAATCAAACTTTCAATTTAATCACACTTGGATAAAACATATTCATGATCTATGGAAAAAGTAAAGTCATAGATATTCTTCATTTACTCATAAAATGACAAACCATCATTTATATGGACATTTTTAAATTGTGGAACTATGTTCAAATCTTTCCATTTACTACAACCTACAGTATTGCATGCTACTGAAAATAACAAATGGAACAAGTAGAAGTCAGGATACCGAAATATGAATATGATTATTATAAAACATAATCAAGAAACGGACAAATTCATAGTGCACTCTTAAAATTACTATTTATTTTTTACTAACATAGAGATTTCAGCCAAATTTCATTGCTCAACTGCTCAGTTAACAAGCATAAAAAGGGGCTAAAATATTTGCCGACGTAGGCACATCTCACTCAACTAAGATGAATGTCATTAGAGATTAAAATGGGTCAGATGCTTATCATTTATATACAGCACAATATGGTGAGATTTTCCCTTATCACTCTTTAATACACACAAATCAATTCAAACTCAACTGAAATTCTTCTAATTTTGTGGAGTGAACCATCAGGATCAAACACAGGTAAACTTGTATTTCAGTCAAATCATGTTATTAGGCCATAACTTATGATCACGTAACTATGGAAAGCTCATGCCTGTCCTCAAACCCAAGTAAAATTATTTGATTTTTGCAGAACAAAGCCCTATGGCCAAATGCACACCATGCTCTTATTTCGGACAGATCATGTCATAGGGTATTGAGCTCAGACCCTAAAAGCTGATTTTTGGTCCCTAAAAATGTTCCTAGCATTCATTGGGTCTGTGAAGGGTAAGGTTGTGTTTATACCATGCATTACCCTTGAAACAGTGAAAGAGTTCCTTGTCATGCTGGCACATGCCATTATAATTAACACGTTCCAAGGGCAGACCATAGACACAGCAGTCATTCACTCACCTCAACCAGTCTTCCAACTGGGAACTATTCTAGACCAGCAACTATATCCAAAATACAGTTATGTGCTAGTTTTTCAATATTTGCACCTTGTTTAATATCTGATATCACTTCTTTCATCACATCCTGTCCCTGACTTAAATCCAAAACATGAATGGAAATACATGAAAATATGCTTCCTTCCATTTATTGAAGTATTAAATTGTACTAACTTCTTGAAGACTGATAAAAAAAGGTAAAACTAGCCGTTTAAAGCATTGCACATCATGACGGTAAACAGCATATATTAAGACAATTCCAGTCCACAATTTAGCTCATTTCAATCAGTACAAAGATCAGAACGTTGCATATTACACTCCTGGAAATTGAAATAAGAACACATTAATGCCGGTGTGTAAGACCCACCATACTTGCTCCGGACACTACGAGAGGGCTGTACAAGCAATGATCAAACGCACGGCATAGCGGACACACCAGGAACAGCAGTGTTGGCCAACGAAGGGCGCTAGCAGCGCAGCGGTTGGGCACTGCCGCAGTCAGTGTCAGCCAGTTTGCCGTGGAATACGGAGCTCCATCTCAGTCTTTAACACTGGTAGCATATCGCGACAGCGTGTACGTGAACCGTATGTGCAGTTGACGGACTTTGAGCGAGGGCGTATAGTGGGCATGCGGGAGGCCGGGTGGACATACCGCTGAATTGCTCAACATGTGGGGCGCGAGGTCTCCACAGTACATCGATGTTGTCGCCAGTGGTCGGCGGAAGGTGCAAGTGCCCGTTGACCTGGGTCCGGACAGCAGCGACGCACGGATGCACGCCAAGACCGTCGCATCCTACGCAGTGCCGTAGGGGACCGCACCGCCCCTTCCCGGCAAATTAGGGACACTGTTGCTCCTGAGGTATCAGAGAGGACCATTCGCAACCGCCTCCATGAAGCTGGGCTACGGTCCCGCGCACCGTTAGGTCGTCTTCCGCTCACGCCCCAACATCGTGCTGCCCGCCTCCAGTGGTGTCGCGACAGGTGTGTATGGAGGGACGAATGGAGACGTGTCGTCTTCAGTGATGAGAGTCGCTTCTGCCTTGGTGCCAATGATAGTCGTATGCGTGTTTGGCGCCGTGCAGGTGAGCGCCACAATCAGGACTGCATACGACCGAGGCACACAGGGCCAACACCCGGCATCATGGTGTGGGGAGCGATCTCCTACACTGGCCGTACACCTCTGGTGATCGTCGAGGGGACACTGAACAGTGCACGGTACATTCAAACCGTCATCGAACCCATCGTTCTACCATTCCTAGAACGGCAAGGGAACATGCTGTTCCAACAGGGCAATGCACGTCCACATGTATCCCGTGCTCTAGAAGGTGTAAGTCAACTACACTGGCCAGTGAGATCTCCGGATCTGTCCCCCATTGAGCATGTTTGGGACTGGATGAAATGTCGTCTCACGCAGTCTGCACGTCCAGCACGAACGCTGGTCCAGCTGAGGCGCCAGGTGGAAGTGGCTTGGCATGCCGTTCCACAGGACTACATCCAGCACCTCTACGATCGTCTCCATGGGAGAATTGCAGCCTGCATTGCTGCAAAAGGAGGATATACACGGTACTAGTGCCGACATTGTGCATGCTCTGTTGCCTGTGTCTATGTGCCTATGGTTCTGTCTGTGTGATCATGTGTTGTATCTGACCCCAGGAATGTGTATATAATGTGTATATAAAGTTTCCCATTCCTGCGACAATGAATTCACGGTGTTCTTATTTCAATTTCCAGGAGTGTATATGAAAATTTCCGTCCAAACATTTTAACCACATGAGTGACAGATGGCACAAGTAAAAAAAGTATTGCTTAGTTCAATTTTAATAGCTCCCAGCATTAATTTTTTGTTGCCTCACATTAATGAGCATTTTGAGGGGGTGTAAAAAGGGCAGTTGGATTTATCTGCGGAAATTACCATTCAATGCAATCAGAACCTTATATGACAAAAAAAGCTGGAGTGGAAATCATTTGACTGTAGGAGGCAGGTAAAGAGGAAACTGAGAGTGTATATAGTACATGTGATCAGTAAATCAAAAGTATTGCATGGCTGGGAAGATGTGACTATGACCACAAGTTGGCACTTGGTTTAAGGCAAACGTGAGTGAGAAAACTATCTTTCACGGGTAGTCAGGAACTGCAATAGATTAACAATAGAAGTGCTGAACAACTTACCAAAAACGCTGAAAGAATTTAAAATTAAATTTCGACATACAGAAAGTAGGTGGGTGGTAAACTGCAATCTAAGAACAAGTACTTTTGTTTAATATAATATATATATATATATATACCATTGAGTAAGTAGATATACAAGTAAACTGCCTTCACTCAAATGCAGACTTGATTAAAACTAAATAATAATAATAACAATAACACTAAAAAATTAGTGCAATCATATGATACAGTCTTTACCATTAATGTTGGCCACTGCCATCAGATTCTTTCACTCTTATTTTGCACAATCTGACAACGATGTCATCCCAGGAAACAGTAATGCAATGCTGCCTCCGCCTCTTGGAATTCTCATTGGTGGAAATTTCAATCAGAACCATCTATACTTCAGATTATTCATTTCCTTAAGTCAAAGCATGAAACAATGGCTTCATGTAAGCTACCTTACTTTTATATCTTTAATAATCA
Source organism: Vandiemenella viatica (assembly GCA_031002005.1). NCBI lineage: Eukaryota > Metazoa > Arthropoda > Insecta > Orthoptera > Morabidae > Vandiemenella > Vandiemenella viatica. Next base: position 202,547,395 of record CM061920.1, read on the forward strand.
GCTAAAATGCGATGAGAAATAGGGTTAATGTTACTACATGGTACCGCAGCTTAGAAGCAAATTCACAATGCCTTAAAGTCAGAAAAGTAGATAAACAGATAACAATAACAATAAATAAACAGTTTATAGTAGAAGATCACTTTTAAACTCACCTAAATAAGCGTAATCCTTAACCATCAAAATTGTAAACAACCAAGTTGGGTTACGTGATCATATCACTAAATTTTTCAAATGGTTTGAGACTGTAAAACACTAGTATAATAATAATTATACTAATGAGAGTAAAATTCACTGATAATTTGTAGTTTCAGATAGATTAAAGACAGTAAACACGAAAGTTTAAACAAACTATGCATGTGCACTCTTTAATAAAAGATTATAACTTGAATAGATAATTTTCGAGCTTAAAAAGTAGTTTTTATGCTACCAAATAATATTAAAAATAACATTTTTTAAGTTTCAAGAAATTGCCGGTCGTCTAACAAACGAGATAAGTAATTTTAAAGTCGCAATATAAAACGACAATGTGGTCACTTATAAAATAGAATTACGAACTTTTAAAGTCACTTCAGTAACTAAAAACACTTGCAGAACACTTAAAGAAACTAAAGGAAGGCTCTGTAAATAACATTTTTGTGAAAAAAAGTCATAAATAAGAAAATAGTAATTTCAAGCAGAATTTTAAGGCAAAGGTTTCTATATCGGATTTTAGAAAATTAATAACTTTTGGAATACTTAACGGATTTTAAAGAAAGTTAGCTAATTGGAATCAGCAGTCAGTCGTGAGAGAACATTTTTGCAATAGTTTAAACTAAAAATTATAAACCTGAAAAAATTACTTGGTAAGTCAAAATAACCACACAATTTCATTAATGAAAATATATGTTTTGCAAGGATTTGATGAAATTTGAGACTAAAACCCACTAATCATAAAACACTTCTTAGGAGACGCTCTACACATAGTGATTTTTTGAGAGCCACCCAGTAACATATTTTTCATAATATTTTTTTTGATTTCGGTAGTAAGATGCCATTCTTGGTGGCGTATGGACGTGCAGTTGGATTTAAGCGCGTTGTGGCTTGGGGGATCATGGGAAGACTTAGAAACAGGAAGTGATGGCGAAGCTCTTCCGGGGGGGCCATGTTGCAAATTTGGATTTTGTAATACATGTGGACAGTTGGGAGGAGAGTGTGAATTTCCTGTTCGGGGTTCGGCGGTCCTGTTTTGCTTCATTTCTTGCAACTTACGTGTGATGAGTAGTCTGATGCCTTAACTAAATGCAATATATGTAATATGTCGAATTTTTTTCAAGAATACATTGCTTTTGTGATCTGAACTTTAAAATTTTTCATTTCCAAGATAGTACCCTTCTTACCTAGGCTTTATTTAGGTGAGTGGTGGCCGTTTCTATTGTGCAGTTAGCGATTTCTAAAGGTTAATCACAGTTTCTGAACATTTGTCAAACATTATCAGTATTATGTAGGTGCAACAGTTTAGGTGGAGAAGCCGATACTCACCCCGGTATGCGGCTTGGCCCCTAACATTCTCCCACTAACAATTCCCATTAGCACAGTAGTTCAACCAACCATCCCCTACATTTCAATAATACTTTACCTAATTTTAGGTCGTGAAATATATTAAAAAAGTTGTAATCAGGGGTACTGCATCAAAGTGAGGCAAAAAACAGGCTCTGTGGTACATTTTAATACAGTTAATTAGCGTAAAACTATAATGATAATTATTTAAATACAAGTTTTACTAATTCCCTCCAGTATTGCACTCATATTGATGTATTTTTTTAATGATTTTATGCCTCGTCGACATCGAGGTCATTAGAGGCGGGATGGGACTGGGGACAAGGAAAGGCAGGGAATTCAGCCATGGCCTTTTGAAGGTAGCATCTCAGCATTCACCTGGAGTGATTTGGGGAAACCATGGAAAACCCAAATCTGGATACTCGCACGGGGATTCTAACCAGCGTCCTTCACAATGTGAGGCCAGAGTGTTAACTACTCACCCACCATGCTGTGGACATACCAAGGGATAACCATGTTCTAGTACAGTGTTTCCCAACGTGAGGCCCACGCCCCAAAGGGGGGCAATTTGGTTTTTTTAGGGGAGCAATTTAGAAATTGACTTGATACGACTTTACCGCTTTCTCTTGGGTTTATTTAAATGCAATGCTAGATGTAGATACAAAATATAGCAAACACACAAATTCTCAAAACAGTGCTCTAAATAATTATTAGGTATAGTTTCGTTTGATGTTAGCAAAATATTTTTTAAATTAAAAATTAGGTATGGGGGGGGGGCAAAAAAAATATTAAGTGGTACATGACCCAAAAAAGGTTGGGAAACACTGTTCTAGTAGGGAGATATTTTAGTACTACGAATCTGCAGAAACAAGGGATTATTTCGGAAAAGTCTCTCTCCAAGGCAGATTGGATGAAATTATCTTCCTAGGTACCATTGTTTACACACTGATGAGTGGCACAGCAGCATGATCAGCTTGTTCTTGTGGTTAGCGTTCCATGTTTCTGAACAAGTGGTTCTCAGTTTAAATCTCAGTAATTCAGAATTCTTAAAATTTATTTTTATTTTCTATTTATATGTTCCAAACCTACGCATTGCTTACATATTTAATATATCTTTGATTCTCTCCTAATTGTATCAGGGAATAACACACTTAAGGAAAGTGTCAAAACTGAATGTATCCAATATTTCTTAACTAACTTCTGATGTAAATATGAACGCATTAGTGGCAACAACATGGATAGAAAACTACTCATGTTTCTTGCCGTGCTGAAATCACATCTTCTGGCCCTACATGTTTCAATAATAACTATTTCTCAGAAGAACTTAATGTTTCATAAACAAATAATTTATCATTGGAATTAATTCTCTAATTTTGAACTGTGTTGATCATTAATTCAGTAGGTGGGCTATAATGATTATACACCGTCGTCCAGGCAGTGGCGGCCCTAGCAAGTTTTTCAGGTGGTGCGAGATTTCATCGTGGCGCCCCTAATGTACATTCGCTTATTCGTGATTAAGCTGTCCATGAAAACTGAATATTACATTTTTTTACGTCCTACTATAATGAAAAATGTAACATTTTGTTTGTTTGCATATTGCCACTGTTTCACGCAGAAACGACTGAACGGATTAGGATAAAATTTCAAATAACATATAGGACCTATGTTAATCCCTATCGAAGAAATAGTTCAGTGGGATTCGAATACGTATATGAATGCGTTAAGAAATCCAAGCGAGCAAAGCAGCGAGCAGCAGATAGTCTTCATATATTAATAACACAGACCACTGAAAACTAGCGTGGTATAGGTCGTAATAATGAGAAACAACAGTAAAGTATATTTGTAAAGATTTATTTATGACGCACACAACGCTCACATCACATGTAAGTCATGTCTACTTAGTTTAAAATAAACAAATGTGGAAATAAAATCATAAATAAAAGGCCTAGATTACCACCTTCCTCGCTTTCGCGCTTGCAAATTTCTTTATTAAATCAGAATGATTCAAGTCTTGGGCAATGTCATTTTCTATAGATAAAATAGCAAGATCGGACAGTCTATCTTGAGACATAGTTGAACTTAAATAAGTTTTGATAAGTTTTAATTTGCTGAAACTTCGTTCTCCTTTAGTAACAGTTACAGGTATGGTTAGCAAAATTCGAAGTGCTGTCCACACATTCGGAAATATATCCTGCCAGCCGTTTTGTTTCATAAGTTGAAGAACTTTTATTGGTTCTGCTGATTCAAGTTCCTTTAACAATGGTTTCAGGCTTGAAAGTTCCTCAACCAATTCACAACCAGATAAGTCACATTTTTCTTCATCAGTTAAACTTGTTTCTAAATCTGCACAGGCTTTTTCCAAATCGGACTTTTCTGGAATTGTTTTGATATTGTATAAAAAGGACCATGTATTATTAAATTTGGATAGCTGAGTAAATCGAGTGACCAACGCATTTTCAATCGTATCGATCATAAGGTAAAAAACATTCCTTTTAAACAATTCTTCAGGATCTGTTGCTGTCTCATCTACCGCCTCATACTGAAATAATCTCTTCTTTCTTCGGAATCGGACTAGATTAAAACTAGGATCTATCCCAGTCTGAGAAGCAATTTCTCTAGCTGTTAATATAGCAGACGAATAACACCTGTACTCTTTCACAAATTCCGAACAGTTTTTCAGCAGTTGTGAAGCGTTTGGTAAATCCATAGTTTCAGACTGCATAGCCTTGCTTACAATATTTACTTGGAACAATATATCGTACCAAGCCACCATTGTAACTATGAATTCAAATTTCTCCATGATCTGGCTTAGGGACAAGGCCTCTGATGATGCAACTGAATCATTCGTTTCCTCATGAAATTCCAGAAGGGCGTCACGAACTGAAGAGTAGTGATAACGCACTACAGATAGGCTAGAAACTCTACTCTCCCAACGAGTATCACAAACTTTTTTTTAGCGATAGTCCTTCTATGTGCTTGGATATCACTTCCCATCGCTTTGTTGATCCAGAGAATAGAACAAACAATCTTTTAAGAAATCCAAACAAGGAAACTGATTTAACTGATGTTTTAACCGCATCTACTATTACCAAATTTAAGCTATGACAGCCACAAGGATTAAAAAAAGCTCTTGGATATTGATTTAGAATTCTGCTCTGGACACCTTTATTTACTCCTACCATATTGGATCCATTGTCATATCCTTGGCCTCGACAATCGTTCATATCCAAATTGAACTCTTGCACAATATCATCAAAAAAGATGCCAGTGAGTCCAGCTCCCGAAGAGTCACTTACCGGCTTGTAAGCAACGAAACACTCACGCACTTGGACTTCATCTTCAATAGTCTCAACAAAACGCAATGTTAAAGATAATTGTTCGACGTGACTGACATCAGGTGTGCAATCCAGTATGATGGAAAAGTATTTAGATGACTTTACCATATTCAAAATTTTGCTGCGAACTTCACTTCCAAGTAAGCTGATTAACTCGTTTTGAATACGTTTTCCAAAGTAATGTACATTAGTCTCCTTATCAGAAATACGGCGGAGGTGTTCCATCATCACAGGGTCAAATTTTCCTAGCAGTTGTACTATACCCAGGAAGTTACCATTATTAGGAGTATACAGTGTTTCAGATCCTGAGCTTCCTCTGAACGACAAGTTATTGCCCGCTAAAAAGAATACTATGGCCATCATTCGTTCGAGCATAGCAGTCCATCGTGATTTCTCGTCTTCAATCTGTTTTTGCAAACGCTTGTCTATTCCAGTGAAGTTCTTTAATCGAATAGACGCTTCTATCCAACTGTGCATGGCGTGCTGGTGATTTGAGGAAGTTTCATGAGTTTTGAGACGCACTGATAAATGCCTCCAGTCGTCAAATCCTTCTTTCCCCAATTTGGAATGAGACGTTGTGTTGAATAAAGAGCAGCAAAAACAATGTACTTTATCTGTAGCTTTACAGTAAACAAGCCATCTTCTTTTATAACTTTCTCCATTTGGCATTACTCTTTGAAAATGTGTATTTGAAAAATGACGTCCATCATTTTTTCTTGGATATTTTTCGTTGCTCATTTCATTACTTACAGGACCTCGAATAATTATTTCATCTCTGATTGCAGAATCAATGAGCGGCCATTTTGAAATATCATCCAAATTTGTATTTTGAAAAAGCGGTGGTGGTGGTGGTGGTAGTGTATTCTGTTTCGTAATATTTTTAACTGCAGACGACATTTCAGTTACAGGCAAATCTTCTAGAACATGCTGCTCTTTATCATCATGTTCTTGGTCTGAAGATCTTATATCAGATAAGTTTTCTTTCGTTGCGTCTTCAACTAGTTCTGATGAAGATTCAGATGACTTTTCAACTCTTAAAAATTTTGCCAGCAGTTTTGAAGCTTTCTCAATTTCACCTTGCTTCTTCTGTTTTCTTTTTAAGTTTTGTGCCCCAGATAGTTTTTTTGGAGGTAGCGACATGTCTTGTCTGTAAATGACACATTATACTTTGTAAATATTTACGATACCTACGTTAAGTGTAATCACCTAATGTCTAACATAGTAGAAACAGATAAGTAGGTTGACCCTCGCCCCGTTCGGGACATAATACATACACTTTGTCGGATACAAAGGGTTCTTCTCATATCTTTACTTTTACACTATAGTTTTATGAATATAGTTTTCGGGTTTGTTAACAAATACTTATATTCTACTGTATAATCAATGTTCGCTGCGAGTGCCAAACTATGACTCGGTAACAGAATAATTCTAATTAAATCATCTTCAGATCTTTAAATTGTCATAAACTCCAGTTGACTAAAATAAATAAAGGCCAAGTGTATGAGCTCATATTAATTAGTATCTACTTATTTATAATTCAAAAAATCTAAATAAGCGGTCGGGGCGGTGTGTGTGTGTTAAGTCTTGTTTCCACGGAATGTGGCTTGGCGATACAGTTCTAAACTTTACCAAAAACGCTGAATGAATTTAAAATTAAAATTCGTAAATCACATATGCAGACGGGATGTGGAATTTTGCAGTAAAAGTCTATAATGGAATAAAAAATAACAATAGAAAGGGGGTAAGTATATGCCTAGGGAACTGCCACCGGAGCATGTGCTCCATCATAATTACAGTAAATTAATAATAATAATAAAGCGAGCATGGTAGGTGAGTGGTTAGCGCTCTGGCCTCGCATTCGGGAGGACACCGGTTCGAATCCCTGTCCGGGTATCCAGATTTTGGTTTTCCATGGTTTCCCCCAATCACTCCAGGCGAATTCCAGGATTCTTCCTTCAAATGGCCATGGCAGAATTCCTTCCCGTTCGTTCTCCCCAGTCCCATCCCGCCTCTAATGACGTCGATGAGGCGTAAAGCCACAACTAACAAAAAAAAAGTTTCTCTCGCGCCGTGGAAATGGTCTGATGCCGCGTTTCCACTTTCGCTCGAGCTTCCGCGAGGTGAGGCGACACAGCACGAACACGAGGCGCAAATTGAGACGCGTATAGCGCGTGTTACATGACGTGACACGAGCGGCATGATGCGAGCGTGAGAGTCGCGTAGCGTGGTGGTCCGCATATTGAGACGCAGTTTCCAACTGGCGCGCGTACCACTCGCGTCTGAAAATACACAACACGCGATGAAAACATTTGTCATTATTTAGAGTCAGATGATGCTTTATTCCTTGCTGAGTAAGAAATGATGAGTATATTTTCTCGAAAAGAAAAAGCAGTGTATGAGGATTACAAATTCATCACCGTTGATATTGGAGCTATGGGCAAATTCATCAATGGAAATGTATTTGCTAGTAGTGCATCGGGCATGAAAATGATGAAACACATGTTACTACTTCTGTCTCCTGAAATTATACCTACGATTGCTAAGCCGATGCCACACGCTTTTTTTTAGGGGGAGGCGTATACAGTCTTTCTTTTAACAGAAAATATAATGGGACCATATAATAATAACCTACTAAACACTTTATGGGGTGCAAGGGTTTGGGAGAGACAATACTAGTCTTTTCCAACCAAATGTCAACCTCTCCTTCACGTGGTGCACCCTGTTTGGACGGACGAGGCTCTGGCGACTGAAAGATTCCCGGTATAAGGAGTCACCCACTGCTTGCCAACGGCCTCTGAAAAGAGGGCGGAAGAGCGGGGAGCGGTTCAGGGCACCCTCTTGCCCTTGGGGTTGGAAACGGCCCCTAAAGGCGGATGAATCAGAAATGATCAACGGCGTGGGGATGCAGAAGGCAACGGGAAACCACTGCATTAAAGACCCAAAGGGTATCCCGAGGACATGTAATCCTCTCAAATTACATATATCATGATGGCTTCTTCCTGGGTAAAATATTCCGGAGGTAAAATAGTCCCCCAATCGGATCTCCGGGTGGGGACTGCTCAGGGAGGAGTCATCAGAATGGATAGAAACATTCTACGAGTCGGAGCGTGGAATGTTAGAAGTCTGAATAGGGCAGGTAGGTTAGAAAACTTAAAAAGGGAGATGGAACAACTTAAGTTAGATGTTGTTGGGATTAGTGAGATTAAATGGAAGGACGCACAGGATTTCTGGTCTGGGGAACACAGGATAATTAGCACACAAGCTGTCAATGGAGTCACTGGTGTAGGATTTGTAATGAACAAGAAAGTAGGGAAACGGGTTAGTTATTATGAACAATTTAGTGACAGGATTATTTTGATGAGGTTAGAAACTAAGCCCGTCCCAACCACATTAGTACAAGTGTATATGCCAACGTCACAGGGAGATGACGAAGAAATAGAAAAAATATACGCTGAAATTGAAGAATTAATCCAATATCTGAAAGGGGAGGAAAATCTAATAATCATGGGTGATTGGAATGCAATAGTGGGAGAAGGAAAAGAGGGGAATACTGTAGGAAGTTTTGGTCTAGGAGAAAGAAATGAGCGAGGAAGCAGGTTGCTAGAATTTTGTGAAAGATATAAGCTAGTAGTGGCGAACACACTGTTTAAGAACCATGCAAGAAGAATATACACCTGGAAACGTCCTGGGGATACAGGCAGATATCAGCTAGATTATATCATGGTCAAACAGAGATTCAGGAATCAAGTTCTAGACTGTAAAGCATACCCAGGAGCAGACATAGACTCGGACCATAATTTGATAGTAATGAAGTGCAGGCTGAAATTCAAGCGAATAAGGAAGCAGCATAAGCAGAACAGACTGGAAGTGAATAAACTGAAACAATCTAGCACGAGAGAAAAATTTGCAGAAATGGTAGACTTAGGTCTAAGAAGTAACTGTGAAAGGAGCTTAACCGAGGACGAATGGAATGCATTAAAGACCGAAATAATGAAAGCTGGCAAAGAAACATTAGGCTTTAGGGAACAAGCTGGCCGAAAACCTTGGATCACAGAAGAAATTTTGCAGCTGATCGATCAGAGGAGAAGGTACAAAAATGCTCAGGATGAAGCAGGAAAAGAGCAGTACAGGCAATTTAGAAATCAAATAAATAGGAAATGCAAAATAGCAAAAGAAAAATGGCTACAAGAAAAGTGTGAAGAAGTAGAAAAGGAAATGGTTGCAGGAAAAAGTAGATGTTGCATATAGAAAGATCAAACAGAATTTTGGAGAAATGAAGAAAAGAGGTATGAACATTAAAGCTGCCGATGGGAAACCTCTTTTAAGGTCAGAAGATAGAGCTAACAGATGGAAGGAATACATTGAGAAACTGTATGTTGGGGAAGACTTGAGCAATAGTGTATTGGAAAAGGAAGGCGATGTCGACATGGATGACTTAGGAGATCCTGTTTTGAGGACAGAATTTAATAAAGCTCTGAATGACTTGAAAGCAAATAAGGCAGTTGGAATTGATGAGATCCCTGCAGAACTTCTTAAATCTCTAGGAGAGGAAGGAATCGAAAGATTATTCAAGCTGATATCAAAAAGTTATGAAACAGGAGAAATTCCAACTGATTTTAATAAAAATATAATCTTCACACTTCCAAAGAAAGCACAAGCTGACAAATGTGAGAATTATCGCACAATTAGTCTAACATCACATGCTTCAAAATTGCTGACCAGAATAATATACAGAAGGATGGAAAGGGTAGTAGAAGAGATAGTAGGTGAAGATCAGTTTGGGTTTAGGAAAAATCGCGGTACAAGGGAAGCAATTCTGTCTTTAAGATTAATACTTGAAGGGCGGATCAAGAAAAACAAAGATACTTTTATGGCATTTGTTGATTTAGAAAAAGCTTTTGATAATGTTAGGTGGGACAAGATGTTCAAAATTCTAAAGAAGTCATGGTCTAAAGTATCGAGATAGAAGAATCCTCTATAAACTATATAAGAATCAAGTGGCTGTGATAAAAGTAGAGAATCACGAGAGACATGCATCAGTTAAAAAGGGTGTGAGACAAGGTTGTAGTCTATCCCCGTTAATATTCAACTTGTATGTAGAAGAAGCAATGAAGAAAGTCAAAGAAAAATTTCCATGTGGCATAAGTTTTCAGGGAGAAAAAATCAGTATGCTACGATTTGCTGACGACATTGTCTTATTAGCAGAGAGGGCTGAGGATATTGAGAAGTTATTGAATGGCATGAACAAAATACTGAAGGAAGATTTTGGACTGAATATAAATCAAAGTAAAACAAAAGTGATGAAATGTAGCAGAAATGACACCAATACTAGCAGATTAAATATAAAAATAGGATCTGATGCAATAGGAGAAGTGAGTGAGTTCTGTTACTTGGGAAGCAAAATTACAACCGATGGCCGAAGCAGGAATGATGTTAAAAGCAGAATAGCACTAGCAAAAAGAGCCTTCATGAAAAAGAGAAACCTTTTAGTTTCAAATATTGATCTAGGAATTAGAAAGAACTTCTTAAAACTCTATGTGTGGAGCACAGCACTTTACGGTAGCGAAACATGGACTTTAGGAATACCGGAAAGAAAGAAACTTGAAGCATTTGAAATGTGGTGCTACAGAAGAATGCTGAAAATTAGGTGGACAGACAAAGTAAGAAATGAACGAGTTTTAGAAATGATGGGTGAGAAAAGAAGTTTATGGAAGAAGCTTACAGGAAGAAGAGACAGGCTGGTAGGTCATATTTTGAGACATGCTGGATTGGTTAATTTGTTAGTGGAGGGAACAGTTGAAGGTAAGAACTGCTAGAGGTAGACAGAGATTAGAATATATGAAGCAGATAACTGAGGACGTGGATTGTAAGGGGTATGTAGAAATGAAGAGGTTAGCACAGGATAGGAAGGGATGGAGGATTGCATCAAACCAGTCTAAAGACTGACGACAAAAAAAAACAAAAAAAAAAAAAAACACTTTATCTCGGACTTTCGCTATGTTTAGCAGAATAACTCCTTTTTTAAATCTGTCTTTTTATTTACACTTTGCATATGAAGTTTGGTGAAATTATATTTTATTATCTAATTTATTAATCAGATTCCTAAGGCTAATTCTGCTAAAATAAAAACTTGGTACCTAGATCATTTTTCGTAAGGAACAAACGAGGGTCACCACTTTCGGAAATATTCAGGCGGGGTCTTTCTTTGGCGATTAACAGCACTAAAACCTTATTAGATGAGATATGAAATGGGAAAAGGCTTCATTAAAATGAAAAAATCAGTTGCCATAAATTTAAATATGACAAGCCTTTTTTTCATTTTGCCATAGTCTTACATATCCATCACTATCGAATTTACGTTTACTTTCTTCATCATATTTGAATTCTGACAATTCTTCCTGTCAAGCTGTATCAGCGTTTACAATATTTGCGGTACAAGAATTTTTCATCCAGTCACACACCTCGAATTTCAAAATATCTTCAAATCGTTTTTCCATGTCTAAAGTTTACTGAACCTGTCAGTATACTCTGGAGTTTTTTATCGTTTATAGATAATAATTCAGGAAACTGATGAAATTCTGTTTTTAAAATATTATAAAGCAGTAGTTGAAATTTGTCAATAAATAAAGACACTGACGACCTACTGAAGTTTTATTAGCTGCCTGAAGCTACATATTGACATCATTAAATCACTTTTTAAAAAATTAAAAAATCAATTAAATTTTTTAAAAAGAAAGTGCTTCAGTATAAGACAAATCCCCTACCACCTATCACGAAATCTTAAAAGCCCACTAGTCATCCGTGAATGAATTCTTGCGAGAGTGTAAACGGCAGTACGTGTCAGCTTTCGTGCACGGAGCGCGAGGCGAGTGTGTAAATGCGGCATCACATCAAAGGATTGCGACTCGACTGTTGACAAGCCTTCGGCTTGCCCACATGTTTACACAGCTTGTTGTAGATTGCGATTGTTGATTTTGCAACAGAAAATATATTGTGTATTGAATTTTTCAGCAGAAATTATTGAATGGAGTAATGAGGTAATGTAAAAGCCAGCCTCTTTTGAATGGGGATACGTTTTCTCATGTTTGTATTTCATCTCTATATTTGTTCAAAATAAATTGCTGACATTCCGCAAATGTTTTCAAATCTGCCAGATGGTTCTTTTCTCGTCACTTAGCATGCAAACAAATAAACCAGATATAGTTTGTTTAATCGGCCCAATTTAAATTTTATATTGATTGAATTAGTTTCAGTATTATTATAAATACGTTTTTAGACTTTTATTTGGTGTCAACATCCACCAATGCCTTGATTTTCACTATTTTCCTCTGCAAAACTAACTACAGAATCGTTCATAATCCGACGCGGCACATGCTAATTCCTCTTTACAGTCCGATTCATAAACGTCGAACATTTTTACTGAAAAATATTTCTATTACCGATAGCCAAAAAAAATTAAGAATTGAACAACTAAAACACTAAAGAAGAACTTATTACGAGAAACGGGCTACTTGAGGCTACTCGTAATTCGACAATCCACGCGCAGAGAGAACTGCGCAGGACTCGAATTCATCCGACAAGTGAAAAGGACGAACCTCCAGTAACGTGAGTTTTGCCATACCACACAGCATGGGGACAAATTATTTACCTCGCGCAGTCCTGTCACCTTGAGATATTCTCGATGTGTGCGTGCGTACAGGGGGCACACACACAAACCACGCACGGTATCTTTGTATCAAGGTAACCTACTATGATTCTATGCCCTAAAATATTGTCACTCAGAAATTTTTACTATGGAAGCAACGAATACAATCTTTAGACCAGGTTAGGTATATTGTTATCTATGCAAAAACAAATAGGTTTGTTTATTTAAGTTCTCCGGGTGGAGCCGCGTCGATTTATTAAAACCTAACGTTTCTGCTATCGTGCTGTGGCTTCATGGGCGCACTTGCACCCCCCTGCTATGAAACAAAGTAGGCCTACGCAGAAAAAGATTAAGAAACAAAATTTTTATTATTAAATTCACTGCTTGAATAATAACTTAAGGCGCCTATATTGTTGTCCAAATTTGTTCACACTGTCAATAAATTCAGTATCCTTAGATAATAAGTGTTATATAGAATGTATAAAAAAGATACAGATGCACCCCCCTTAAAGTAATACTGCCGGCGCCCTTGTGTGGCTTTCATCAGAGGACTGATTTTTTTTTTTATTTAACTGCTTTACGTCTCTCTAACAGCGAGGTCTTTAGAGACGGGAAAGGATGGGGGCAAGGAATGGGAAGGAATTCGGCCATGGCCTTTTTAAGGAAGCATCCCGGCATTCACCTGGAGTGATTTTGGGAAACCATAGAAAACCCAAATCTGGATGCCCGGAGGGGATTCGAACCGCCGTCCTCCCGAATGCGAGGCCAGAACGCTAGCTGTTACACCACCACGCTCGGTCAGAGGACTGAAGCCACAGCACGATAGCAGAAACGTAAGGTTTTAATAAATCGACGCGGTTCCACACGGAGAACCAAAATAATACATACAGTTACCGCAGAAGCTTTCGGAATTATTTAAATAGGTATGTTACTAACACCATGTTACTTAATATCTAACATTGCATAACATTCGGAATACTCACAGAATATCTGCTACAACGGTAATAACGTTTCACCAATAAATAACGTTTCGATTTTGCTTGGAGCTCGTAACACAATGCACTTGCTACCGCATACAAAAAAATGCCAAGACTACAGACGAAAATGCACCAAACAGGCGCCAGATGCGCGGCGCGGCAACAGAGAGTACCAACAATGTGACAACTTTTCATTTTCTTTATTACAATAACTCCAGTTCACTCAATTCTGTGGCGACATATGACTAAGCATAAAGCTGAAGCTTTTACGTTTATAAGCTTTTCTGGATGATGAATGACTCGAAATAAAATGTAAACAGCATAGTGCATTACAGAATTTACATTCTGGGAAGACGATCTCTCGCAGCGTTTTCGGCGCCCCCTCTATAACGGCGCCCGGTGCGGTCGCACCGCTCGCACCGCCCTAGGGCCGCCCCTGCGTCCAGGAAAACAAAAACATTATGTGAAAACATGAGAGGAAATCGCATGGAACTACATGTTAGTACTGTAACAAATTAAACGTCCATTGTCACTCAAACATTTACAACCGGATTATAATTGTAGGGAAAACATAAATTCTTTTATAACTGGTATAAATAATGAATGTTCATTGAGAATTGGATTAGAAGCAGTTCTTAAATTATCATTTTTTTCCGTTTACTACAATGCTCTTAGTAGTTTCTGTACACAGTTACTTTATGTACTTTGCAGTAATGTGATTAGATACCTACGAGGTGCAAGATTAATTTAATATTACAAGGAGTGCAACAGCCCACTCTCCCAAATCTGTAAGACGCTTTCAGACACCCGCAGACAGTGGTGCATTCGAGAGAGCAGCTGATCTTAAACTATATCGGTGGCGGCAATTTTACCTAAACTTTAGAGAGAACTTCAGCCTCCTGTAATGCTGATCATCATTCCAGCACTAGTAAAGGTTTCCTTAACAACCAAAGGGTCATCCATAAATTACGTGAGGGAAAATAGGGGGAGGGGGATCCGGCAAAATCTCATCAAGTGGGAGGGGAGGGGATCAACATAAAACTCTTGTGAGATTTTGGAAATCTTGGTTGGACTGTAAAGCTAAAAAAGAAAAAAATCTACAAATGACGTGAAAATCGAATTTAGGAAGGTTTTTCGTCGAAAAGTGGGGGTGTAACCTGGAAAACATATCACGTAATTAACGGATGCTGCCTCAAGAGTTTATGATAGACTAATACTTTATTTAAATTATCCTTTCCTTCAATCAAATGTAAAAGATAATTATCAGAAGATTCCCACTGCAACAAAGTTCTAAGAAAAATTAACACCACATTAGAAACAACAGTTAGGTTCAAAAAATTGTTAGCTGTAAGTTACAGAAGTGTTTTCAAATCATTGTTCCCTTCAAATTTAACTTTACCTTCATTCTCATTCGCCTACACATATCCTCGACACATGCCAGTCTGTTGTGCAACTTAACACATGTAATCAACTGACACAAAACTTCTCCATGCAAATCTAATATTTCTGATTGTGGAGTATACACAAATTTAAATACTACAATCGTTGGGTGAACCTTCTCTACTTCAGGAGTTTGTATGGCCCTTCAAACAGTCACTGCCCTTTCAAACCAAAACACTGAATTTAATCTATGGGCCTGCAGACAATTATGCTGAGTCCTTTCCAAACATTCTCAGGGACTTACGACTCTTAACCAACAATTTGCCAAATAACTTACTGCCCATAAATGTTGATCAGAATTCAATTACCAAACCACAAAGTTTCACTCCACTTGAAGATTTCTTACACAACTTTTCTCTTCCTGTGGGCAGAAACATACACTTCCACACGCGTTCGGTGATGATCTGCCCCGCTTCTCCTAGCTCACCCCTACTTATAACATGCAACCCCACGTGAGGCCTCGGCAAGGTGCCGTTCTTCCACTAAGCACCCGATGGTGCAACTTTTCTCCCTGCACTTCTCAAACAATTGCGCCACTCTCTGAAACGGCCCAATATGGCCCAAATGCTCAAATAAAACCCTACATAAACCACCCTAATGTTACAGGGGGTTAAAAACTCATTACTTAATAAAGCATGGAATTTTGTGCATTTTTCTTTATTTGGAATTACTTCAGTACAATAACATTAATAAATACCAGCATTTGGTGAAGAAAGATGTCGCCACTCGCTTGACTGTACTCTAGTCTAAGGTGTAATTTCAAATGTTGACGTTTCGTTACACCTAATAATCAAAGTTGAAAATAACCTAAGACACAAAAATTCAAACGAACAGTCTACCAGTAAAGAAAGATCAACAGTGTCTTAGGACCGGAAGACCCAACATAGAGGGTGTGTGGTAATGCTCTGGCCTCGCATTCGGGAGGTGGTGGGTTCGAATACCCAAACAGCCATACAGATTAGCCATGGCCAAATTTGTTGCAGTTTCTTGCTTCCGGTCGTTTCACGCCTCTAATGATCTTGAAAGTGTGTTACAATAAGCAAAATAATAATAAATAAATAAAAAATAAAATTGGTTTGGAAGGAGGTATTGTCACTCGAGTTCATGCCAGCTGAAATAAACACAGACAGCTACAGTGAAACAGTGAAATGACTCAGAAAGGCAGTTCAGAACAAAAGAATTTTAAGCAACAGACAAAGCATTCTATACAACATAGCTCCCAAAACATAGGTTGGAAAATAATCACCCATGCGATAGTCCAAGCTTGACACCCAGTGACTAAAAAGCTGAGACAATATTTGACTGAGATAGATGTGAAAGATGAAATTTAACACTTACTCAAAGACAAGGTGGTGATTTTTCATTTTATTTCCTGATTTTACATAGCCTACTACCTTGTTACCTAAAGTAGGCCCTTAGTTTCTACAGTTTTATTCTTAAAACAATTTACTTTTTTTTTTTTAATAATATATCTGGACAATTATTTTTAAGGATTTAATTATTCTAATAGCAAATCTACTAATTATTCTAATAATTAATATACCGCTTAATCTACCAACTAATCTACTAATTAATCTACCATCTTACTAATTCACACCAAAATCAGCAATTGTCTTTGTATTTTCATAATTCTAATTAATAAACTGTCTATTTGTATATGTTCTTCTTTTCCCACTGCTGGCCTGCGTCGACATCCAGGCTGCCAGCTGTCTCTGCTGATGCAGCGGGGCGAATGATGACATGCTGACCACAAAGTGTCGTCAACCAGCTTCACGTTCCAGGTAGTAGTCTCGTTCTTCTCCGGTTTGTCCCGGGAGCCACCTGCTCCCCCATCAGGAGTTCCCTCCTGGAATCAGAGCAGGCCGCCCCCTGAGCCCTGGAGAAGGTGCCTCTGGCTTCCAGAGGCACTACGATGAATTGAGTCTTTGCCGTCTTCCTGGTGCAGGCACCGCCTTAGTCATGGGCAGTGCTTGTAGTCAAATTTGGATTGTTCTTTACTCTTGAGTTTCTTCCTCTCCTGTCCTTCTTTCTGCTTCTGATGTCGGTTGCTTGCGGCGTCCCCTACGCTCTGCCTGTTTCAATTCAACAAATCTCGCCTTCTCGCGCTGCGACGCTAGATTAGCAGCTTCATCCAGCAAGTGCCAGAGTTCGGTATCACGCAGTATGTCGTATATTCTTCTGTTCTGAAGTTGCATTTGGAGATATGCTCTTGATTCTTCAGTTTGCTTGCACTCCCAAACGACGTGCTTGGGAGTACTTACTTCGCCACAGTCACACCTGTTTGTTTCTTTGAGGCCTCTCTGTTATAAGAAACTGTTGTATGGACCATGGCCAGATATGTAGTGTATGAGCTCTGGAGATGGTTGTAGGTGAGTCATGTTCATTCTCTCTTTCACGCAAGGAAGCATGTCGAAGGTCCTTCTGCCCGTGTTGCTGTTAGTCCATGTTTGCAGCCATTCATCCATCAGCGCATCCCAAATATCTTTTTTGGTTTCAACAGGCCTTCCAATTATTTCAGTAGCTTGGTCATACCTTCCTTTTTTAATCCAGTATAGCGCGCCTCGCTTCCTTACTTCCAGGTCCAGGGGCCACATACCGAGTATAACCGTTAGGGCATCTGTGGCCGTTGTTCTGTAAGCCCCAGTTAGTCGGAGCAGAATTCCTCGCTGCGTACGGTGAAGCAGTTCCTTTGCTTTGACCTTTCTTAGGTGCTTGGCCCAAGTGCTTGCTGCGTATCCAGTAATGGAGCTCAGTATTGCATCGTGATATCTTCTTATGACGAGCGGAGGCAGATTAAACCGTCGTTCGCCAATGTTTATCAATTTGTGCATTACCAGTGCTGCTCTTCCACATACTTCCTCCATGTGAGACGCAAATTTCAGTTGTTCCTCCAGGTTTACACCAAGGTAGCGGACTACTGCTTTTCTCTTTATTGTTTTTCCCTGGATCCTAATTACCGGATTTAGTTTGAGTGTTCCTTTTAGGAGCATATAGGTCGTCTTTTGTTTGGCTAGGTTTAACTTAACTGCTGCACACCACTTACTCAGGCAATCCTATACCGCTTTGCATTTTGTTTCGAGTTCCTGCCTGGTGTTCGCGTCCATCAGAAGTGCGAGATCATCGGCAAATGCCACCACACCCAGCAGTCCTGACATTTGTTGCAATATTTCCATGACCGGTTCCAAACCAATGTCCCAGAAAATTGGTCCACACACTGATCCCTGCGGGCAACTTTTCGTCAGTCTTTTCTCTATATACTTGTTGGGGCACCGCAATTTGGCATATCTATTTCTACAATAATCTCTAAAACTGTTATATAGGTGTTTTGGACAGTTGATGTTTCTTAAGCGTTCGAACAACGCAGGCCACCAGAGATTGTTGAATGCGCCAGCGATATCTACAAATACTCCCACCACATAATTTTTGGAAGAGTTTTGAGATATTTCCATTTAGCGGTTGATGGCGTCCTCTGTTGACTTGCCTGCTCTGAACCCATACTGATTTGAGTTCATCCCATGTTTTAACCTGTGTTCCTTTAGTTTCTTGCAAAGCATCTTTTCTTGTACTTTCCCTAGAACATTAAGTAAGCAGATTGGACGATAGGATTTTGGGAGTTGTGGGTCTTTGCCTCCACCTTTCGCTATGATAATCACGTCACTCGTTTTCCATGCATTTGGTATTTTTCCCTGCACCAGGCATTCGTTAAAAAGTTTATTTAAGGTTGGAACCAGTCGGACGACCAGCTCCTGGAGGACCTCTGCTGGTATCCCATCAGGTCCAGGTGCTTTTCTTTTTGGAAGGGAAAATATTGCCTCTACTATCTCTTCATCTGATATGACGCATTTTTGATGTTCACTCTCTTAGGGATCCCACAATTTTTGACGCAGTTCACTTTGCAGAACGGTCTCGTTTTCCATACTATCATCTAGAAGTAGCACGTCAAGTAGCTCCCGTGCAGTTTCCATCCAGTTGGTGGTCATAGATCCATCCAGTTTTCTTACTGTAGACAAGGTTGTAGGTGTCCTAATTTTGCCAGCGGCAATCTTGTAGGGGATGCCCCATGGGCCTGATCTCATATTTTGTCTGACGAAGGCTTCCCAGCTTTTTTGTTTTGTCTTCAGCAACAGATCCTTGAACTCTTGCTTTTTATTCCTATATCTATCTAGAAGAGTCTGTCTCTCTTCTGTAATGAGGCAACGTTGATATGCTTTTCTTGCCTTCCTCATTGTGATTCGTAATTTCTGCAATCTTTCTGTCCATGGTTTGTCTTTTAATCCCGTTGTTTTCTTTAGTGGAATTGCAGTTCTCATTGCGTCCTGGATTGCTCGAATTGTTTCTTTCGCAGCCTTGTCCACATCAAAATCTTTATCTTTGACTTGGGGAGGAATAAAGCAACTCCTCAACCTTGGCCAGTTGGCTTTGCTGATGTCATATCGCCGTTGAATATTGGTACAGGCGCCTTCGCGCGCACCGTCCCGCGGTCTTCCCAGTTGGAACATAATTAGATTGTGATCACTGGTGGTTGGGTTCTCAAACACCTTCCACCCGCTTACTAGGTTTCCTGCTTTTCGATTTGCTAAAGTTACATCTATGTTCGATTTGGCACCTGCTCGGTCACTGAACGTGTATGGATTGTTTGGCTCGTTTTTGACTTACAGCTGTAATTCTCCAATCAGCTCGAGTAACTTTTCTCCTCGTGCGTCTGTGCGACCGCTGTGCCAGAGTGCAGATTTGGCATTTGCATCAGCAACTATCACCGTAGGGCTGTCGCCTATGGCTGTACATATTTCCCTAATCTTGCAAAGATAGGGATCAATATCGTCTCTGTATTGAAAATACATGTTAACGAGGACTACGTTTACCCATTGCGTACCTAACTCCACATACACCATATGTTCATCGCAGAATTGTGTTATTTTTGTGATTGTGATTTGCTTATTGAAGACTATAATGGCACTCATAGGTTTTTTCCCTGTCGAGATTATCTGAGACGTCATTGGCATGTGTGGGATTTTCCCTTCACTGGAATGGGGCTCTTGAAGACAGAGGATATCTATTTGCATTTCCTCAGCTAGTTTACTCACTTCATGCAAAACCAGACTGGTTCTCCTGCAGTTTAACTGTGCGATCTTAATTCTCTCTGCACCCCTACTCATGGATGTCGAGTATGGATATTGCACTGTGGCCACGGCTTTCTCGAGTCAAGCATTATTCTTCCATGGGTCATCACAAAATGATGATAAATTTGATCTGGATCAAAGATTTCGTTCTGTCTGTCAAATACTTGCTTGACTATAGTGAGTAACTGGGCTGAATTAGTAGGTATATTGTTTATCTTAAGTTGAATACGATCATATGCCTCTGGTTGCGGAAATGTGATGTTTTTGCCATTTGGATGTGCTATTCTGGTTAGGTGGCGTAACGATATAGTGAGATTTTGTGTTTCCTCTAGTCTAGCGCACTGCAGATTATTTTCAAACTTTTTGTAGATATGGTCTGGAGCTATAGCAGCGTGTCTTGGTTTTTCGTTCGCTCGGTTTTTGGAGCCGCCACTAATTTTGCAGTAGATGGATGTCATTGGAACTGGTCCTACCCACCCAAGTCCAGCTCGTTTTGGTTGAGGTCTAGGAGAAATATCACAGATGGTAGAAGTAATCTCTGAGTGTTGGAGGATAGATTCATCTGTCTGCGTGCTTACGCTGTTTGCTGATTCCTTCCCTTCTTGCAATATTTTTTCCCTGTATCTTGCAGCCCTCTCTGCATTCCTCCTCTTCCTTGATGGCGTGTTTCTTGCTTTATTCCTCTTTCCTTTCCCTACTGTTTCTTCTATTAGGTTGATAATGATACTCAATAATTGATCTTTGTATGGTTTATCCATCCCCTTTGAGTTTCTTCTACTGTCCATAATCTGTTCTGTTTATCAATCTTTGAAGAAACAGTTGGTATGTCGGACAATCTTTGCCAGATTTGTTGCACGATTTTCCCCGTTTCCTGCATGGGACGGACTGTAAGAACTTGCTACAGCCTTCTTTATTGTGGCTAGTTTCTCCACAATGTTTGCAAGCGGCCGACATTTGGGTACAATGTTTGCTAATATGACCATAATCGCAGCAATGCATACATTTTGGTACTACCGTGTAATCTTTTGCAGATATGGCACTGAATTCTATCTATATTTTTCTTTGCTGCATTATTTGCTTCCTTATTTCAGGACTTACTTCAACAACTTGATGGACAGTGCTTTTATCTCTGGGGCCTGTTCGAAATTTTGACTTGAACCCCTCCAGAAATTGTTGTCTTTCTATTTTTCCTTCAAAATTTTGTTCATATACTTTTTATGGGATTTTGCATGGCTCAAGTGACTTGGGTACGTCATACAGAATCAACAGTGGTTTCCTTTTCCGCGGCATTTCACACTTCAGATTTTTGTTTAGTTCTTTATTTTCCATGATTTTTCTTACATCATCTTGAGATGCTGTTTATACAATTACAGCATTATTTGTGCTAAGTATTTTGTTTATTTTTATCTTATCTTTCCCTGGTTTTATAATTCTGGTTAGTTTATCAGCAACCTGTTTCGGAGTTTCTCCATTCTTGGAAGTTATGAAGACAGCTGCACTAGTAGCTGTTTTTTTTTCTATTTTTGACTTCAATGTAGGTACCATCCCTGATTTTGTCGCAGTTGCATAACTAGATGCTGACAGTTTTTTCTGCACATTCAGTTCTCTGTTCTCTTCTCTGAGTGTCCTTATTTCTTTCTTCATTTCTTCATTTCTTCCCTCTATGTGGGCCATAGCCACTACGAAGGAAGCAAGGTTGTCCTTAAATTCCCTCAGTTTGAACTCAGTCATTTTTTGGCCTAACAGTTTGTTAACATAATTATCAAGTTTTTCATACCTGCTGTTAACTGTGTCATTGCACTCCGATTCGGGATTTAAGCTCTGTTGTGTATTGCTGTTATTGTTACCTTCAGTCGAGCCCATGATGTCAGCTGAGCCTTGAGGCAGGGAGGTGTTGACTCACGTCAGCTGGACGCCAGGGTGCTGATGGTGCGCTCTGAAGCACTCGCTCCGTGACGTTGAAGCACTGACGCGACGCAGCCCGACTGCGGACGATGACCGTTGACTCATGGCACTGCTTTCCCGTTCAGTAATTGGACAAAATCACTAATACAACGTATGTTTTTTTACCGCAGTTAGCGAGAGTTTTTACATGCACTGACACGCACTATTTACACCAGGACAACTTGTTTCGTCACTTAACGATCGTTTTATCCCTCGCGAAATGCAGTCAGTGGCAAGAGCGACGTGACACACAACCGCACGCGGCAGCTATCTTACTACAACTCCAACAAGGTGGTGAGCAAACATTTTTTTTGCTTATGATCTTGCACCTTGTCGACATTGAGGTCAGTAGAGGTAGGACAGGAGTGGTGGCAAGGATTTCGGCAATGCCTTTCAAAGGAACCATTCTGGTATTCACATGGAGTGATTTTAGAAAACCAAGGAAACCCCAAATCTGGATGACCGGATGGGGATTCGAACCTGTGTCCTCCAGAATGAGAAGCCAGAGTGTCACCTTTTAATCCAACATGTCCAGTCATTCATAAACTGTCACAACAACTACAAAAATGCGTGTGCAGAAATAGTGATAATGTAGAAAAATATATAATTTTTCAACCTTTAAAAGAATGTATAAATTAAAGAAAATAATTTAATTTTTTTTTTCTATAAATGCTTGGGAGACCTTGCTTTTTGGATTGCCCTCGTACAACTAACGTGGATTACCACCGTATTTTTAATTACTAGCTGTGATTTGCATCCTTTTTAAGTTAGAAAATTGTAGTGTAAATCAAAAACCTTTAGCCAAATGTGCTGCTCATGATAAATTATTGGCCTTACATGTAAAAAACGTCAAAGCGGATGAGTGGTAACTGGTGGGCCTGTATATCTGATAATCTTACGTTCGAGTCTATTTCTAGTTGAATATTTTTTCATAATAGTTTTTTATGCAGAATGATGGTGGCAGAAAATTCAGGACGAATTTTAGGCACTTGTTGATTGAGACATCTCTTTCAGTATTGTTGGACAGAATGCTCAAAACTTGAAAGAAGTATAGTTTAAAACTTCTTAATACAATGATTATCGATAAACTGTATCAAAATCAAATTGTTGTAACTATAGCTACAATTACAGTTTCTTAATTTCACTTAACAAGTGTTTATAAAAAAATATTTTCTCCATCCGGTAAGCGAGTGTATTCACGTTTGAGTTTAAAATTAATTTTTAAATCATTTTCTGTAAAATATAGTAAATATGTGAAAGTAGAAACTTCCTGTTTTCAACACATATGATATGTTTTTTTACAAGTGAAAAGGAAATGAATGAAAAATATTAAATTAGAAGTAGACTCAAACCTAAGACCATCAGATCCACAGGCCCGCCAGTTACCACTCATCCGCTTTGATTTCCACAAATAAGCGTCTCATCTATTGTATAAGCGAAGTAAAGTTATATAAAGATATAAAATTTTGTGAGTAAATAGTTATTGGTAATCTGTATAAATAATCAAACTGTTATAACAGAAGTAATCAGTTAAATAAAAATATGATAGATCAAGTAGGAAGAAAAATAATTTTCCATGTTGTCAATGTATCTGTTCTAGCCACGAGACATGATTCCTTGTATGCGGAAATGACTACAGTACTACTAGCAGGCAGAATAAGTGACAATATTGGAGGAAGTAAATATGGCAATGCTGTACCAGGAAATAAGTCGTAACCTTCCTATTTCCTTCGGCGAAGAAGAATATGTTTACAATGTGTAAAGCCAAAAATTTATCATGAGCAGCACATTTGGCTTAAGATTTTATTAATTCTGACAACAATTATCAAACATATATTATATGGTTCTTAATCATAGATGGTATTTAAAAATTACAGTGGTAATCCATGTTAATTTTATGAATTAATCCAAAAATTAAGGTCTCCCAAGAATTTATAGACACAAAATCAATTTATTTTCTATAATGTATACATCATTTTAAAGGTTGATCAAATGTCGGTTTTTCTACATCATTACAATTTCAGAACTCGAATTTCTGTTGACGGTGTGACAGTTTATTCATGAACGCGCATGGTGGAATAAACAGTGATGCTCTGGCCTCTCATTCGGGAGTATACAGGTTCAAATCCTCATCCGGCCATCCAGATTTGGGGTATCCAAGGTTTCCCAAAATCACTCTATATGAATACCGGAATGGTTCCTTTAAAATGGCATGACCAAAATCCTTGCCTCCACTCCTACCCGACCTCTAATAACTTCAATGTCGGCGTGGCGTAAAATCATTAAAAAAAAGAAGCTTTTGTATGCTCGCCACCGTGTCCATGAGTAACGTTTCACAAATATGTTGGTCAAATATTGTGGAGCTTAGGAAAGGGTGGTAGTCACTGGGTGCCAAGTCCAGACTATCGGTTGGGAGGGTGGTTATTTTCTAACTAAAGTTTTGCAGAAGAGCGACTATGATATCATGGAGAATGCTTGCACCCTTGCTTAAAAATCTTCTGTTCTGAATTCCCCTACCGAGTTTTTTCAATATTTCACAGTAGCTGTTTGTGTTTATTTCATCTGGCGTGTACTAGACTAACAATACCTTCTTCTGACCAATTTTCTTTCTTTATTTTTTTTTATTATAGAAATACACTTCGTAAAGGCAATTAGAGGCGGGAAAGGACAGGAACTGGAACAAATTCGGCCACAGCAAATCTGGATGGCCAGACGGGTATTCGAACCAGCCTCCTCCCAAAAGCGAGGCCAGAGCGTTACCGCTTACCCACTAAGCTTAGTCTTCCAGTCCTAAAACACTGTCAATCTTTCTTTACAAGTAGACTGTGTTTGTTTGAATTTTTGCGGCTTAGGCTACTTTGGAAATTGATTATCCCCTGTGACAAAATATCAGTGTTCCACGTTACACCTAAGACTAAAGAACAATCAAGCCAGTGGTGACATCCTTCTTCGCCAAATGCTGGTATTTCTTAGTGTTATTATACTGAAGTAATTCAAAACAATGAACTACACAAAATTTCATGCTTTAGTAAGTTATGAATATTTAGTCCCCATAGGTATCAAATCACAATCGTGTAAAGCACATAAAACGACTGTCTACAGAAACTACTAACAGCATTGTAGAAAACAGAAGAAAATGGTAATTTCAGAACTCTCTGCTTCTAACCTCGATTCTCAATGAACTTTCTTTACTTATACCAGTTATAAAAGAATTTATGTTTGTCCTACGATTATAATCTGGTTGTAAATGTTTAAGTGACAATGGTTGTTTAAATTGGTACAGTACTAATATTTAGTTCCATGAGATTTCCTCTCACGTTTTCATATAATGTTTATGTTTTCCTTGAAGACAGTGTATAATCATTATAGCTCACCTATAGAGTTCACGATTGACGTGGTTCAAAACTAGACAACTAATTCCAATGATAAATTATTTGTTTCTGAAACGTGAAATTCATTCCACTGTGAAAAAATTATTTTCAAATCAAGTGGGCAGTTTGAAAAGAGACAGATGATGTGATTTCAGTGCGACAAGAAACCTGAGTAGCTTTCTATCCATGTTTCCGCCACAAAAGCATTCATATTTATATCAGCAGTTGGTTAAGAAACATTGGATACTTTCAGTTATGAGACTTTTCTTAAGTATGTTATTTCCTGATACAGTTAGGAAAGAATCAAGAATATATTATATGCATAAGCAATATGCGATTTTGGAACATATAAATAGAAAATAAAAATAATTTTTTTTTTAAATCTGAACTACTGAGATTTGAAACGAGAACAGCTTGTTCAGAAATCCGGAACGCTAACCACAGGACCACACCATTCATGCTGTTGTGCCACTCACCAGTGTGTAAAGAACGCTGCCTAGGAAGATAATTTCATTCAATATGCCTTGGAGAGAGACTTTATTATTTGTCCACAGACATCATTATGAGTGCAATATTATTGGAAGGAATTAGTAAAACCAGTATATAAATAATTATCATTATAGTTTTATTTTAACTGCAGCAAAACTTAACACTGTGCCAGGTTGTTTTTTTTCCCCCTTCGCTTTAATGCAATACTCTTGATTACAACTTTTGAGATAGGCTTCATGACCAGAACTTAGGTTTTTTTTATCTGCTTAACGTCTCTCTAACAGTGAGGTCTTTAGAGACGGGAAAGGATGGGGGGCAAGGAATGGGAAGGAATTTGGCCATGATCTTTTGAAGGAAGCATCTCGGCATTGAACTTAGGTAAAGTATTACTGAAATGTAGGGGAAGGTTGGTGAACTACCCCACCAATAAGAAATCTCAGTGGGAGGAGCTTAATTACTCCCTGTTAGCCAATTGTTTCATGCATTGACCTAAAGAAATGAATAATCTGAAGTATAGATGGCTCTGATTTAAATATCCACCAATGATATTGCCAAGAGACAGAGCCAGCATTGTGTTACTGTTTCCTGGGATGACATCAATGTCAGATTGTGCTAAATAAGAGTGATAGAATCTGATGGCGGTGGCCAACTTTAATGGTGATCACCACTTTCTCCTGCAGTCGCCAACCTACACATAGAGCATTTTGGAGAAAAAGCTCTGAAAAGTACGGTTCTAAAACCGACATGTTTTTTCCACTATGTCGATGACACTTTTGTCGTGTGGCCCCATGACATCAAGGCTTTAAATGAGTTCTAAGAACATCTCAATGGAATTCATCCCAGAGTAAAGTTCACAATGGAACTGGAAAAGGATGGCCGCCTACCTTTCCTCGACATTCTAATTGAAAGAAAGCCGGACGGAACACTAGGACATAGTGTATACAGAAAAGCAACCCTCATGGAACAATATTTGGGAGCCACAACTTTTCACCATCCTGTGCAACGTCAAACTGTTCTAAATACACTTGTACACAGGGCTAGGGCGATTTCTGACAAAGAAAACCTACCACAGGAACTGGAAGATCTAAGAACTGTCTTCAGGCGAAATGGTTACACCGAAAGGTAGATATGAAGAGCATTTGATCACAACATGGAGAAAAATCCAGTCCAGCAGGAAGAAACGCCGGATGCCACCGATTTTCTGCCTTTTGCCGGAAACACCTCGGGAAAATTGGCAGAATTCTCGCACGGCATGGAATCAAATGTTTTTACCGAGCACCTGCTAAAATTCGGGACTACCTCCACTCATTTAAGGATGATCTTGGCCTTAGAGTTCGTGGAATTTACAGCATCCTGTGCAAGTGTGGAAA